>BKCP01001558.1:251545-285890 GCA_008636005.1 Striga asiatica
TCTCACACCGGAGGGGTTTTCCGGTGAAGAGCCTCCGATGCTTAAGTCAGTATGTGTTTGTTCAATTTTCCAAAGTAAAGAATGGATAAATCGTAGGCTACAAGAAAAGACCCACTCCCATATATATAGGAGTGAGATACCTGCCCTAAAAACTGCCCTGCTTTTGGTGAGCTGTCCTGCCCGTACTGCCCGTCCGTACACACATAGTGTACGTGTGTCAGAGATGTCAGGGGTAGTTTTCGCCACTATCACTCTGCACCAATATATTCTCGCCACGTGTCCCTCTGAGCTGAGGGAGATTATTATTCTGCGCAGGCCGTTGAGATCTTCTAACGTCATCCACGCGCCTTCTCGCGTTCAAGCCACGCCCTAGACTGCTCTTCACCTGTTGAGTGCTCGATCTCCTCCCTTTTGGTCGATCCTCGACCAGCTCTGCTATTCTGCTCGATCTCCTCCTTTTTGGTCGATCATCTTTCTCCCAATCCGGTTTTCTCCACTTCGAGGTTGCTCGACCGATGATGCAAACCGGTCTATTCCTCAGCTATATAATATCCCATATCATATTAATATACTTTTTTCATTATAATTAATTATATTTTATACTATCATAATTTATAATAACTATATTAATATAATATATATTATATAATATATTAATTCTATTAATATATATTTATATAAAATATATATTAATATTATTAAATTATACATATTCATATATATGAATGTATAATAATATATATGAAAATATTAATATATATAATTTAATATATATTAATTTAAATTATTAATATATTTTAATTATTAATCAAACTTAATTATTAATTTTTTTAATTTATTATAAAATATATAATAATATATATGAAATTATTTAAATATATTTTTTATATTTCAATATTTTTTAATTAACAAAAATTAAAAACCACGAAAATTTAAAAAAATACAAATTAATTTATATGTACAAATTGTTAGAAATGCAATTAGAATTTATTATTATTTTGTTAGAGGTTAGAAATTATTGTATTAAGATTAGAATTGATTATGTTATAAATTAGAATTTATTATTATTATGTTAGAAGTTAGAAATTATTATGGTATATATTAGAATATATTACGATTTTCATGTTCATTTAGTTAAATTTAATCATTTATCAGTTTAAGATAATAATAAGTTTAATTAATGATAATGTCATAAAGCATGTATCATTTACATAGTGAAAGTGTGTTAAAGCATGGATCATTTAGTCCCACATTGATTTTGAAAGTAAAAAAGAATGCAAAAAGTAGTTTGAGACAATCCCACATTGATTACAAACACAATAATAAAGGTCAAGAGTGGCTATAAAAGGTTGGGAGAGTGAAAACTTTGATTTGCAATTATCCCACATTGAATGAGAAAATTCAGTGAAAGGCAAGGAATGACTATAAATATTGTAGCAACTTGCTTTAATAATTATTAATTAATTGGTTTCTTTGATATTTGATAATATTAAAAAATTATATATTTTTTTAAATATTTAAATTATAAAAAAAAAATGGGCCGGCCGCAATTAAGGGCCGACTGGCCGAGAGGCGGCCGCAATTACGGTGCGGCCGCGCGAGTTGCGGCTGCAATGCGGCCGAGCCACCACTGGCCGCAATCAGCGGCCGGCCGCGCNTTTGTTCCAGTCCAGCCGGTTTGACCGGCTGAAACCGGCCCGTTTGACCGGCCGACCCCCGCATGACCGGTCTTGTTGGATAGCATTTTTTCGCCGGAATTATTTGGAGGTGTTTTTGGAATTTTTCGGTGTTTGGTTCGATAAATAGGTTAGAAGGTGGGATATTATTTTTTTAAAAAAAATAAGAATAAAAGGCAAAATTGTCATTTTAGGATACGATATTAGTAAAATGGGTGCAGTATTTAGCAATTCACTTGCCGAAATTTTCTTTGCAGTGCACAAATGAAGGGGATGTATTGGGATTTGGGAGTAGCATTTGGTGTATTTTGTGAAAATGGTAACTGAAATAAAGGATACCCTTTGATAAAATAATTCTGGAGTAGATTTTATCAATTTGAACAATTGAAAAAAAAAAATGGTCTCTTCACTTGAAACAATTACAATTGCATATGTTAGGAAGTCCTAAGGAATTTATTAATTTATGAAACATGGGAATCCGACTTTAGTGAATCTCATATTAACAAGTGATGTTAACCAAAAGCCAAAATCATATTAACAAGCGATTTTAACTCAAATGTCCCCTACATATCAATAGTAAATTAAGCAGATTTAACTCAAATGTTCCCTACATATTCACATGCATTTGCCCTTGAAAACTCATTACTAGTTAATGATGCACGCAGCAAGTCACAAGTCACATAGAAGAACAAATAAATATTACGAAGTTTGCTAAGTGTACGATGGTTCCTTCATTACAAGTTAATGATCCACACACAAATATCACGAACATTGCTAAGTGTATGAATGATTTTTCCTACAAGTAATGTGCCACCGATATTCCAATTTTGTTCCTCTAGCTTAACCATTTTTTCGATTCATGATTCAATTTCAGATTTGGTACTTTAAGATACGATTTTTGTCAATTTTGGTATATTAATCACACCTTATTGAAGGTCCATGTAGTAGAACAATGTTTTTCTACTCCACCGACTTTTTGTACTATTCAAATGTTAATACAATATTTAAAAAAAANATTAATTCATTGTATCATGATATTTGTTGTCTAAATTCAATATTTTTTATTTTCTTGATATCCATGAATTATAATTATATATGTATAAATTAAAAGATATTTATGAAATTATAGTTTATTATATTAATATATTATCATATGTAATATAGTATCATAATTCAGGTTGGAAACCAATTTACAATCACGATTTTTAAATAATCCAAATTTCCCTTGGAAAAAACGATTTTTGCTCCTTAAACACCATTCTATAAAGCAAGATTGTCTTACAAATCTCAGGTACTCACTTGCCATAGAAAAAAAAGGACGGGCAACGAGTTACACTTACAACTAGTAATTTCTTCTTCAACAATCTTGATGATTTGATTGACATATAAGCAGTAAAATTCAAACAAAATCGGCCACATAAGAAACAGAAAGTGCAATGAAGAATAGCCAAATAAATACTGAAAAATAATAGAACATTGATAGATAATAAAAAAAACACTATTCTTGAGTTCGAACTTATCAAGTAGATTAACCACAATAAAGATTAAATTACAGTATATAAATCCAGATCAAGAACTCATTCTCTCTCTCTCATTGTAGTTTTGTTTATGGTCAGGAACTCGAAACGACCTCCATCTAGCAGAGTCGTTCTAAGTGTCCAAAGATAAAGCTGCCATTAATGCCACCATTTGCTCTCAGACAGTGATATAAGCTGCAATTTCAATAAATAAATAAATAAATAATGTTCAAGAATTCGATATATCATGCTTGCACAAAGCAATTAAAATCCAAGTAAATGCGATATGTGAAAAGAGGAAAAAAGGTATACCGGGTTTTCGTAGTAAGGTGGAATTTTAGTGGTAGCTTCTGTAACTAACCCTCATTGTGATACAGAAAAAACAGAAATCGAAAGAACAAATACTGCAAAAAGTTTATTTTCTCATAGCTTTAACATAATTTCTTTGTTTTTCCACCTTTTTTGAGTCCGATTTTCAGAGCACATTTCTTACTTCAAGCAAAGGCAAAAGTAAGATATATATCAAAGTCGTTCGAGCATATTGTTTGTTGACTTGTACGTTCTAAATACATTATCATCTATTCTCTATCGGCCATAGGCCAAATCACATTTATAATTCATTTGCCGCATCAGATTCATATATGACTTATCATTAAGGTGTAAGTATTGCTAACTAAAGGCTCTATAATCGTGCTAGTCAAGATCTCAAAACAGGCAACACAAACTAAGTAATTTTAAGAAGAAGAGAAAATGAAAAGCAAAATCACCATTTATCTTGCAAAGACTTAGAAACTACCGTGAGATTAGTTTTCTAATTTTACAAAAGTTGCTTTGGGTTATTTCTAATTTTGAAACAGGACTAAAATTCTCTTGCCTCCTTTTATATTCTTCCTTTTTTCCCCCTAAAAAGCTAAAAGCCTAATAAGAAAGGATCGCATTGTAAGTTACCGACCGGAATAAAAAGTAGATATCTAAGACATTAAATCAAACAACATCCTCAAAAGGGAAACAAGGAGATATATAAATGAAGCCAGGAAATCATTTGACCCTCGATTTTAATCATGCAACAGAGGTTAAAAGTTATAGCCAGCGGCCATAACATGATTCCAAATTAAAAAAACGGACATGCACATGCATCAACCAACTAACCATGCAAACGAGGATTTTCGATTAACCAGAGTTAATTTTGAAAAAATTGAATGCTTAGTTAGTTGGATTTTGATTTTATATTAAAATAATATTTAAAATAAGATAACTAAGGTTGATTTGATGTAAAAGTAGAAAAGAAATGATGTGAAGTGATACTTGTAAGTGGATGAATAGTGAATTAAAGTTGATATGATGTGTAAAAATGATTGGTATGTATTATTTAATTATATTGATAATATGAGGATAGTGGGGTTGGGTTAAAGTGGAGTTATATTTTGAATATGAATTGAATGTGAATGAATTATTTTGTAAACAAACATGGTCTAAGTGACTAACAGATTTAAAATAAAATTAGCATTCATATGGTCACCAACCTGCCGAGCAACTTGCTCCAATCGCCTACTGTCTCGTGAAGACTCCATTGACAAACTGTTGTTCTTCAGTTTCTCCACTTTCTTATCGGCACTATTCTCACCAAATGTCTTTTTCCCCATCTCAAGAGAGCCATTCATATTGGATTCACTCGGAGTTTGCCTCTTTCGCTTCCTTTGGAAAGTATACTTATAATCTCTTTCCCTCAAAGGCCGGAAAAAAATCCCTTTGGCACCTTCGGATGAAATTAAAATCTCTTTCTGAACATTATCTGTTTCTTCACTCACCCCATTATTATCCATTCCAATTGTCTTCTCACCACTAAACTCGATAACATCTCTTTCATTATCACAAATATTTTGACATTCTATCAGAGTTTGTGTTAAATCCTTATCCGGTGACAGCTTTGCACTATCAGAAAATAAAGATTTTGTTCCGATACATGGAATAACAGTCTTTCTCTTTCTGACGGCCCTCTTACCTTTCGAAGAGATAGAATCGAACCCAATTGGCTTGATATTCGGCAATGTCTTATTATTCTCAAGCTCTTTGCTCTCCTTCTCTTTCTCCTCCGAGAGGCTGAAATTCCTTTCCAGAAGGTTCCTATCACACGCACGTATCCTTTGAGTGCATCCGTTTTTTCGGTAAAGGCCTGGCTCTTTGCTTCTCAATATTATGGAAGGCAAGTCAATTTGAGATGATGCATTTGGAGGAAGGTAATCAACTGATTGGTAAGGGTAGAGATTGTTAATGATTGGGTTTTTCTCATTTGGATAAGTGTGAACAAGCCCATTCACATGATACTCATTCTTGGGCTTTTTTTCCCTCTCAACTTCGGCTTGGGCCTGTCTTAACTCTGCTCTGAGGTCACTAACAATATCTTCGGCTTCCTGAAGTTGAGCTTCCAGCTCGTCGATTTTCTTCTGCTGGTTTAACAATGTTGCCTGTGATTGGTAAATCTGTAGGTTGACGAAATAAGGGCATAGAGTAAATCGTAATTACACGCATTGCAACAATTTACAGAAGAGTTAAAACCGTAAAAGTGAATCTGATCAACCATTTTTAACAATGATGATTGAGAGTCTTCTCTGCTTTCCGAGAGCAAAACAGACGTCTTCTGATTGTTTTGTAAGAACATGCACACACACGCACACACATATTAAATGTTTTTTCCATTTCTGTAAAAAAATCCACTTTGCTAAAAGTCATTCGCCGCTAAATTAAAAGTAGAAGACATTCGTAAATTTCAGCACATAACAAGATTTTTAAAATCACAATTTACCAAAACACTACATAATTCTACATAGAATTTTCCAGCAGATAATAAAGATATAGAACATCATAACAACAGGATACAAATCATAATAATATCCTCATTTTAGTGAAGGCAGTTGACCGTGCAGCAAAGAAAAAGAACGAAGACACGTGTTGGGATACTACCACGAACGAAAAGGACTCATCGTGATCAGAACACATGGAAAATAAAAAAAAATAAAAAATATCTGTAGAATTTCTACTTGTTTAAGTCAAAGTTTTCACCTTTTTCACTCATCAAGGAACCCTGTAAAATTTAGAGTTCCATTAGAAACAAAAGGCTCACATTAATTAGAGAAAAACCCCACACTCCACAGCTCATTCTAACAAGCATGTTTCATTCAGAGTCAATATCTGAGACAAATCACAAACTACCAACTACAAGATTACACAAGAACCAAGCGTAGAGACCTTCATCCCGTATAAAAATGGTATAGATGAAAACAGATAAAAATAACCCACTTACCCACAAAAGGACATCAACAAGAGCTTTTGATGCACAACGGACACAAAAAAATCCCTGTCCTTAATACATTCAACCACTAAACCATACATTAAAGTCCCAACTCAAAACAGAAAGCAATCCTTTCATAACTAATGTTTATCAGTTGAAGAAAAGCTTAAACTTTGATTCACCTGATAATCCATCATTTGCTTAAGTCTCAGCATCATTCTCAAACCCTCGTCTTTCGCCACCTTCAGCTCGTGCTGGTACATCACAGACTTTTTCTCTGATGCCATAACCCTAGCTGCTGCCTCCTTGGATATACTGAGGATTACGTCAGCATAAGCCTTTTTCAACCCCGCCAATCTCTGCAAGCCAGAAACAACGGAAATTATTTGCTGCCAGAGCAAAACTTAACCTTTGTTGTGAAAAAAGAAAAACGAGTAGAATCAAGAAATCGCATAGAATCAAAGTAAATGGTTAATTTCATGCGAAGTGCAAAAACACAGACTAACGAAAACACAAAGATCAATTGAGGGCCCATCATCAATCAATAGAACATGACCAAACCACCTGGAATTCTTGAAACGAACTTAATCACAAGAACTATACAAACCACCATTTTCGAGTTAACAAGATTACAACTTTACAAGCGATATACTCTTCAAACAAACAGGCAAAACCCAAACCACTCCGACAACATTGAAGAATCCAAAACCCCATCAAAAGTAAGCTCCAAAAAAACAAAAATTTGGAATCAAAACCCACAAACAATTGACACAATAAGAAAAAAGAAAAAGAAAAATGACGGAAATGCAAGGGCGGTTAATGAGGGCAATCAGTTAGGTAGTTGATAAGGGGTCGCAGAATAAAATAACATTAAAGTGCAGGCTCCGACGACGGACGGAGTCCTCCGGATACGGCGGCGCGAGACTCACCTCGTCGGCGTCCATCACTCCGGATTTCCTCGAAAGACTCCAAAGAGCTTCCGTTTGGACAAAAAGAGCTTCCGTTTGGAGGTCTTTTCTTTTAATTTTGTTTTTTTGGTTTTCGGCTGTCTGTTATTATGAACTGAAAAGTGAAAACTACGGCTTGCGTGAAAGTACATAAATACCCGTAAAGGGTAGATTTATATACGGGAAAGCCACGAATGTTACACGATGGACGGTCCAACATACCGACATGGCAAGCTGGAGATCAGCCACGTGGATGGAACACGTGGCTCGGGTCGTGGGAGTGGCCTTTTGGAGGGAAAAAGATAGCCCACGAGGTTATTAATATTCTCCNAAAATTGTATTTTTTTATTTTTGGCATAATTAACTTTTTGATGTAGTAAATTTGGAGATAATCTGAATTGTATTTCTATTTTTTTTTAAAGGTAGAAAATTTTATTTCCTGATTATGATTATGCTAATTGTCTGATCGTTGTAATTTAGTGAAAATTGAATTCATAGTATAGTATATGAGAGATTACGTTGATTAGTGGTTTTTTAATCTCATGTTGGCTATTTCAAAATTTTGTAAATTTTGACTTTGGTGGTCAAGGTGTTTTGTATTTCAACAAATGTATGTGTGTATTGATGTCTAAATCAAAATGTAAGGTAGTTAATTAATCAAAATCCGATAGTTTGCATTCCCTAAACACAAAAGCATGCTCTAAAAGCTTAGGGAGTAAATTAAAAAATCATTTTGGGGAAAGAGAACATTTTCGCAATTAGCTTTGAGATATATAGAAAAAGAAGATTTCTTAAAATCATTATATTTTAGTGACTAATGTTGAGAAATAAAAATAAAAATATCGAAAGCCCTTATCATAAAAGAGTAGACGAGACAAAGAAAAGAAATCCATTGTACGCCAACAAATCTTAATTATGAAATTAAGAAGGATTTAAATTTAGTTTTTGTGGGGAACAATGCAATAGTCTACCTTATAAAGAAGTAATACAAAAATAAAGGGAGTACACGATTTTGCCGATATGTTGGAAAATCGACAAAGAGAGTGAATTCTCCAAAAATATGACTCATAAAGAGTTTTTTGGTTACATTGGTGGCTCTTGTTGAACTTGTGTGTTTTTGTACTGCTATATTGTTTTAACGAGTTATTGTTCATGCTATATTGTTCTAACGAGTTATTGTTCATTTTTCTTATGTGATGCGTTAGATGCCCTTATTTATATGCAAACAAAATTAAAATACAATTATAGCAGATTGATAAATTAAATAAAAGATAAATCTCGATAGGTTTCATAAATTAATTCAAACTTGAATACAATGTTTAAGGTTATGTCATTATAGGGACACATTGAGTACAATCTCATGTCTTGCAATGATTTCAATTGACAACATATTTGATATTTCATTGTTTCACTTGTAAACTTTTATTTTATAGAAGATCCATTTACTCAATAGTCATTTCCTAAACAAATCCGAATCCTCTAATAGGCCAACTTTTAAAAATTGTTAGGCTGAACCCTCGACTTATTTATCGTTGGATTGACCCATATCTATATATTTACATATAAAATAATAAAAATTCCGATGAATGCATTAGACTTATAGTTGAATTTTTGTTCAAAATCATTGCAAAGATAGACATGTTTAAACTGTGTTTGATAAGTATATAAGTTAATTTACAACTCATTTCATTAGCTTATATTTTTCTTATATTCAAATAAGCTTAGTTTGTTAGGATAAACTTTTTTAAAAAACTCAAAATTATCTTATAAGTTTATTTGGATAACTTTTCAAATAAGTCCATAGAAATTTTCAGCTAACTCAGTTAATTTTACCAAAATACTTTTAATATATAAGCTAACTTTCAGCCATAAGTCATAAAATATTAGCTATAAGCTGAAAATTCACTTATTAGATGCCTTAAGGGGGTGTATTCAATTCGGAATTTAAGTGACATTTTAAGACTTTTTGAGATTTGAGACTTTCTAGGATTTTCAGATTTTGGAAGAATTCTATGAAATCTCAAGTCCGGAGGTAGGATTTGAAGTGGGATTTCATATAAGGTTTTTTGTTTAGAAATCCCACAAAATCTTAAAAAGTCTTAATAAATCCTAGTGTCAAAAAAATTAAATACCTCAAGATTTTGTAAGACTTTTGAAAATCCCAATTAAATACCCCAGGATTTTTAAAAATTTTAAAAAGTCTTAACAAATCTAAATTGAATACACCAGGATTTCTAAAGTCTTAAAAAGTCATTAAAAATCCTAATTAAATACACCCCCTTAGTCTTATTAGAGACCAAAATGTCAATAACTATATAAAGTTGAAGTTACAATAAAGTAGAAATGAGGAAGACATGGGTCATGCCATTGCCAGTTGTAAACCAAAAGGTTCCCTCCTAATTAACTCAGCTGCCCAAACACGGCCTTAGGCCTCAAGAGCTTCCCCCCTCCCTTTCTCCTGTCTCCCGCCGCTAATTGCGCCTCCTTGCTCACGCGCCTCCTCCGCCGCCGCCGCCGGGATCACAGGATTTCTGCAGCCGCTGCCGATTCTAAGAGATTCAGGCGGAAATAAGAGGAACCCAAGCCCCATTTCCAGGTTTTTTCTCTAATCGTTACGAAGAAACCCTGTGGTTTGAATCAGTGAATTTGAATTGCAATGCCTGGGAATTTTGTTGCATTTCATCTGCCCGAGTAGTCTGTGCTTAAAAAGATGCAATTTTTCCTCATTTTGGTCTGTGCTGTTGTTATTTAATCTGTTGCAGTCGTAAGAATTTAGTTGTCTCCAAAGTTTTGCTTTTGCCAATTGGGGTTTTGTTTATTTTTCATTTTTTGGTATGTATGTTTTAAGATTTCTCTCTGCTTTTGAGATTATAATGTGTGGAAATTTTCGTATTTTTATGTTTTGAAGTCCCCTCAAATACGTACAGGTGATGACATACTGAATCACAGCTTCTAAATAGATTTGTGGGCTGCCTGAATTTTTTCGGAAATCTAAGCTGTTTATGGAGGGAGGAGTGTTGAGTATTTTTTCAGATACCAGAGTTTATCTTTATCATACAATACACTCAGAAATAAAATTTCTGTTCCTCACATTAGCTAATTTTGTCACTATGAAATGATCATATTACAAATTTAGTTACAAAGTCTTATCTGATAGTCCAGTTCCAATGTCTATGTCAAGATGCTCAAAATGATTGGTAGAGTAATTTTAGGAGCATGACTCCAACTTTAGTAATTGCAGATTGTCTTTTTATAACAAGTTTTCCTGTTGTCAGTGAAGTAGTGAATGGTACGATTCAGTGTCTTTCTTCTTTTTTTGTTTTCTTTTTAAATGTGTTGTTGTTTGGTATATTGTAATTGGCTTTGTAAAACCAAAGATTGAGCTAATAGTTNATCTTTTGGTGTAGAAGTTCTCTGGTAAAGGGGCTCTGTTTGACACATAATCTTGGAAGTACTCCACATTTAACCTTCATATAGAAATGCAGCAATCTCTTCCGCCCAAAGGCCAAAAATGACCCAATAGAGTCATGGTTTTGGACCTTAGGAGTTGGAGGGATGCAAATTTTTAGTGTGCAAGTACTGTTATAAATGTCAGTCTTGCTTCAGCGCCTCAAATGGATAATCAAAGGTTTCAATAAATCAGCTGTAATGAATGCTAAGAGGTTAGATGGGCCTGATGTGAAGCCCTTGCCTGAGATAACACTACATCAGTCAAAAAAGCAGTCGTCCGGGAAGTCTAATGGCCTTAAGCCTAATCATGAATTGTTTAACGGGCCAGTTTTGGATGCCGTACATGAGATATCCATTTACATTCATCGATTTCACAATCTCGACTTGTTTCAGCAAGGGTGAGTGTAATATTATTAGTTAAACTTCATATTTCTTCTCTCTCAACTCACTTGCTGGTTTTAATGCTGCTGTTTTTGCTTCCTGTCCAGTTGGTATCAACTCAAGATCACGATAAAGTGGGAAGATGGTGATACTAGTTCCTTTGGAACACCATCAAGAGTTGTACAATATGAAGGTAATTGACACATGGTCAGTTGACTGATCTTCTCTCTTGTTAGTTGATCCTTTGCACTGTGTGATGTGTTGTGTAGCCAAATTTTCTGGTTCGACTGAAGTATGGAATAAGGGGAACAAGTATTGTGGATTGCTATTGCAATTTTTATAAATAAAATTGTAATGAAAAAAAAAAAAAATCGGTAGATTTCTTTGGCATCTAATATGCGCCAACCTATTTTGTTTAATTACTTTCTTTAACCACATTTATGGGTCCCTAAGAGAGACAAAGTTCTATTGACTTGTCATCCCTATTGGGTTGACTCTTATGAGTATTCTGAAGTTCAGTGAGACTTAGCACCTCCAATCTCCTAGTACTTGCTTTTTTTTTTCTTTTTTTTTTTTTTTTCAATTTCANATTTCATTTTACCCCTTGAAAGTGCATGGAGAAAGGATTACCTAGTTAACCAATCACATGACATTGACCAACAAAAATAGTATGCTTACATAGTTCCTTTGTTTGAGCAGCTCCTGATTTGGGTTCTGATGATATATATGGCGTCTGGAGAATTGATGACAGTGACCATAGCTTTTCAACACAACCGTTTCGAATCAGATATGCAAGACAGGATGTTCTGTTGGCAATGATGGTCTCTTTTAATCTTTCTCCTAATAAAATTGAGGTAAAATTATTATTGGAATTATGGACATGTAACATATAGGAAATGGTGCATGCACAATATCTGCAGATATAGTGGTAAAAAAGATAGAAAAAACAAGTGGATTCTTGGAATTCAAATACAACATATTTTATCCTAAAAAGTGACAGTAGTTCATACAATTTTTTTAGAGAGGGATCAAAATTTGGCTTTGTGGTACAACAGAAAGTGCCTCTTGTGACAGTATAATAACTAAATTAGATATTTTATTCGACTTTACATTGTTTCAATTCCAGAGTCCACCCACCTCTTCTGTTACTCTGAGGTTCGAGCTCTTGTACAGTCCTGTGTTGGAGAACAGGTTAGCTGACATTTGTTTATAATGCTTTCTTCCCAAATGTTAATTACTGCACCCAATTTTTCTATGTTTATTTGCTTTACTGGGTGAATAGGATCAATAAAAATGTGAAAGCTTGGGTTACTGAAGTTATTGTACTGTTCCAGGTTAAATCTTCAGACTTGTTTGGATACAAGCCCTGCTGCAGTCCATGAATTTCGACTTCCCCCCAAAGCTCTTATGGGGCTGCATGCATATTGTCCTGTTCACTTTGATGCTTTTCATTCTGTGTTAGTTGATACCACTGTACATGTGAGCCTGTTGAAAAGTGAAGTCTACAATTCCTCGCTGAAGGTACCCAGGTTTGTTTCCTCTGTGTTATAATGTCAGTGCACACGATGGTTTCATTTTCTTCTTTATTTTTGGTTTTGACTGGAGATGAATTGGAAGTATCAGGCTCTAGCTGACCAGACTTGGACCAAAACCCTTCGGCATTTTTTTTTACTTCATATATAACAATCTGGCATATACTTTTTTTCTCCACGAATAGGTTGTCTCGTTTCAGATACTTTTCTTACTAGATTCTTGTTTGATGTCCCAGTTTCTAACTTTGTTCTTGCAGTGAGGCGAAAGCTACCGAAGATAGCATCAACGGGGAGAATGATAAATCACAGCAAGTATGTCTTTCTTCTTTGTTTTCTATTTTACTGATAAATGCTCGTTTCTCTGTGCTAATCACTCTCATGTTAGGCAGAGTCATTAATTCTTTCTGTGTCCATTTTTTGTTCCTCTTTATTCTTTTATATTCAAGTGCCAGCAATTTTCCATAGTGCCACTTTAACTCCATGCATATTGTATATCCTTGAACAGGCTGTGTTTGTAAAATCATTATCGAGTTCTCGCGACATACTTCTGGAAGACCTAGAAAAGATTAGCACGGCTATCAATGAGCCAATTGATCCTAAAGATATTACTCCTAATGAATTGTTTGGTCCAAGTCTAAGTTCTAGTTGGCAAATAGCTGATGGTGAAGTTTCAAGTCGTGTTTCAAGCATTGCTTTCAATAATACCTTGGAGGTGCTAAAACTTTGTCACTAGCATTCACATTACTTTCTTATTCTGTTTACGATTTCAACATTTATATCCCCACTGCTTTTATTTACCTGAGCAGGAATCAAACGGTGAAGTTGATTTTGATCAAGACGGTTTTTCTCTCCATGCTATGTCCGAAGATGATATAATGAAGTCAATCAACTCGATCGGCAATCAAGTGTTTCACTTGTGGACCACGTTTTTAAACTATCACAGGTATGTCGTATGCCTTTTCCTCTTAATAATCTCTCAATATTAAGAAATTTACATTTTTCTTTCTTCTTTTTTGGCTTATTTTGAATATGATGTACAGAAACTGATTGCCTTTCACTTTCAGGGCTAACACAAAGAAGATCCTCGAACTTCTTCGCAATCAATGGGCGGCTGATCGAAAGGCCGAATGGTCGATTTGGATGGTCTACACTAAAGTCGAGATGCCTCATCAATATATTAGCAGTGTGGTGGATGATTCATCTAGCCATGGGTCACGTGGCAGAGGAAATTTACGGAAGCCAAGCGTCGATGTAACTATTGAGCTATGTCACTTAATTCAGGCTAAATTTCAGTTTTAGTCCTGTTGGTTTAACGCCATAGCAATTTTAGTCCCAAGATTCTAACATTTTGCCTTTGGGTCCTGTAATTTAATATTTTGCTGCAATTTCAGTCCTTTGAGGACTAAAATTGCAACAAATTCCCACTATGGGTTGGATTTTTTATTAGTAATTTAAGTCCTGTAATTTAAAATTTTATTGCAACTTCAGTCTGGTAATTTAAAATTTAGATGCAATATCAGTTCTTTGAGGACTGAAATTGCAACAAAGTTTTAAATTATAGGACCAAAAGGCAAAAAGTTGGAATCTTAGGGCTAAAATTGATATGGCGTTGAACCAACATGACTAAAAGTGCATTTTTGCCCTTAATTCAATATCATGTCAATTTTCAGCAATTCTGTTTAGATAAAGAACCTTTTTTTATTTGTATTTTTTTTTTTGGGGGTTAACATATGTTTGGTGTTTGCAGCCTGTACAGACTGCTACCATGCGAGCGGAGCTTCATAGGCGAAGTATTGCACAGATGAGGGTGAGCCTATCAAAATTGGTACAACTATCAATTGGTTGGGAGCTTATCAAAATCAATTTCTTATTATTAGTATTATTTTTTTTGGGCCCTTTCTTTTCAGATGAACAATCGGTCTATTCAAGACTTGCAAATATTCGGGGACCCATCACGCATACCCATTGTAGTCATAGAACGTGTTGTTAATGCACCCGTACGTTCAACTAGTGGAAATTCTTACTTTACCCAAAGGGACCAGAAAGATATCGATGCCTTAATAGCTGGGGTCGAAGCTAACCCGCCGAACAAGTTGCCGGTCACCACTCGACAAAATGGCTGTGTTCTGAAGATTGTTGTTTTTGTCCATGGATTCCAGGCATGCTTTTACGATATATGCTCATCTGGAAACATCTACAAACATCTGGAAACATCTGGACTTTTTTTTATTCTAAAAGATCCATTTTGTGTGCAGGGACATCATCTAGACTTAAGACTCATACGTAATCAGTGGCTTCTGATAGATCCAAAGGTGGAATTTTTAATGTCCGAGGCCAATGAGGATAAGACATCTGGTGATTTTAGAGAAATGGGAGAAAGATTAGCACAAGAGGTTGTATCTTTTATCAAAAAGAAAATGGATAAAGCATCCAGAACTGGGGTCTTAACGACAATTAAGCTTAGCTTTGTTGGGCATTCCATTGGAAATATCATATTGAGAACTGCACTTACAGGTTTATACTTTAAACCTCACAGCCAAAGAAAATAAATAAATAAACCTGCTCTTTATTCACTAGTAATTGTGATAATATTGTGTCTGCAGATAGCATTATGGAACCTTATCTGAGATACCTTCATACGTATATCTCTGTCTCTGGCCCACATCTCGGTTATCTTTACAGTTCAAACTCTTTGTTTAATGGGGGTTTGTGGCTCTTGAAGAAACTCAAAGGAACACAATGCATTCACCAGTTAACTTTTACAGATGATCCCGATTTGCAAAATACTTTCTTGTACAAACTGTGTAAGGTACACATCTTGTACTCTTATTATGTCTGGTATACATTGGAATTTTTTTGCTTGTTTCGTATAATAAATCACTTGGCATATTAGGATGGACAGAGAGTGTGTTTTTTTTCCTTAGTTAATTTTATGCCGATGTCTTGATATTGTATTTATTTTTATTTTTGCCAAAATTTCAGCAAAAGACACTGGAGCATTTCAAAAACATTATTTTGTTGTCTTCACCTCAGGTACTACTGCTCATCTTACTTTACTGGTTCATTTATCTACTTATCTTTTTCCTTTTTTATCTTTTTATCCCGAATTTCAGCTCTCATGAATCTCGTTTCATGTTTTCTCAGGACGGTTATGTCCCATACCACTCTGCCAGAATCGAGACTTGCCCGGCATCTTCCGGAGACTTCTCTAAAAAAGGCAAAGTCTTTCTAGAAATGCTCAACGATTGCTTGGACCAAATCCGAGCCCCATCCTCCGAGCATCGGGTTTTCATGCGATGTGACGTTAATTTCGACATTTCCTTACACGGCCGAAACCTCAACACTATAATCGGTCGAGCAGCCCACATTGAGTTCCTTGAGGCCGATAGCTTCGCCAAGTTCATCATGTGGTCCTTCCCGGACTTATTCCGTTGACCCAAACAGCCGTAAAACAGTGGTACCAAAAGAGAAAATCATTTTTTTTTTTACCATTTGCACTCCAATATTTTTACTGAGAGGAATCAAGATTAGGTACTGCTAGAAATGTACATTAATATGTGCTGTTTAAGTTAAAATAGGGATTGTGATGTAGTTTATTCAAGCAAATGTTGCTAGATCACCTTCAATTTGGAGTCTCATAATTGTATAATATAGACTAGAACATATATGTAAGAGAAGGGAAAAGTCTATGTAGGGCTTCAAATGGTGTAGGTGGGTTTATTATACCAAGTGTTTAGTAGGGTTTATGTGGTGTAATGTATTTTTTTTTTTTTTTTTTTNCATGTTTGGATAGTTTATTTATAAATTAATTGATGGTACTAAGTTAATTTTGAGTTGACTATTAAATATAGCTTTATAATAAAAGTGTGTGTGGTGAAATTAGATGAGTTAGTTGAATGAATATACTACAAAATAACATTTCTTTATATAAAAAAATATAGACTAATTAAATACGTTATAATCTCGTTGCTTATTGAAAACAATTTTATTCTTTATTCATAGTGGTGAATAAAAAGGGAATAATTAGCTACATTTTTGTAAAACACAAAGTATATAGCATATCATTTACTGCCTTATTCTGTATTCGGAGTGGGGAATCAAAAGTGAATAATAAATTTGGTGAAAAATATTAAAATTATTGAGAATGCTTATGATTAATTGAGTTTAATTTGCTCTCGTGTTCTTTTTTGATTGTAAGACAAATCAAACCAATTCAAAAGATGCAGATTGTAAGATAATTTTGTATTAGGCGAGGCTAAATAAGTAAAACCGTAAGGTCACTGTATTTCTTATACGTCCTTTGGCTAGAAACAATTAAATCAAACATCTTAATGGTTCTCTAGACAAATAACGACTCTAGCAAAAGCAAATAAGTTTAATCATAATAATAATGGCTACCAGATTGACCTAATTGTTCCCGTGGAAATAATAATCTCTCATTTTTTCTCTTCAGGTATGTATTCTATTTTTACATCTCAGTTACATACTTGGAGCTAATCTTAATAATCTAAATAAAAATAAGGCTTATTTTTTCTTTTATCTAATTTAAGACAACATTATTTTTGTTATTGTTTCAATATTTGACATTTTGGTTGCCAATAACAAAGCTAGGTCCTCGCGAAGCATAAATTTCAATATCTTAATGTTATAAATAACCTATTAATAATTAAAGTAGTACGAGTATCATGGGGATCCCATATATAATCCTCAAATTAAACAATAGAACATCATTAGACATTGTTAATGGTTAATCAATATACTTTTCAACATATCTATATATTTTTAAATTGAAATATACGTTAATCCCTAATAAAAGTAAACAAAAAAAATAGTAAAAGTATGTATTTTTGTTAAAAATAAATAGTTCGTTTTATACTTTTATTCAATAAATTAATTAATCTCATATATCAAATTCAACATATACATAGAATGAATTAATTAATACATATAAGAAGCGATTATTAATTTTAAAATTTGATCTAACTGCTTTAATAATGTACGTTTGCAATAAATGTCGTTCAATTCTACACAAAAATAAACAAAATAATGACTCATGTGTCTGTTGAACATATTCTTCATTAAATATTTTAAATCATATATTTATGTATATCGTTTTGTTTTTTAAATCCCGATTTTATGATAAATTAAAACTATGAGATTATTATTTTAAGATTCTTTATATAGATACAATTGGAATAATTTAATCTACGTACAAACGAAAAATAATTAAAACGAAAAGTCTAACCTACAACTGCATTACAACTTACCTAAGAAAAAAAAAATATTTATATTGTCCCTATCTCTAATCAATCATATTTAAAAGGTTGAATATGTGTAAGTTCGCTAAGACAGCTTATTATCAGCACTAACCTTATCTTTTTCATGTGATGCCCAATTTTATTTACAAATCAAATTAATTTAATTTCCCATCAACTTGTAACTAATCATGCTTGATTAATCTATAATCATTGTACCGTATTGACTGCAGTGCGTAGAATCAAGCCATGTTATCACCTTGTCTAATGGTATAGTTAAATATTTATATATGTGAAGTTGTTAAATATTATGTTGGATTAATTAGGATGGACGTTAAGTAATAATATTTTATATATTATTCTATTATTGTAGACGATATAATTAGTTGTACCTACTTGAATTAATAGTCAAACTTATTTAAGGTGAATATGTACTTAATGGATTATTAATGTTTTAATATTAAAGAGTCCAATTTGTGATGTTTGACTTGAACAATAAGTTAAGTCAGAGGAATGTTAGTAGGAATAAGTTAGAACATGAGGAATGTTAGTAGGAATAGGATTGTAGGTCTCCTCCTATATATACTACATGCCCCTCTCTCCCATCTGATACGAAAATAAAGTTCTCAACATCAAGGTCTTTGTGAAAAGACGAGGTCGCAGGAGAGAGAAACAGAAACCACAATCGGCCAGACATACAAGAAAACAGAGGACTAATGAAACAGAAACCACAATCGGCCAGACATACAAGAAAACAGGGAAGGACTAATGGATTCTTGTAAGTTTGTATGTGCAATTTAATTTATGCAAAAGATCCATATTCTATGAATTGATAGAATTACATGCTTAGCGTTTATTCAATTCCGCATAATAGTTATGAATATGCCCGTTAAATTCTTACATGTGGTATCAGAGCGATGTGTTTATGCTTAATTATTTTGCCGATTAAAGTTTGTGCTCATATTGCTGTACAATGATTGAAATTGTTGCAATCAAAGTTGTACGAAATTCATGTGTGCTGTTTGTTTAAATTGATTCTCGTGCCTGCTGGGAATGATTGGCGCAAATAATTGTTTGATTATCATATGTTGTGAATTATTTGGCAAAGATGGATTAATTGTTGTTCTAAATTGCCGTAAGTGACCAACAATTAGATTATTGATTCAAATAATTGTATTTGCTGAAAGTGTTCTAAGATGAGTTCTAATCTGCCGTAAGCAGCAATTAGATTATTGGAATTATTTACAAGTGCGTAACCATCAAATGGTTGCTGGATAATGAGATTCTTTTCAAAGCATTATTCGAATGAATTAATTCGAATGAATTAAAGTACTCATCATGGTAAATAAGTTGGCCGAGATTTTAGAATAGATGAGAAATTCAATGTTATTTTTGTTATTTTGTCAAGTCTAATTGCAGAGATTATTAAAAGTTTGAATATCTCATACAATATTCTCATAAAATATCCATCACATATTTACTAATTATATTATCTATGTAAAGAAACTAGTTAGTCACCAAAGTGGTCTAGTTTAATTTATGGAATAGATAATTAAATTAGATGAAATATCAATAAAATAAAATATTTTCTAATTATATTATCTATGTAAGAAAACTAGTTAGTCACCAAAGTGGCCTAGTTTAATTTATGGAGTAGATAATAAATTAGATTAAAGTATCGATTATTCAAATATAAAATGATGTCTTATTAATGTTTCTCAAATTATATATTTGAATAATTGATGTCATTGATTATAAACCAGGAGGACACCCAAAGGTGAGCCATGTGTTCATAGTTATGACAATTAAAAGAGAAATTATAATTAAAGTTAGGTCAATTAGTGTGTTTGTCCAAAGATAACCTCTAATTGATCAAAATTATATAATTTCTATTAAGGATTATTATATAAAAGAGAAATTATAATTATAGTTAGGTTAATTAGTGTGTTTGTCCAAAGATAACCACTAATTAATCACAATACCTATAATTTCTATTAAAGATCTTTCCTCTTAGGCATCAATCAAGTATATTATATATTTAAGTATTTGCCCAAAGGTATATTTAAATATATAATTTAAAATATTTCTGAATCTATTAATTGTCTCTCAAAGCGTAACTAAATAACATGTATTGAAGTTTGTAACGTTCAAAATTTGGTTATCCGTACAGTATTATAATTGAAAAAATTCAATTGGCTGAACTTCAATGAATGGTCTAAGCATATCCAAAGGTTCAATGAATTTGGATATGACTCTAATATTGATAAAGTTCCCACAGCCATTACTGATGAGAGCTCCGAAGTAGAGCTAACTCTTCGTATGGTATGTGAGCGATCAAATAGGTTGTGTTTGAATTTTATGAAATTAATCATGGTGGATAACAGTAAGGCTAATAATACAAAAGAATTCCTAAATAACAAATCAAGAAATTATCTCCATTTAAAATTGCAGAAAATGTTGCTATGGAAAGTTTCATTAGCGAGCTTACCACTATAAAAGTTCATCTGATTCCGTTTCATCCATGATCTCGTAACCCACATGTTCAACATATAAGCTAAACTTGCAAACATGAGAATGAATATGATAGACTTATTTATGATTTTTTTCATCATGAACTCCCTACCTGTCATGTTTGGCCAATCCTTGGTGAACTATAACACCATTAAAGATAAATGAGATTGTAAGGAAATTAAGGCTATGCGTGCAGGAAGAGGCGGGAATAAATGAGATGAAAGAAGAGTCGATTCATTTTATATCTCACGAATGAGCCAATAATAGTAAGATAAAATGGGAAACAAAGGCAAATAAAAGGAGATTGGCTTACTTAAAGTTTTTATAGGTTCAATCATTAAGCAAATGAGGTGTTATTTCTGTTAGGCCACCTCAAGAAAGATTGCCTGAAATAAAATCTTAATTCGAAAAGGAAATATACATTAAATTTACGTATGTTGTGAATCAAATTTATTAAAGATTCCCAATAATAGGTGGCTTGATTCTGTGCAACTACTTATGTATTCCATATTTATTTTGGGGTTAAACGTAGTGCACATAAGCACATAATAAAAATTCTGCTCTCTTATGGCATCAAATATTAGGTCACATATCCAAAGAAAATTTTGTGAGAATGGTGAATAATGAATTTCTCATTTCGATTTTAGTGATCAAGATGTATGTATAGAATGAATTAAAGGAAAGCAAACTAGACATACATTAAAGACATCTGTCGATAGAAGCACTAAAATCTTATAACTTATGCACACTAATTTTTTTGTGGTCTATTCGACATCCCTTCATAGGGTGATGTAAAGTATTTAATCACCATTATAAATGATTTCTCACGTTATGTTATATTTATCTAACACATGAAATGACTCAATCATTGGACTATCCAAAGATATACAATGATGAGATGGAAAGGTAGTTAGATAAATAAGTAAAAGTTGTGAGATCTCCCAAGATTGGTGAAAATTATTGTAAGGTCAATGAAAGAGGATAATGTCCTAGTCCATTTGCAAAGTTTCTTGAGATTTGAAATATTTGTGTGCAATACACTATAACTGAGACTCCTCAACATAATGGTGTTGTTGAGAGGATAAATCATATATAAAAGGATATGGTTAGGAGTATGTTGAGTAATTCAACATTAACGTTTTCTGTGTGGATGCATGCATTAAAGATTACTGCATATTGAGTAAATAGAGTTCCTAGTAAGGCAGTTCCTAAGACACCTTATGAACTGTGGACGGGTAGGAAATCTAGTTTGAGGCACCTTCATATTTGGGGGTGTCAAGCAAAAATAAAAGTATATAATCCACATGAAAAGAAACTTATTCCTAGGACAATCAGTGGTTATTCATTGGCTATCCGAAATGTTCTAAAGGATATTAGTTTTACAGGTCTAACCATAGTACGAGAATAGTTGATTCCAGCAATGCTCGATTCATTAAAAATGTTCAAATCAGTGGGAGTTTGGAACTGCAAAATTTAGATGTTAATGAAACTTGACATTCATCATATTTTCATGCATTATGAGTGATATATAGTGATGTTTGGCCATGATTATTGTGTGATTGTGCACCATTTTGTTTGATTTATTAAACTATGATAGAGGTGTTTTTGTCGTTGTTTTTGCAGGAAATATGCCCGGAAATGCGTTGGAGATGGAATCGGGACGAAAAACGGCGAAGACAGGTGCAGAAGAGGTCACACGACTCGTGTGGGTAGTGACACGGGTCGTGTGGGCTGAAGAAAGAAGAGACGCAGTTACGGCATTTTCACACGAGTCGTGTGGGTTAAGACACGAGTCGTGTGGCCTCACACGACTCGTGTGACCCGGTCGTGTGGGTGCTCGTGTGAGTCTGGGAGTTTGCCGAAAATTGGAGAAAAGTCACACGACTCGTGTGGCATGTCACACGACTCGTGTGACGGAAGACTCAACCTGCGGGGAATAGGATTCTTATGCGTTTTCTTCCCTTTTTCGACCCCGAATGACCCTACAGTATAAAAGAGGCCTTATGAGCTCGTTTTTGGGACTTTTGACACCATTGGAGGCCTAGAGAAAACACGAAACACACGAGGGATTCGAGGAAGTCAAGATTGAAGATCCGGGAACTAACGGCGACAATAGTTCTTCTTTCTTTTCTCTTTTTCTTCTTCATTGAACTCATGAATATATTTATGTTGAGTTTTGAGAATATGTTTAGTAGCTAAACTTTTAGGGATTCTAGGATTTGCGAGTACTCGGATTATTTTATGAAGTGATTTTGTTTATTCATTCCGGTTTATCATTCGTTTATCAATTTCTTGTGCTTTTGTTTATTGTGTGAATATAAGGGCCCGTATTTATGCATATTTGTGATTGACTTGAGACCGAGAGGAGATAGTTGATTGCTAGAATTGGGAAATTCATAACGTAAGAGACTAAACAGACCGAGAGGTTGATAGAATCTTGCGAGGGAACTAGAATCTTAGGAGCTTATGGGAGTTGATTGTTCATCTTGAGACCGAGAGGAGATAGATAACAATTAATATCTACGATTTAACTTGTTCGAGAGAAAGGTGTAAATTACTTTAGTGATTATCCCTACGAATGGTAGAATTAAATAAGGTTTGAATGAATAATTGATCTTTGTTAGAATAATCCCGAGGAAAGCATAGCCTAGAATCTATTTTCTCATTCTCGATTTATCTTAGGACAAGCCTTCATTAGTGTTAGAATTAATTTTGCAATCACTCATTAGTTTAGAATAAAATCACCATTCAAATTTGCATTAGACTAAATAATATTTAATCGTTTACATTTTGATACTTAGTTAATTTTGACAACAATCTCTGTGGAATACGACCTTGCTCGCCACTCACTACAGCTATACCGTACACTTGCGGATAGTGAAAATATTTTGCGAACAAAACTCAGGTTGAACAGTCCAGACCCGAGTGTCCATCAATGGTTGTTATTCTTTTAGTTACAGTATCATCATGTAACTTAGATGAATAACAAAATAATCCAAACTCACTTGATAATGAATCATCACAAGCAATCAAGAAATTATAGAACAACCTATGATTGATGAATCACAAGCCATGAAAAGTGTATATTCTGAAAAGTTGATCAATGCCATAAAAGAATAATGGATGGCAATAAAGTTTGAGATTAAGTAGAATTACCTGAATGGTCTAAAAGAGTTGGGTGTAAATGGGTTTTTCGAAACCAAACACGACTCTAAAGGTAATATCGAAAGATATAAAGTTAGACTTGTTGCTAAAGGTTACACCAAAAAAGGAAGGCATTGACTACAAGGAAAAATTCTCTCTCGTTTCAAGTAAGATTCCTTGAGAATTGTAATGGTAATGATGGCTCTGTATGATTTTGAGCTTTATCAATTGGACATAAAGATCACCTTCGAAAAGATAAACTTAAAAGGAGATTTACATGAATTAATTAAAAGTTTTTTAGATCACAAGAAATGAAACGTTAGTGTGTAAGTTGAATAGATCGATATATGGACTAAAACAAGTCTCTCGTGAATGGTATCTTAAGGTTAATGATACAATCACTGCTTATGATTTTGTAGAGAATACCGTAGATCGATGTATCTACATTAAGGTCAGTGAGAGTAGATTTGTTATTTAAGTTTCATATGTCGATGACATATTTATAGTTGCTAATAATGTGGACATATTGCACGAAGTAAAGTATTATCTCTCTAAAATGTTATGAAATAAAGGATGTGGATGAAACGTGTCGTCCTTGCTAATTGGAATAAAAATATTCTGGAATAGATCACAAGGACTAAAAGTTTATCTCATAAAAGTTTTATTTGAGAGATAATGGATGGTTGTTCCGTATAATTTCAATTCATAAAAGGGACACATTTGGTCTAAAATAAATGTCCGAAAGGTGAAATGGAATGAAAAGTGATGGAGTAAATTCCTTAGATATAAATGATTAGGAGTCTTAAGCGAAACGAACCTGTACTAGGTTTGATAATATATTTGTTGTTGGTACGTTAAACAACTATAAAATGATTTTAAATGATTATGCTGCAAAGAAATTTTTAAAGTACTTACAAGACATTAAAGAACAAATGCTCACTTAAAGAAGATCCAAATTATTCGTTATAATTGGATACTCGAATTCAGACTTTTGCTCATAATGTCTAAAGGAGCAAAATTATAGAAAAGTGGGACAAAGTCCATCACCGCGACTTCCACAATTAAGTTTGAGTTTGTGGTATGCTTTGAGGCTACAAGTCAAATTTAGGGCTACGATGCTTTATCTTAGGACTTGGAAATGTCGACATCTTGTCCAAGCCGCTAAGAAATTATCGTAGTATCGTAGCAATAATATTTCAATGAATGACAAGTATTCAAAGGGTGTGAATCACATAAAATTAAAATACTTGGTCGTAAAATATAAGTGAAGAAATAAAGTGTCATTTGAGCATTTTAGTACTAATTGCATGAAAGCGGATCCATTAAAGTGTTATTTTGAGAATAACGAATGGGGCCTTGTTGGACTGACCGGTACAAAATGAAATTGCTCAATTAATGATTTTGACACTTATTGAATTCGATTAAAGATGTTTGGTTCTTCACATACAATATCATCATTATGGATATTTGATTTTATAGTATATACATAAAAGTTGGATGACTTATGGTTATGGTACGAATAGTTTGTTCCATATTAAAGTGAAGTTGAATTAGAAATGATTTGTGGTACATGGAAGGGATCATGTCGCTCGAAGACTTGTGACCGCCATGACTCGGTTAATTTCTAGTTTGATTTTAAACTTATAGATATATGTATTCAATTATGAGTTTGATGAAAGGTGCGCGCTTAAAGTAGTTTTTTGGGTTTCGACACTTATATGGTCCAAGTGGGAGAATGTAATAATATTTTATATATTATTCTATTATTGTGGACCATATAATTAGTTGGACCTACTTGAATTAATAGTCAAACTTATTTAAGGTGAATATGTATTTAATGGATTATTAATGTTCTAATATTAAAGAGTCCAATTTGTGATGTTTGACTTGGACAATAAGTTAAGTTAGAACATGGGGAATGATAGTAAGAATAGGATTGTAGGTCTCCTCCTATATATACTACATGTCCCTCTCTCACATCTCATACGAAAATGAAGTTCTCAACATTAAGGGCTTTGTGAAAAGACGAGAGGCGCGGGGGAGAGAAACAGAAACCACAATCGGCCAGACATACAAGAAAACATGGAAGGACTAATGGATTCTTGTAAGTTTCTATGTGCAATTTAATTTATGCAAAAGATCCATATTCTATGAATTGATAGAATTACATGGTTAGGGTTTATTCGGTTCCGTCTAATAATTATGAATATACTCGTTAAATTCTTACACGTCAAGTATAAAATTGTATAATCATTAATCCAATTAACAATATTCGTACACATATGTATGTATGTGACATATGGGCTAAATTATTATTTTTTTAGAAAAAAATATTGGGATCGTACTATTATTGGTATTTGGTACACATGTAAATAAATTACTACTACTAAATAGAACTCTAAGATTTAGTGGTTGTTGGGTAGCTTTAGCACAATAATTTTGATGCCCATATTACCTTGGATAGAGAAACTAAGTACAAACTAATAATTTTATAATTAATTCATAAACGTACATTAGCTTGCAAAAGTATGGGTGCATTGACCAGTCAATCTCATCCTTTTAAAATATCAAAATATTTTCACAATATGTCAACTGGGAAATTTCCCTTGAAATTTAATAAAACTTACCAAGAAGTCTTGTAACAGACGAGTTAAAAAGATTATTTAATTCTAGTGTAATAGACGAGTTAAAAAGATTATTTAATTCTAGTGCAAGCAATAAAAAAAATATTGGCCTCGTTTGGTAGATAGCGGATTGAAGATAAATTAGCGGATTGGACTTAATTAAGAGGTTTGACCCGTCAAATCCGCTATTGAGTTTGTTTGGTAAATAGCTTATTTGATAAGCTTTTTGGGCCCAAAACTCTAATTTAGAAAAAGCTCATTAGAGCAGCTTTTTGGGATAGAGGATTCACAGAGGTTTTACTTGGAACTTTTTAATGTGTCTTATTTATTTTACAATTTACATTGGTTTATGGAGCTAATAAATAATAATATGTCATCCATATGATTAATTTATCTAGAAAAATGTAAAATTCATAACTTCTTCATCAAGTGTTAGTAAATTTAAAAAAAAATATATGTTTATAAATTACCAACTAAAGAATATTAAATGTTTTAATATATTATATTGATTTCTAATCCAATAGACAAATTAATTGGTTCATTAAAAGAATACACCCTAAATAATAAAATGTCCTTATTAGTCATTTTGCAATGTCAAACAGCTATAAGCTTTCAGCTATTTACCAAACACTTATTTAAAAACCGCTAATGCAATCCGCTGGTCAAATCAACTAATATAATCCGCTATCCGATATCCGCTATTCGCTATCCGTTGATCGCCAAACAAGGCCATTATCAAACACATCTGTCATCAGTCATTCTAAGCTTGTAACCTAAGTGCATGGCCCAATTAAGAAAGAAAAAAAAAAAAGAATTATCAAAATTGTTTTTAAATTATAACTACTGAAGTATATTGATATTCTGTTGCAATTTTACCTTAGACGTAATCCCGATAGCGAGATGGATGCTCATTGGGACACGTGTCAATAAAAAGTCAAATGGAACTTTTTCGATGAAATTGGGAAGAGCCTTCATGAAATTTAGAAGAAAATATTTCGCGCCAGGGTCCCGCCACTTTTGACAAATTATAAGTAGTCAAATGAATTAACCATGAGTTATTTGTGACTTATTTATATGTATATAATGATTAATAAAATTTTTTGTACTTTTTTGCAGGCCAAATTTACAATTAAAGGAGTTGGAATATTTATTTTTTTAAATTGCGTTTATCATATTGGATGTATTGTATATTTTGGTATGTATTTTTTTGTGAATTATTTATTATTTATTTAGGAATTTCAAATACGTTTTTTATTTTCCAAAAAAAGTTAATTTAAATGTAACCACAACAATGACATCTAATCAAATTAAATAGTCAACACATTATATGGTCAGCTGTAAGTAAATCAAAAGTTTAAAATGATTTTTGTAATTTTAAAGTGATTAATGTGTTGATTATCTAATAATTAAATGAAAATTTAAATAAACAAAAAGTAACAGTTTTTTTAGAGAAAAAATTATATTGCCACATAGGTATAATTTAATAAGTTTTATTGAATGCTCATGAGTCAGCAATTATATATATATATAAATAAATATATTTATGTTATATTTTATTCCAATAAATTGAATCACATTGAATTGATGTGTAGATTTTGCATGGGGATATAAATTGCATAATTGCATTGAATTTAATTGCATCCTATCTCCATGCTCTTTTGCTGTGGTCCAATCCCCAACTCGTTATGGTTCTATTCCAATGTTTCTTTTTGTGTAGCTGGAATAAATGACAGAATAATTTAATATTAATATTTGTCAAATCTCTCTAAATTATATAGTCATGTATTATAATAGTGCTGTTAAATTAAACGAGTCCGGCTCAGCTCGAGCAGCTCGACTCGCTTGGTAAACGAGCCGAGCTCGAGCTCACTGATAAGGCTCGAAAAGAAAATTTTTATATAATTTCATATAGTTTGACTTGTAAAGCTCGAGGTAGGCTTGTTATTAGTGACAAACGAGCCGAGCTCGAGCTCAATTTTAGGCTCGTTGATTTAACGAGCTCGGCTCGTTAAGGGCTCAAGCTCCAGCACCCTAAGTTCTAGCTTGGCTCGGCTTGTTTACAGGCCTAATTATATTCCTACCAATTATTTTCCTTCTTTTTACAATTTCATTATTCTTACTTTAAAATGAAGAATAATCTCAAAAGTTATTTATTTATTCAAGACGAGTGGATAATTTGTTAATGCACATAGTTATTATTTTGGATTAACATAGACCTACAAATTGTCCATGTCTAATTATTGAAAAGTAGTGCACAATTGAGAAGTTTTGATCCAATTGAGAAAATTTGACACGAGGAAATTTTACCAAGTGTTATTTTAGCCATCATATTGATACATACATGTGTATATATACATATAATCTCACGATTTCAAACTCTAATATAGGAAAGTAGAGTTGAGTTTCTCTTTGGCAATATTATTTTATTATCATAACTTAAACTCAATATTATTTTTAAAATAAAGCAATACGTTTCTACAACTTTTTTCTTTCCTATAATAAAAACAAAAACAATTTATGAAAGCAAATTATATCGCCTTATCCCTTTATCTACTCTGTTGCCCAACAGCTCATCAATCTTTCCTTATCTCATCCCAATTATTTATCGAAATAAATTCTCCCCAAATATATGCTTTCCATATTTATTTATTTATTTATTATTAATACTGTTAGTAATAAATTAAATAACTAATTTCCAGCAAGGCATTGTACGGTTGTCACGTTCCTAAATAAGAAAACCTTTTATTTATTTATTTTTTCCCGCACAATATAAAGAGCCAAACCTCGTCTCATTCAATCTCTCAACTTCATCTCTTTCTTTACTCTACTTTTTAATAACTGTTATTTTGCCGAGGAAAGAAACCCGATGTCGATTAGCAGTGAGTCTCCGTCCGCCGCCGCGAGCGGTGGGGGAAGTGGCTCCGACGCCGGCGAGATCATGCTGTTTGGTGTCAGGGTGAAGGTTGATCCGATGAGGAAGTGCGTGAGCATGAACAATCTGTCCGAGTATGAGCCTGTTGGTGGTAGCAACGGCGATCCGAGCGGTAAGGAGTTTCCTAAGGCGGCGGCCGTGGCGGAGGGTGGTGGAGCCGCTGGGTATGCCTCCGCTGATGAAGCGGTAGCGCCACCGTCCAGCGGGACTGGAGAGCGTAAGCGAGGTCAGATCTCCGATTACAGTTTTTCTCTCTTTTTTTTTAATTAGCTTCCTTGAACTTGAAGGTATTGGGTTCAGTTGAATCTGAGATTTGTGGTGATCAATCGTGAATATTTTATGCCATCTCACGTGATTTCATCTTTTTTGTTCGCCTTTTGGTTTGGTTTGATCAATCAGAGTTCACGAATCGAATTTGCTGCTTGATTGGGTGTGGCCGTGTGGGTGTGGGTGTGGGTGTGAATTTCGTTTTTTATTTCTGAATTAATTTGCTATTTAGGATAAGAAACCGTGGTTTTCTCATCGGATTGTCTTATTTTCCTCTCATGTGAATCATATTCTGATAATCTGCTATCCATTTGGATTTGTGACTTATTTACAGGGGATTTTGATGAACTCATTTTCTATTTAGGATAAAAAACTTAGATTTCTCGTGAGATTTTCTCTGATTTTCCTTTCAAGTGAATCAAATTCTGATAGTCTGTTATCCTTTTTGATTTGTGACTTGTTTTTGCAGGTGTCCCATGGACAGAGGAAGAGCACAGGCTTTTTCTTGTTGGATTGCAAAAGGTTGGAAAAGGAGATTGGAGAGGGATCTCTAGAAACTATGTCAAGACTCGAACTCCGACTCAAGTCGCGAGCCATGCGCAGAAATACTTTCTCCGCCGGAGTAACCTTAACCGCCGGAGGCGTCGATCGAGCCTCTTCGACATCACCACCGACTCTGTAAATTTTCGTTTTAACGCCTTTTTTTTTTTGCTTCACGTGTTTTGAAAGTGCTTGTTGACCAAGTTAATGGATTTCTGTTCCAATTGTTTCGTACTTCATTAATCTGAATATGATGCATATATTCACCCCTGTTAGTATGTTTTTGTAAGTTTAAATTGCCTTTTTTTCAGGTCAAAAGTTGATATAGAATTTTGAATTTTCCAATCTAATTGTCCATTGTTGCTTCTATTTCCCAACAATCATATCATAGGATTCCCACAGTTTTGTATACATTCTGTTGCTTCTATATATTGTGCTCCCATCTGATGAGTTTAATTAATATAATTCTGGTTTTTCCTTTGTTATCATCATCAGGTTACTGAAGCACCAATGGAAGAGGCTAAAAACCATCAAGATAGAGACAGTCGAGGCGGAGCTCAACCAGTTTCTCATTCTCAGACGGCTTTTGTGCCGTTTGCTGTAACTCCCAATATCAACGGATTCTCCATGGTGCCTTTTCCCGTGTCTTTTAGCCCGGTTTTATTACCAATGCAGCAAAACGGGCACCACCCAATGGAAAACTCGGGTTTAGCTCAAGCTGACCGTATGAATAGCTCTCAGCCAGTGTTTGTCCCAGTTGTTCGTGTCCCAATTTCTTCGGCTATGGCGCCTCCCGAGCTTTCTTTGTCGACTGGCGGCCAATCTTTTCCGGTGATGTCGAGCTTGAAAAATGGAGATGGGTTCATAAGTGTTGCTTGAGGAAGAACTGTTTGAAAAGGAGCAACTGCTAAAAAAAATGGGGAAAAAAGGTGAGTTATGGTAATTAGAGAGAGAAAAAGAAAACATTTTAGTGAAAAAGATAGGGAGAGATTTGATTAAGAAATAGACTGCTCAACTAGCTTTTGACTTGAGAGAAGCCATGATCTTATGCATTGTACAGACCAGAGAAATATGATGCTTTGTTGTTCTCTCTTTGTTTTTATTGATAATGTTTAAGATTCTTGCTTTGTTGGTTTGTCCCTTTTGGTGATTGAAGAATAAAATAGAGAGAGCCTTTTGGATTGTTTATAGCCCTTGAATTTGTGCTTTATTATTATGTTGTGTTGGGGGGCTTTGTTGTCCCTTTATGAAATGTGTGTGCTTATGATAACTTTTTTTATTTAGCATTGAATGTGGGATAAAGTTGATGATAAGTTTTTATATTGCTTTAAATGTGGGATAAAATCAGATTGTCAAACCTCATTAATTGCTAATGGGAAACTGAGTGGGACCTTTCGGTCTCATTTGGTACCAAACAGGATAGGATAGCTTATCCAGAGGTTGTGTGATTCTGAGCTGGTGATGCCTTTTCTGGTGCCTTGATTTTTTTCGTTTTCACTTTTGTCAAATGGGAATATTTGCTGAAATCTTTTGAAACAAGATGAATATTGTGTGCAAGTGACGTCACATAAAAAATAATGTCTTCATAAAAGTTGTTTTTGATTTTCATTTTGAAACAAAAGGAACATATTTTCTTGGTTTAGTATTTGAAAAAAAAAAAGTTGGTGTTTTGAAAAAATATAATATATATATATATGTACAAAAAGTTATTTTTTTGGAAAAATATAATGTATGACCCGCTAAATCTCTTCAACTAAATACGTGTGTTAATCTTTTACCATCGTGGTTTATTATAGTTAAAATTGTTTTGTTAAAAATATAAAATAAATGAGTTGAAGTAAAGGAACAAATGAAATATCATCACATTTTTGTCAGCATTTTTCTTGTTGTAACTTGTAAGACATTAAATTTTTATTATTTTAAAATAATTATTACAAAGGTGATACAATTGGGTATATCCACGCAAGCATTCATAAGCACATTAACTACTAAACGATCAGTTGCACTACCGTGTGCCTTGGCACACCTTGCTAGGTGTGCCAGGCTAGATTTGCACGCGCGAGCCAAGTCAAAAAAAAGTGGTGAAAAGGATTTTATTTAACGTGAAACCACGCGCCTTTCAAATCAATACTTTTGCTCATTAATTATTTTTTTTTTTCCCAATTTTGCCCGCATCGTGCCTCGATTTTCAAACCGTCTTCTCCCCCAACTGCAACTCCTCTTCATTCTCACCATTATTTTCTCTTAATTTTCTTTGTTTCACGAGCAAAATTTTCTCTTAATCATTCGAAGGCATATCCCTGTGAGAGCGAAAATAGCGGGCTTGATTGCATGGAACTAACTCATGGTTGTGTTGATCCACTTCTTGCTCCACTATCCAATTAGCACCATCAAAAAGAAGCTGAATCATTGCCTTGCAACCAACCCGTGTTTCCAATTTTGTATAACTCCTCTCTTTGCCCACTTTGCTTTTAAACCCTTGCTTATTGCAACAAAATAGTTTGCGATATACATTATTATCCTTCTTCTTTCTTGACCTGAATTTTCTAACTCCAAAACCATGTCTCTTCGCATATGAATTGTAGAATTCATAAGCATATTCCAAGGAATTAAATTTCATCCCAAGCAATTTTTCATCATCGATCTCTACAAAAATATAAATATGTTCCGTTAATAAAATGAATATGTTGAGTTAATATATGAACATGTATGCATTCCATATCGAACTTTTCCAAAACAGAGAGAATAAACACCTATTTAATATATGAATATGGTTAGTAACGAAATGAACATATTTATATAAAAAAATGAACATGTGTAAAAACAAAATGAAATAAAAAAATGAACTTTTTCTACAAAATGAAATGAACATGTTTATATACAACAATGAACATGTTGTTATGAGTATCTTTCATTATGAAATGAACATATGTGATTGTAGAATGAACATGGTTTCTGAATTACCTGCGCCTTCACCATTGGCTTCATCAATGGATATTACCGCGGTTTCATTACAATCAACATGTTCATCGTCATCATCAAGCGATATTACCGTGGTTTCATTACAATAAACATGTTCATCCTCAAATAAAGAAATTGTTTCCGGATTGCAAGACCCAACTACACTTTTTTCCATATTGGAAGACCCAACTACACTTCCATCTCCAAAATGAACATGTTCATCCCCCAGATTAAAATGAACATGTTCATCGTCTTCATCAAGCGATATTACCGCAGTTTCATTACAATCAACATGTTCATCCTCAAATAAAGAAATTGTTTCCGGATTGCAAGACCCAATTACACTTTTTTCCAGATTGGAAGACCCAACTACACTTCCATCTCCAAAATGAACATGTTCATTCTCCAGATTAAAATGAACATGTTCATTTTCAATATTAGAAAACCTAGGGGATGCGTCTACATCTTGTAATATCACCATCGGAAAATTCAGTTTTGCAGAAGATAAAATCGACAATTGCCTTCAGGAGAGAAAATATGGAGTGAAAGAGGATTTTTTGCCTTGAAAAATGAGCCCAATTTTGGCGGAAGGAAGTTCTACTTTTTACCGCCTTTTTCTTCTCTCTCTCTCTCTGCGCGTGGGAAAGGATTTGGACAAGATTTTCATTTTAAGGCCACGCTCCTTTTTCTTACGTGCATTCACCCTCTGGCCTGGCACACCTAGCAAGGTGTGCCCTGGCACACCTAAGTATTTGCGCTAAACGATATAGCTATATTCTTTTTTAAAACTAATGTAAAATATTTAAAAACGACTGATGTACTATTCATCCATAATCTATTAGAAATATAATAAAATTATAAAGTAATGGTAAATTTCTTTGTTATCTACTTAAACTATTTAATTTTTTTTATAAATTAAATTTGTTCCCATCTCAATTTAAGTCCGGCTCCGCCCATTAAAAAAAAAAAATGGTTGAGTGGCAGTTGTTAAGGTAAAATATTCTAATTTATGGGGGAATATATTACATATGTCCAGAAATGCAATAAAATTGTTCACCGCCAAAATTCAGGATCTTACAATATATAAAGCGTGTAAATAATTTACCACTCTTTCGAGTAGGGTTAATGCTAGTTTGTTGGCCAAAGTAGTTAAATTTAATGCGTATTCAAATGCAGATGGTCCTTCCCCTTCTTCTTCATCTTCCTAAAATTTCTTTTAAAGAAAAAAAAAAGAAAAACAATAAAAAAGAAGATCCTAATACTCTTAAAAGATATCCTAACTATTTAATAAGACCTCCAAAAAAAAAAGAAAAAAAAAA
>BKCP01001558.1:286672-326572 GCA_008636005.1 Striga asiatica
TATGAAACGGGGAGTCAATTCAGCTCGAGTGGCCTCAAAGTTCCTTGAACAATTTCCTGTACTGATCTATTTCGTCTGCAAACCTCAGACAATTCTTCAATAGGGATCATTATGCCATTTATGGCTGCACCTGAGGCAGCATCGGCTAAAGCTTGCAAAAATTTTGACCTTTCAATGTCTGTTATGGCATTTGGTGGAATTAAGGAGATACTCTCTTTTGCCCACTCTAAAGCTTTTACACCATAGGCTCGTGTTAGAGCTAACAGTGCATATGTTACCTAAAGAATGTTAGCAGCAGAGATTAAAACACAACAACCTTAAAGGTAATTTAAAATAAGGATGAATAAAAAAACCCTTTTGCTTGGATATAAAAAACCCTCAAGCTAACCGTTTCTAATCGCGAACTCGGGAGTGCTCCTGTGATGGCAGCCACAAGAATTCTGGTGATTGCAGCGCCTCTTGGGAAGATCACGTTGTCACGTATAGACGTGTAAGGTTTTCCTTGACTAGAGTTTGCAATATCAAAAACGTCCGACAAGAAATTCAATATGGAATTCGAGGCTTCCCTGCAGTGAAAATGATTGCAACTTAGTTCCTTGGGATGTGTGCGTGTGCCTGTGTGTGTGTGAGAGAGAGATAGAGAGATAGAGAGAGAGAGAGAGAGAGAGAGAGAGAACCTGTGCTGTACAGTGATGCCGATCATTGAACAGTCGACTAAACAAGGAAACACGGGAGATGGGAAGAATAATTGAGGGCAATACCGTATACACCTCGATGCTAACAAAAAGCAATCATCTACCAAGTCTGGCCGCGAAACAAAGTCCTGAGAGAGAGGGAATCGTATCAGCATAGCAATAATTTTTTTTTTAAAAAAAAAGAAAAATTAGATTTTTAAAACTTTAAATTTAACACTGCACCTGGATCTTTGCAAGCATAATTGTTGTGTGGCTGAAGAGAGATTCAATCAGGAGTTTCAAGTAATTTGTACAAGATGGATCTGACCCAAATATCTACACAAGATGTTTGTTTCCAGTTATGGCTCATGTAAACAAATTAATAATACATTCAGTAAAAAGCATCAAATAACAACCTTAATAACTTCACTAGAGAGATATAGAAAACAAGGCTGCTGATGCTGCTTGTACAAGATTTGTATCTCCTCAAGCATTACACCAACTGTAACTCCCATAAGTGACTTAGAGGTCCTCACCTGAAAAAATGACAATATTTATCAAAAAAAAAAAAAAAAAAACTGCATAAGCATCCAAAATTAGTAAGGGCCTTTTAGTTACGGCATAACTTCTTCAGTGTGGATAGTTCACTAAGTGGCTGTGCATTAGCATATATATGAAAGTTAGTCGGTAGTCACAAAAAATTCCATATGAAGTTTAAGACTAAATAAAATCAATCCAGTTATCATCTAAAATTGCAAATGTCATCTCAACAAATAATCCCCTTTTACAAACTGCATCCACAAGAGGATGTTTGTTCGACATACAAACTCAAGATTGTGCCAATAGCAATGTAAGGAAATATTCATAATTTTCACAGAGAAATGGCATTCCTAATTGTTACGGTAAATGTCGGGTAGATTTTGCGATTATCCTACAAATAAACAAAATAGAAGAACATTCTTTAGTCATTATGCAATATACCAAAATACTGATCTGTACATATTTAATTATGTAATGTATAGGTGCACTGATGTACATTATCAGTTAGGTAATGCAACTCATAATTGCTATTGATATGCATGACTTGACTGATATATAATGCACCCATATACAACAACAACAACAACATACCCAGTATATTCCCAGTATAATGCACCTATATATTGATATATATTTTTATGTAATGTATCTATCTTTGCTGGTCAGGTGCACTTTATAATGTCGATCCTGGTCCAAAATAATATTGTATGGTAGAAGCAAAATCTGATACAACCACACGTATAATCAACACAAAACCTCCAACATTGTTCAGTAACTTACAGCATTTTTGCATGCTCGGCACAGAGACTCCATTGTCCGCATGTCCCAAGAACGACTGCAGCAAAAGTATTTTAGCTAGAATTATTTACGGCCAACTATCTAACAAAAAATAAGCGAAATATATATTAAGAAGCAAATCTAGCACTGACATATCAAAGATTGCTTTGAAGATTGGCCAAAGCCTTTGAACAGCATCGGCAACAGCTTCTGGATGATTTACATGTCTGACAATGTTACAATTACACAGTTGCTTTCATTTAGAATAAAACGAGGCTTGATACAAACAGATAAAACGAAATCAATAATCACTAGTTACCTGAATATATTTGCTAGTCTATCTATATGAACAGTGAGATCACGAGCAGGTCTCTGCCCCAGCACTAAAGGACCTTGACTAATGATGTCCTGTTGATTGACAACACAAAATAATTACTTTGACCCGAAAAAAGCTAAGTCAAAATGCTCATAAATAGGAATACGAACCTGTAAAGGAGCAACAGCAGGCAGGCATAATGCCTCTAGGGCCTTCTTAGCATGTTCTGAAGGAAGTTCCGTGATGACCATACTGTGCACCCAAAGTTTTTCAACAAGTCAATTTAAAATCGTATTTTCAGCAAGTTCTTTAGTATTTAGAAATTAAGACTACCTTAGAGCCTCGACCACGTGCAACGAGTCTTCAGCAGAAATCTTGAAAGGACCTTCTCCAGTTACCACCCTTTGGTATATTTGAAATAGACCATCCAACGATCCACATAACTTTTTCTTGCAGTCTACAAAAAATAAATTATATATAACATGAGTCAAGATTTAAAATAATTTAGTGCTTAAATCGAAGTACAACTATTGCAAATGGCAGCCAATTACAGGAGCTGAACAGGGTCTCCACGTGGAAAAAATAAATAAATTTGCACAAAATGCATTGAGACTGATATACCTAAATAAGCTTAATTTGTTTTAAAAATGCAGTCCTATTTAACTTCTTCGCCTATAAAAATCTCAAAATCATGCTGTTTGGTAGTCTCAAATACATTACTACTATATACCACAACTACGTTCTTCAGAGTTGCATAAACATTATTAGAATCGTGTAGAGAAAACTCCAACCCACATTAGTTCAATGAGTTGAATAATTGGAATGAGCAAAGATCACTGCTGATATGAAGAGAAGATTATGACACCAGAAACACAACATAAAGGACCCTGAAACATGAATTGAGGAACCTCATAATTTTTAGTTTGACAGATATTACTTTTTTATCAGAAAAAGGCTTTCCAATCATTCAGAGTATAAGAACATGAGAGGCTAAGCTGCGAGAAACAGATAATACCATCACAAATATGCCGAAATGCCACAGCAGCTGCTGCTGCACTGTCCTCTGATATACTCATGCCGCTAACAAGAATGTCTATGAGTGGTGGCAAGAATGAAATTCCACTTGGTGCTCCATCGAGCCATTTTGAATACGCTCCAATGACCAAGCACACTACAGAATGAGAAACAAAGCCACGATGACACATAGTTTTCATAATTTAAGAAAATGAATCAAACACAACACCCTGCGAATAGAGAACAATTGTCTGCTGAGAAGAAGATAAGGGCCTGTATGGATTTTCAACATAGATAACCAATACCTGTCTGTAGCAGCTGCGGTTGATGAGGAAGTTTCGGAAGCAAAGACATGATCTGATGAAATAATACACGCTTTAAGGGTTTTATTGAATTTACAATGCTGTATATAACTAAAAAAATAAGACAGCTCTTGCATAAGTAATAACTCAAAGATCTAGATTTGTTTTAGACAAGAAACAAAAAAAAAAGGAAAAATCCCTGGAAAAATGCTAGTTGGCACTACAGTGTTGTTGCCTGGAAGATTTGAGGATGTTCGAACCTGTGGCATCACATCTCCATCAGTAGTAGAAGACACATAATCTGATATTGCCCGGATGCTATACAGAGCAGCTTCTGCTGGACGCCAATCAGTCTGCTGGCCATGTCCACCATTACTAACAGCCTATCCTTCCATGCAAAAGAAGATAAATAGAACATGGATGCAATTTCATAAACCAACAAAACAAGGGGATGCAAACCACTCTTGGGTAACATGATAAATACATTGCCACAGGNAAAAAAAAAAAAAGCAAGTAGTGCAAGGAAGCCACAAAGGGTACTATAATCATTGATTTCCTCTACAGTTGAAAAAATATACAAAAGAAGCAAAATTTGAACTTCCCTCCACTATGACTGGAAGTGAGGAAGAAGAGAGTTTTAACCAGCCAAAAGTGTGTTTATCTCACCAAGCCGAAATAAATATTACTTCAATTCTTTAAAGCAATATTCTGGAACTGAATGACTTTGAACTGAGTTATTTCTTTTGAACTGAGTTATTTCTTTAACATAAGGTTCTTAAGAATCTCCTAGTTTAAGTGGAAAAATACAATCCGGACGGGCAATCAAGTGAAATTGAAGACCCACTAAAACCTCCGTTTCTCTGCCTTATAAATGTACAAGATCTGATGTCTGATATCTCACAATCACTACTACCTACCCTGTTATCTCTCCATAAATTTCAACAACAAGAAGAATGAAGGATTCTAGAACGACAGGTTTCAAGAAATTAAAAATATTTTAACTTCACCATTAGTAATTCACTAATAACCTTTTGATGCAATAGTTGATAGATGAAGAAATTCCATAGGATCAAAGACATAAACACCCACCTCAATAAGCTTGATGTAAAGAATTCTTAGAGCAAAATCACCACCTAAAACTAGAGCTGCATCAATAAGGACATCTGCAACAGCTGCCAGCATAATGTATCTTGTCAGAAATCAATAGCAATGATCATATAATAATCTGCCCCGAATAGATGGGTACAATTTATTGAAGGCATAAGATTTTTATGTTGCCAATAATGAGAGAGAAAGCATAGTTATGCAGCCAAAAAGTGCACTTGCAACATTCCTTGAAACAACAATTAACAGATGAATATTTTACCATATCTAGTCTGCTTGAAATCTTTCTGATCCTCCCTTGAAAGATCGGCAAAATCCTGGGGATATTGAACTTTGATGCTAACCTGAGTAAATAAATCAAGACTTAAATATCAAATTCTAGGTAGCACCAAAAATAAAAGTGTGCAAATCTTTTTTGCACTTAGCATGGGCATTGAAACCCTTTCGAGGAAGNAAAAAAAAAAAAAGAAGAAGAAGAGGAAAGCCTCACCAAGGAAACAAGTGATTCATATGATGGACGAAAAACCTGCAATTGACGAGATTTCTCAGCTTCAACAGATGCTCCACCACCATATGCTACATAAGAACCCCTGATCCATTGAAAATTTCTAAGTCATAAGTCGAACAAGCAACATATTTATGTCAAAAGGAAAAGTAGCTTCACCTCTCAACTAATATAACTTGAAGGCTATGCCAGAAGTTGAAGGTCATTGAAGCAATATCAAATTCTGGATGTGAAGCAACTTCAAGTAATGATTGCACAATCAACATCGATTCGTCAGAACCTGAAAACAAAAGTCATTTCCATCATTAGATAACCCTGTAGGTAAACATAGCAAGCATTAGCCAAAATTTATTTTGTACACAAGTGGTGCACTGCTAGTTTTATACACATATCCAGTCATAGGGAACAATAACCTTCAGGTTTAGAATAATATAAAAGCAAGAACAGTGAAAAGAGAAGGTCACAAACATAAGAAGCCTCATACCTGTAGCAATTAGTTCAACATATGCATCTCCCATGTCAGCAAATAAGCGAGCAATGGCTTTCACATCCTCTTCATCCTGAAATCAGTGTAAGTAAATGTCAAATGAAAGAACCTATTACAATAGTTCAGGAGGACAAATCAGGGTAAGTAAATGTCAAATAAAAGAAACCATTACAACAGTTCAGGAGGACCAAGACCTAAGGACACTACATAGATATCTTGTAACGTCTCTCACATTTCTAGAAAATAAAGTAATAAACTCACAAGAAATTAAGTAAAATGTTTTTCATGTTTGAAACTAGTTTGTTTAATCTATAACTATTTGTAACGTCTTTGGTCTTTCAAACCAGTCCGATGTACTGTGTTGACAATCAATTAACTTGATATCTGTATCCAGAATCCTTTACAGAAATCACCTGCTTCTTAACCAACCATTGCTCAAGAAGTGATACATCGTGTCATGTCAGATTCTGAGAGGGAAATATGCAATCACAAGGATTCTTGGAAGTATGATGAGAGGGCAGCACACAACAACACTTGACAATTGTTAGCAGTTAGCAACTTTTGCAGAGGGTGTAACCATTGGTTGCTTTGAGAAGAGAGTCATATTTCAAGGAGAAACTTGCTTTTCAATTGAGAGAAAACAGTCAGCCGACAACTAAGGAATAGTGGAAAAAGGTTATATGCATTTCTCAGGTGGTATAGGTATCTTCATCTTCACCAAACCAAAAGACTAAAACACTCCCAACAGAGAATCTTGCGCTCTTTTTCAGAAGGTTGTTCAGCTGATGAATAATACATCAGCTTCCCACAAAGCTCAAGCCACTGTGTCGAGCAAACTGGTCTAGTCTCCCAGTTGGCAAGTCCTCTACTGCTGCCTATCTCTTGTTTTTCAGAAGGTAAAGGTCATTTGTTTCCCCTATCAATTCAAATAAAATGCTATCGATTAATCTACGATCTAAATGTTGCTTCTACAAACTTAAGGGACCTCTTAGGCTACTCGAAAGAGACCCCAAGAGAAAGAATGGAGATCTAATTTTTCATAAAATATTACTGCCAAATTATTTCATTCTGCTGGCTTGAAAGTCCCATGTTCAAAGTTATATTTGTTTCACATTGATTAGTTACTGGGCTCTTATTGTGTATAAGTGTCGATTAGGTACTCTCTGTATTTGATCTAACTTTTGGGAATAAGTTCTACCCAAACGCAGCACCCAAGTTGGTCTCCATAGAGGCATTGTTGGGTTTGGAACCGGCCTATTTCGACTGGCATGCGACGTATGAGAGTGGGTGTTAGAAGTTTGTTTGCCCCACATTGATGAGTTATTGGTCTCTTCTTGTGTATAGGGGTGGGTAGGTCAACCTACACCTTTGAGCTAGCTTTTGGGGATGAGTCCTTTCCAAGCCCATTTATCATCAGCCCATAAACAAGTTAAACCCCTAAAGTGCAATATAGTTGAAGATTAGTGTAAAAAGAATTTAAAAGGGACGCACGAACCAACATGTAAAGACAAGGTTCAAGTTGCTCATAGAGAATTAACTATGCAGCATGCAAACATCTTTGTCATTGACAGTTTGAGACACTGAATTCCCAACACATAAAAATAGGGAACCATATTTGACAATTTAAAAAAATACGGAGAAATCACATGCTCAAGCATAAACATTTAACCAAACTTCTATCATGCCAGATCGCAGAGATTTTTAGACTAAACATAAATACCTTGGAAGGATCTCTAAGCTGTGCTTTCAGACTCATAATCCGAGGTACAATTGCTTGAATTAAGGGCATCTGAGACGCAACTGCATCAAGGTTTCTTACTGCTGTATAGTGTATTAATTCCGAAATAACTGCAGAAAAATGCATGGAATAAAATTAAGGAACTTGAAAATTTACAGCATCCCTCTCAAACAGACACGACATCAGTAAAGCATAATATGCATGCATATAAACAGTTAACGAACATGGTGAGGAAAGGGAGAGATTAGTAACAAGAGAATATGTTACATAAGCTGCCTTTGCACTTTTAATGGTTCATTTAGCGCTACCAAATGATGATGAAGGGTACACCATATCCACAGAATCAGTCATTTTCTGTTTGTCGTAATTATTCAATATAGAAATTTTAATGTTTGAATTATGAAAATAGTCTGTCTTATTAGAGAAATCATTTCCCATGAATTGGCACACAAAAATACTAGTTATCAGTAAAAAATATATTCAAGTCAACAGGATTACAGGAAAAAGGGGGAAAAGGGAAAAAGAAAGTAGCATTCTATCTGCTCCAATCAAATCTCAAGAGCAAGATAATGCCAGCAGTCAATGGCATGTTGCTTTGCAGGACACCTATTATAAAGAAAATGCACTACGATATGTTATATATATGAGATAAAGAAAGGATTAGCATGCCACCAGCACGAACCATTAACAGATGCCTCAGAAAGAATGTCACTCTCCAAGCTTGAGAGAGCTGTAAGTACTAATGGATGTGAAGCAAGAGCTGAGGCTGGAATCCTGAAAAAAAAAAAAATAATATAAAATGAGTACACAAACCCATAACAAGAATTAAGAAAGTGATATGAAGAAATACTGCACATAAAATGTTACTAAGGTACATGTGAAAGTCTATACAATACATTTGCATGTACCAAACTCAACACATAGCATGAAATCAGAGGTAAGCTGTAGAGGCATATTAGGATCTATCCAAGCAGGCATGCAAAGTCACTCCACCTATCATGGGACCACAATTGCAGAGCTTTGAAAGGGATTTCCTCATTAGTTCTGAGAAATGTGATAAATATTCTTTTCATTTTGTTTGAGAGAGGTCAGACCATTTGTCTCTATCAATAAAAGTATGTGCTTTATGATTTCTCAGGAGATCATAACTCGTTAAGCCATTTGCATGCATATTCAAATATGAAGTTTTCCTATACTGTTGTATTCTAGCCATATGAAAATAATGAATAACTTTTCTTCATTCCCATTGCAAATTTGGTGACACTAAGGGAGCTCCTAGACGAATTTTGGATGCTTATAGGAAACTCTTAGGAGAAATATATTTAGGGAGAATGTAATGAAGATGTGTAAATTAGGTGAAGGCTACACTGGTAAAGATGTTATAAGCTAAGCTGCATTTTTGTAGAATGAATCGAGAAAGATGACATTCCGAGAGTGGGGAGCACAAACATAGCCCATAAGTGATACACAAAACTCCTCTGGCATCCAGAGGATGCAACATTTTTTCATATGCTTTGGTTGATTCCCTAAAAATCATTTAACTGAACTCATCAGATGTTAGAATCTCAGTTCTGAAAGAGAAGCCAGAATGCGTATCCATGGTGAATGCGGATATCTTAACTAACACCACGAGATGTTTAAAATATATACAGATTAACACCACGTGCCAGAACCGTGACTTTTGCTCCTTTTTCTCTCTCTCTCTCTCTTTTTTTTTTTCGATCTCTTCCTTTCGGTTCGAGTCTTTTGTGTTTCTCTTGGGTTTCATCTCTAGCCTACCCCGACTTGCTTGGGACTAAAGGCTATGTTGTTGTTGTTGTTGTTGTAACTATAAGAGGAAATGCAATAAAGTATAAAACATGCCCCCAAGTCTACATATACTGCAAAACTGCTTCTGATTGCTTTGACAGAGAAAAAGGTGGCCGACATTTAATGGAAATAAAACCACAGAATTATTTGAATCCAATAGGAAAACCATACCTATGCCTAAGTCGTAGCCAAGAAGAAAAGGCCTCAAGAACCTGCCAATTTTAAGAACATAGAACCATAACTAGGATGCAATGCAAATCAAAGAGGAAACTTCCAAAATACATACAAACTGAGACGTATCTATAAACAGATAACTGACATAATAGAATAGTGTATTAATTTAGCAAAGGGAAAAGGCAAGTCAGCACAAATCAGTAACAGCTCTGGGATATAATAAGGTGTGAATCAACATCAGAAACACATGTATGGGGTACATTATGATGTAAGTACAGATTCCTTTTTTTTTTTTTTTNTTAACAAATGTCAAATTATATAAGTGGATGTTATTGTAGTGCCCCTCTAGAATAACAATCCAGAAACAGAGTGATTCTACCAAATTGGTATCAGTCAAGCAATCGGAATCGGCAGCTCAGAAAATAAAGAATTTTACAGTTAACTTAATCAATGTGATATTGGAGGTTTCATAAAATTATCACAAGTAACCAACATACCTGCTCTGTCAGCTCATTTATATTCAAGCAAGCAGTTAAGATACTGAGAGCAATCTCCATTCCAGAAGCAAGTTCATTTTCGAAACTACGGCGTCTATCAGGACGAACTGAAATTTTGTAATTGAACACTTCCTGGTTTTGAGAAAACAAAGAAGAAAAGGATATTGGTATTCATTATATTAAACAAACAGTCAGAGTAAGTCTGTTATCAGCATGTGTATCACCACAAACTAAAAGTAACAATAATTAAAATTGAATAGGAATCTGAAGAACTTCATCAAAATACCACAATAACGGCACAAATCATCACAAGAAAAGAGAAATAAGTGGAAGACTAAACTTGGACTACATTGGAAAGATTAGCCCTTTGGAATTATGTTTCATGCATGGAAACCTGATGTAGGGAAGCGTACGAATAGGAAAGATAAACAAACGAGATACTCTCTCGATAAAATTCACAATCTCTTATTTCATTCAAATATCAACTAAGTAAAATAAACTAGATGGAGTCCTTTATATAAGACTCCTAAACCCTAAATATTAACTTGCCCACCAAGCCAAATAAATAAAAATAATTAATAATAATTAATCCTAATAATAATAATAATACTATTCTACACCATTCTCCCCCGGTTGAGCAGGATTCGGCCTCGAATCCGACCCGTTCTAGTTGGAGTCGTCTCCATGACAAGAATACCCCGACATTTCCCTCGATCAAACACGAAAGATGAAGGTCTGCCAACAACCTCGAAGGCAAACATAAACTCGGTCAAGGACTCAACTGCTGCAAAGTCACATGTACACGCCACCCTACGCAAAGCCCACACAACCGAATTAACACAAAACACACCACATCGTTCGTCGCGCTCAAATCCATAAATAGGGCCAAACATCCCGTTGTTGGGAGACTTCGGGATAGATAAACGGAAAATAGCCAACCATTTAATAAGCCTCGGTTTCGGCTCCGAAAAACCATCGTTGACCAAAATACTCAAAAAATGGGGAGTGAATGACGGCGTCTCATTCGAAGACTCAACAATTGCGATGTCCCACGCCGGATCCATATGGCGACAAAAAGATGTATTCGTCACCGGATGCGCCTCATCAAAAATGGGCGGACCGTCATACATTGGCCCGTCAACGTGAGCCTCATCAAAGTCAAGAATGTCAGTGCGAAACGGGCCTATCCATTGACCAAATTTGCGGCCAGAATCATTCTGCACAAGCCCAATATCCGCAGCTACTTCATAGGCCCAAAAATCTTGGGTGGGCTGCTTCTGTTGAGGCCCAAAATCACGACATAACACATCTCCTACACACGCCCAAAATCCGCGTACCAAGCCCCAATCCTCTGCTCTCTGAAATTGTTCCTCTCCTCTGTGAAATCCGAAAAATTGAGCACCCCTGTGCCCACCTGTTGCCACGCCGCCCATCGCGCCCGCCGTCAATGGCGAAACCTGCAGCCGCGCGCCGCCGATCGTGAAATCCAGAGCCGCTAAAAACCACCTCTGCCCAGGGTAGTCCCCGTCGAGCCTCGTGGCCCCCGCTGTCGCCAAAGCCGGTCGCGTGATGTCGCCAATCGTGGTCCTCGGCAGTGGACAACCCCTTAGCGGCCGAATCGTGGACAAAGAAGTCGCCGCCGTCGGCAGCGGCGCGAAGCCCCTCCTGCGGCCACCGCCGCGCGCCGTCCTCGCCTTTAGAAGCCCGACGGAAATCACCGTCTAGAGCTCCGCGACACCCTCCGTCTGCAGCAGTTCGCCGGAAATCGCCATCTAGGGTTGCGCGAGTGGGCGGGAATTGAAAATGAAAACCCTCCTCAGGCCGCTGTCGGCGGCGAAATCGAACCGCCCCTATGGTTTCCTCATCGTCGCGGTCGCCGCCATGTACGAAACTACCTCCAGCCCGCTGCTGCTTGGGAACTCGGGGCTGACCTATGGTCTCGTCTCCTTGTCATGGTGGTCGATCTGCCAACGGGATAGCCGACCAGGTAAAGTCGTCGTCCGTGATGCCGTTCAGAGGTGGCGGGGACCGCTGCCGGGGCGCCCCGACATGGCTGCGTCCCCCACAGCCGCCTCTGTCTCCCCCGCGAAAACCACGGCCCACAGCCCCATCGCGGTTCGTTTGCAATTCCGAAACAACCATGTTGTTAAGCGTCAAATGCAAATCCTCGATCCCCGGTGAAAGATCGGCAAACCAATCCGTGAAACGCACGTCCAATTGTTCAAATCGGTAGTCGATCTGTTGAAACCGATCGTTGCGTCACGTTGTTCGTCTGCGGCATCTTCTCATCCCGGCGTCATCGCGAATCAACCTGACTCTGATACCAACTGATGTAGGGAAGCGTACGAATGGGAAAGATAAACAAACGAAATACTCTCTCGGTAAAATTCACAATCTCTTATTTCATTCAAATATCAACTAAGTAAAATAAACTAGATGGAGTCCTTTATATAAGGCTCCTAAACCCTAAATATTAACTTGCCCACCAAGCCAAATAAATAAAAAATAATTAATAATAATTAATCCTAATAATAATAATAATACTATTCTACACCAAAACCTCACTAGCATGCAAGTAGATACATATAGCAAATCCATCACAGAGCAGTAATAAGGCATGGCCTACAACTTTCAAGCTCACGTTTCACTAGATTGATTACTAACAAACTATAAATATCCTGATGTGAGCTTGAGCTGATCGTAATTGGATGAGACAGAACATTTAAGTCTTTATCAAGATCAGCATAGGAAGCCTGATAAAACATTTAAGTCTTTATCAAGATCAGCATAGGAGCTGATAAACAGGTCAAAATGATCTTGAAGCATGTAACCATTTCAGATATAATGAACCAAGCATGCTCTAATAAAATGAACCAGAAAAAGCTGAAAACTAGCCAAGATGCAGTTTTTCTATAAGAAACCGTATAAATAATTCAGGAACTTGTGACCCCAAGCTAAGCTGACTACCATGGACTTTTTATGTCTTTAAATAAAAATTTGGATATTGACTGTTGAACTAAAAGAAATATGGGATATAACATGTCAAAAGATCCACCAACCATCCGTTCCTACTGTGCGGCAACAGTACATGTGTGAGTGATTTTCATGTGAAAAATCACCTTTCAATCCGGGCTATAGCTTGCATGAATGTGTTAAGTGTACACAAGTGGCTAGGGGAATGAGCGAGTGAGAGAGCGAGAAAATGGTTTCTGGAAATCGGAGATCCATATACCTCGGGTAAGACTCTGAGTAGTTCCAGAAAACTTGGTAGACATTCAGGATGTGAATTCATCTCATCTCTTATCCAATTTACAATACCACCATCACCCCATTCTTCAGCTGGCACATGGACAGCCAATGCAGCCACTGCAAGACTAATCTATATAACGCGACACTTAGCCATCTTCGTATAAAGATAAAAAGATATAAATTTGTTTGCCAGCTATACCTGTGTTCGAACTTTAGGAGGTCCCTTGTGTAATGACTTCAGCAACGTCTGCACAAATAACACATGAAAGTTCAAAAGACGAGAGAAGCATTTATTAAATACATCATTTTACCATGCAATAGTGCATGAGTGCATCCATTCCAGGAAACCTCAAAAACAAAATATACAAACAAAGAGAACAACATCAAATGCGTACATAATACGACCACCACGAAGAGAATATCCATGAACTATGTACAAGAATGTATCCCCTATGGCATTGTCTTAATCTAACGTCTAAAAGTACAAAACTATTATCTATAGCCAATTGTCCAAGGTCATCTCAAATCAATATCACCTACAGAAAAATTTATTCAAGTCCTCCGCACAACACATTTCACATGCATCGGAGTATCAGCACACTAATCCAGAAAGTCGTAACAGGAAATACAAGCACATTTTTCTCAACATTTCGATGCTCATTCACATACAATATCTTTCTCCACGGAATCTCCTAATTGCAACCACTCAAAATCAATAAATGAACAAAGCTAAGTGTACAACTTAAAAAATACGTTTACTAGTTTGTAGGCAAACAAGAATGCATTCCACCATAATTCTTCTGGGAAGACTACTAAAAAGCTTACAATGAACATGAAACATAACATAATTGGAAATGAAACACCCAATACTCAAATATTTTGTATTAGAGTATTCCATTACATAATTGTCACATCATGCTAGAAAAGGTTAATGTGGCATATATATGCATTGCTGTTATGTCAGAGATCCTCGAGATACTGTTAGTTCTCACATTTAAAGAAACCCGTAATGAACGAAATGCCTCAGAAGGTAATTCTTCATAATCACGCTGCACCTGTTTACACCCAAAAAGGAGATATAAGGAAATGAATATTAAGAGCAGTGATAAATTAAATAAGACAATGCAATTTTAGCCCCACGGACAAATTAAATAGAAAGAGAATCATACCTTGCTCCTAAGAGTTTGAGAGCAGAATATCAAAGTTTCTATATTGCTAGCAGAATCATGAAGCAAATTATCTGCCACCTAACCAAAACAAATATGCAATCAGGAGAATTACAAAAAACAGAAATGTGGGGAGAAATATCGCTTGCAAGTTATAGATCATTGATTGGGGTAAAAGGCAACAAACAATAATAATTCTACTAACCCATACAAAAAAACTAAGGAGTAAGGACTCGCTTAAATAGAATACTACCCTATCAAAATAACCATAATGGGCACCTTAACCCTACAGACTCGAAGCCCACTAATTTATTCTAGATAATATCATTATAAGATAACGGTCTCTAACAATCACCCTGGAAGAAATACACAATCATGGTAGAGAATAACAAGGAAGGGCTATTCTAGAATGTCCCATTCACTTTTCTTTTCTCTATGAAATATGAATATACCTAAAATACTTTGAATTGCTTACTGATAATGGACCGTACACATACATTTTAAGAACTTAACTAGTTTGTGCACTATCACGCCCAACACATATATATATAAGAGAAATATGATAGAAGAAATACTGTTTTTGGAGCAACATCACATGTTATACAGCTAAGCATAATTTTAGCTATTATAGTAAGATGACAATCGAATAATTAATATTGACCAAGAAACAAATAAAATGCATGAATGTGCAGCCAAATAAAGTGAGAAACTGCAGCCTATCAGTGGTATATTATCACTAATGAACTATAGAGTAAATAAGACTTGTAGTAAATTCAATGTAGCATGAACCAGTTCTAGTTCAGTCATTAAATCATTTTAAGGGGATAATTTGGTTCAAGGATTGGTGAATCATCGATGTTTTTTTTTTTTTTTGGTTGGTTTNGGGGAAGGGTTAAAATTTAATAGGAAAAATATAAAAGACTAAGCACCACCTCTGGTTTCCAGCCAAAACATTATAACAATTTTTGTACCTTTTAAATGTGGAGTTCGTTGAAATAAACAGTTCAAAAGCATAAGCTAATTTGTGCAATTACAATGCAAACATATACTGCAGTTAAACAAATATTTAATCCCAGCCTATAAAGCCTTTTGTTGTTTCACTTTCAAAATAATTCTATTCTTAGTCATCTGGTTGCTGTAAACATTACACCACAACTTAATTTCACCAAGCATCAAACTCTGCCTAAAATTACGTATGTTACAGTAAATTAAGAAATGTAAGAATGATAGATTAATTTAAAAACAAGCTTACAAAAAAAAAAAATAAGAGAGGAAGCATCGAGATTCCTGAGGGAAAAAATTAAAATAAGTACAGCCTGAGGAGTCCTAAATTTTTTACAATGAAAAGGCCAGGAAGAAACAATACTCTATCCACAGACCCACTCCAAATCCAATCTCATTCCATAGCTATAGATCACTCCAAATCCAATCTCATTCCATAGCTATAGATCATTAAACAGAAAATAAATAAATAAATAAATAAATATATTAACAGATACTGTTGTGACTTGTGATTTTAGAGTTACTTTTTTCAATGACCTTCTAAGGTGCTAAGGTGCAGTTACTGCAATCAAAACTATGTTGTGAATAAGCAGAGCAGTTGATCATTTTATTCCTGTTTATCAACTCCATAGGAGTGGAAGTAGCAATAAGAGAAACCACATCATTTATTTTCTTTGAAATTCTGCCATTAGACCTTTCACTCCAATCTCAAGCATAATTGTTTCATAATATTTCAAAAAACAAACTGCAGTTAGCAATCAATACAAGCTGAACCTTGTTCACAGTTAAAGCTACCATAGCAAAATTTACTAGAAGATGAGAAAGTAACAATACTACTTGAGCGGAATACAATCAAGGACACTGAATGTGGATTGTGGCCAAACAACGATATAAATCAAACGAACAATGTAGAGCAAGTTACAAAAATAAAGGAAGAGAAAGAGAGACGAACTACGTCGAAGAAGAATAGTTGAGGTAATTTACATAATCTGCATTACACTCTATTCCGTACTGCTACTGGTCAATATACTAAACTTGACGATAAAACTATAAACATTAAGATGCAACTTTGCTCTCATATAACTTGCACGAAGCTTGAGCATTCATAACATGTTGCAATTTGAACCAATTTATACAGAATTTATAAGATTGTAACTTTACAACATCCACTGTCTGGGTTCCTAAAAAATCAATCCTAAAAGATAGAACGTTCAGAAATGCAGCTCCATTACATTAGAAGAACAACTAGTAGCTTATCAAAGCATCTGAGACTTTTAAGTCCAACAAAAAAACTGTCGATGTGGCAAATGCAGGTTATTCTCCCCCTTTTCTTCAAATTCAACACACTGAAGACACGCAGTGTACGTATGAGGAGCACATTCTAACATGTACACGCATCCAATCAAACAGCATCAGAACAATACACATTCCAGGCGGTCAACAATGATCAGCATGGAAAAATCACAACTCCCACTAATTAAGTGGAACAGAATCATGCCATCGATGCACTATCACACAAAACCAACTATCATACAGGAGCCATAACCGACTTTATCTATACATATAACCGAGGATACTATTCAGCCTAAATTAATGAAGGCCTGTCTTGAAGTAATTACCACTAACTAGTCACAAACAACAATCTCGATCAAATTAGAAATCTCGTTAGTAACCATCTACTTATTGCAAAAAAAAAAATGAAAAATCTCATCTTTTTGCCAAAACCCCCCGTCACAATTCAACTGAATCCGTGTCTAGTTCATGAAAGAATCCAAAAAATAAAATAAAATAATAATATCTAAAAATCCAAACTTTCGACCACTCCAACCAACACTTCGAATCTCCAATACAAGTAGCAAACAGGAAAAAGACACCAAAATCCAAAAAAAAAAAGTTGAAAAAACCCATAGCTATCAGACTGAAACTGAGAAACTCACCTGCCAAGCGTCAATCGTGCGCTGAAAATCTTGAAGCCAGCGATCTGCCTGCATCCGTACGGCGTCGTCCGGGTGGTGGTAAAGCGCGTTTAGGGCTTCCTTCACAGTGTTCTGCAGCTCCATCTCTCTTTCTCGAACAATCTCCCACTAACCAAACGAGGATTGGCAGATAGATGCAGAGAGAAGACAACAGAGTTGTGCGAATTTGAATTATAATGGCAGAATGTAAGCAATGGTCAAGCTCCTTCAATTTGTGTGTCTATCTGGTAGCAAGTCCATTCTGTGTCAATATTTTATATTTGGATGCAGTTTTGTAATGGACTTTTAACTATAAAAGTTCATTTACTATATAAAAAAATATTTGGTGTAGATAACAAAATAGACTTTTAAAAAAGTAGCTCCAAAAAAAAATCTATTTCAAAGAAGTTTATATTGAAAACTTCTTGAGAAGTCACTTTTCAAAAAGTGGATCTTGAAATGGACTTCTCAATAAGTGTTTCCAAACAAGTGTATCTGTATAATTCTTTTATTTAAAACTTCAGCTGGTTTGCAAATGGGCTGCTGGTTCTTATTGGGATCGGGCGTGCGAATATAGGTGGCCATTTGGAGGGCCGGGTCTGGATCCGGCCGGTTCGGCCCGTCGGGTCGTCGGGCCTGAAAATAGGTACCTGGAATCGGCCCGGATGTAGGTAAGGATTCACCGACCCGGCGATTCAAGAAATGAACGTTAGCTCGAAGTTGGCCCGAAATGGGTAAATAAAAAATTAAGATCCAAAATTGGCCCGTTTGTAGCACGGTTCGTTCAATGACCCGTATATACGAGCAGGTTCCGGACCAACCCTGGCCATGTCAACGTGCGAAAATGAAGGTGGTGAAGATCAGACTCTCGAGGTCAGAATTCAACTATCTACGTATATCTTCTGGTTGCTTTAGAAATCGCGTAATCTGTAGCAATTTGAGAGCTTGTGGAGGCCGGTTCCTTTTATTGCTTAGGTTGTTGTCCATGAATGGACAAAATTCTTAGCGATTCAAGTTCACTAGGCCTCGGTTTTATTGTCTTGTCTTGAGCTAGTTGATGGGCTAGGATCTTTGATCAGTGATACTCTTCTAGTTGTTTTTTTATTTTATTTCGGTTTGTAAGATTAAAGGGCTCAGTGTGTTGTTTTCTGCCTTTGATCTTGCCGGTTGTGTTTTTAGGCCACCTGTGTGTGGCTCTCCTTGAGTTTCGGCTCCGGTCTTGTTCCGGTGGTATTCAAACTTTGTGTTTGTTTCGTTGTTTTAATGAGTATTTCTATCGTTCTTGAAAATATATATATATAGGTTTAGTTCAAATATATATTATGATATGTTTGGTAAAACTAGCATAAGTTAACTGGTAGTTGATACATTAGCAAATAGCTTATAAATGAATTTTGAGTTTCTAGCGGATTCTTTTTTTGGCTTAAAAGCTACCTGGTATGATAATATCAGTTAATAGCTTTTAAATGAATTTTGAGTTTATAACTGATAGCTTATGTTTGAAAAACTCGCTGAATAAAAGTGTTTGGTAAAATTAGTTGTTAAGTCAAATAAGAATTCCAATGGAGTTATCTGAAAATCTACCCAAATAAGCTTACGAGATAAGCTCAGATTTTTTTAAAAAAACTCTCAAACCAAATTTATTTAAATACAAAAAACTTATAAACTAAACAAAAAAAATTATAAACTAGATTATGCAGAAGGCTTACATGTATTTATTTACATATGCATCAAACATTTCATAATTAATAAATTAACAAGAGAACAGAAGTGTAACAATTGAGTTGATAGTATACACACACTACAAAAAAATGATGAAATTCCAACGGAAATATACTCTAATAGAATTCCAACGGCAATTCCAATGGATATTTCAATGCTATTATTTCCGTTGGAATTATTCCAACGGAAATTCCAACAAAAATATTCCGTTGGAGTGAGTTTTCCATTGGAATTTCCGTTGGATTTTGACAATTCCAACGGTGGTGAAAATAAAAATTCCAACGGAAATTGTATATTCCAACGGAAATTCCTAAGGTCAAAAGCCGTTGGAATCAACAAATTCCATCTAAAATTCCAATGAAAAATACATTCCAACGGAATATTTTCGTTGGAATGATTCCAACGGAATCTATACCATTGGAATATCTGTTGGAATCTATCATTATATAAAAATATTAACCATTTAACAATTTTAGCAGTTATTTCCCGCCAAATACATTTAATGCCTACTAAATATAGATTTTCGGACATTATTAATCTGTTGGCCTTCAAACTCAGACCTAACAATTTGATCCCGTATGATTTTGAATAGCTATCCTAAAATATATTTATTTTACAAATATAAAGATAAAGATTATTTTACAAATAAAAATTCTAAAGAAGTATTTGATTCACCAGACTCTTTAATTGCTATGTTGGCCTTCAAACTCGGACCTAATAATTTGATCCCGTATGATTTTGAATAGCACTCCTAACAGATATCTATTTTACAACAATAAATATAATGATTATTATACAAATAAAAATTATAAACAAGATTAACTGAATTCTTATGATTGCTATCTTATTTTAAAATAATTTAGGTTATAGTTTTAGTTTGTTTTTTTAATTTTTAGCAGCCGCATTGTGTAGCTGTTGTTTTTCATTTCATTGAGTAGAATAAACAGCATTAGAGCTGCAAATGAACGCTTGCAAGTATTATTATTTGAGAACTTGGTTCGAAATTTTTAATAGTATATTGGAATATTACTTATTTTTATATATTTTTTTAGTTTATTTCAATTATTAGCTATCACAATACATATTACTTATTCATACATTACAACATACATTGAATACCGATTTTACGAATATTTAATTTATACTTATATAAAGAGCCATCTCATTTATTAGAATTAGTAGAAAGAAAAGTCAAAAGTAATTAATGCATTTAATTTCTATCAATTAATTTTTATTTAATTGTTTTTTCCCATAGAATCGATACAAAATAAATGTACGTAAAAAAAAAGGCATATTTGATCGGAAGATAAAATCTTGATTTTACAAAAAATAAATCAGATATCAAGAGTTTAGTTGTCTATATAGATATTGATTTACGTAAATCAATACATCTAATATTTATAGTTTGTGTAGATTTAAAATTCCTTCTTATCTTTGTACAAAAAATCTTATCTAATTGTATAGAAAATCTGATCTAAGTGATTTCCATATATCAAGATTTTTTCTTAAAAATCTTAACAGATATTGATTCTACTCTACTAATTATAAATTATAAATCTCAAAATATTGAGTCATCGTCTTCCTCACTTCAACCTCCTAAGAAAAAAAATATCCCCAATCAGTATTTCATTCAAAATAATGAATCAAGAATTTAGCTTAATCAAACAAGTTAATAGGTCTTTCATCCAATACTTCTTATTGTACAATTTTCCTACGTATTATAAAATTTTAGTTAATATTGCATCTTATAATATAATATTACCCAAATAAATATATTTCGCGTCTCGCACGAGTCACGTACTATATATATCCCGTACATTTTTCTTTATTCATGTATATAATTATAAGCCTGAATAAATAGTCTTAAAATTGTACACCACGTGCATCGCACGGGCTCTGCACTAGTTTCCATTAGAATATATTACCATAGGATTTTCCGTTAGAATATAACAATTTTTTTGTGATGACAAAAGTGAAAATAATAAATTAATATGTATAGAAGTGTAACCTTTGAGTTGAGTTTGTTAATATACATAAGAGTATAACAATCGAACAAAACATGCATACTTAAAAATACTTAAAAATACTTAACAAAACATGCATACTTAAAAATACAATATATTGTATTATATATTTGGTATAAAGGTTGGTCCATGGATGATGTTGGAAAGTCTTAGATATGGTTCAGACAAGATTTACTAAGTCTTTTTTTCTTTTTCAGAACAACATATTTTATAGATAAATTAGCGTAATGAAGACGTAAATGCACGAGAGAATTAAGAAAAACTCTGTATTTATTGAAAAGCCGTGTATATATTTTTCGTTCAATCAAAATCAACCAACTAAAACAATAGAAGATGAATCTTTAAATATAACTCATAATCCTAAGTAAATATATTGTCTAACAAGTAAAAAACTATAATAATATAAATAAGTTTATTAACAAATTTATGATGTCCTTAATAAATATTAAAACACAAAGATAAATAGTTAAAGCAAAAGAAATAAATAACTAAACCAATGATGCTAAATAATCATGCTTGTCCAAAAAAGCCAACGCAATCCCGTCTCCATCATTCTCCCCCTCCCGAAAAAGATCCGCTATCGTGTCTGATGCAATCTCGTTTCATCATTCTTCTACTCACGAAAAAGGTTCGCCCTCGAATATGATGCAATCGCGTATCCATCGTAGTGTAGCTAATAACGCCATGCACCGAACCGGGTCACTATACCTATACAACACGACCATATTTTCAAAACTTCTTTGGTGTCTTGTCGGGTTTGCAGATCCGCCATACATCAAGTTGAGCTCCCTGAATCCCTAGGGTAGGTTGGCCTCGAGAATCTCCTTTGAGAAAGGGCGACCTCAAGTGTTAGCACTGTTTATTCCCTCAAGCTTAGCCTGTATGCCGCGAATTTAAGCTATCAGTTTCTCCAATGCGTCATCTCTCATTGGCTGTGTACATGTCATAGTCATCATAAACAACTCTTCATCCTCTCTCTTCTTGTAGGTAGTGTCATGCGAGCTATTGGGATGTGTGTTCTGTCCTTAATCCAACTTATGTAATCATATTCTGCAAGTCGGCTATCATGAGAGTCACCGTTCGCTTCTAAGCTCGTTGGGGTTGGACAGCGACCTCTTCCCCATTGATTTTATTTCCTTCAACTCGTTTTCTGCCTTTTTAATTCTCTGTCCTTCACCAGTGGGAGTAACCAGCGGAGCTCCATTGGTTCCACCTGATACTAACAACTGACTCTTCCTTTCCTCATGTGTTGATAGCTCATTTGAGCTGAGACCAAACGACGACGCGTGATTACCCATCCGCGGCAATCTCAACATGGAGATGCTTGGCTTTGGACTTGGTGCCAGAGGAGAGCGTCTGTCAGTGCAAGCCTTCCTAAACTCCCCCTTCAAGTTTCTTTGTATCCCTTCTCTTTCAGCCATGTCAGGTGATCGAAAACTAGGTAGAGAGCTCTTAGTTCCTTTCAAAGCTCTCCACAGACGGCGTCAAATGATGAGCATGAGGTTAGAATCAAGGTTGAACTGGTTGAGTATGAGCTCCAATCCACTTGAGCTGCTACGAAATGACCTGCAAAATGGGCTGAGAGGGTCTCTCAAACACTCTGACGTCCAAGTTAGCACATACGAAGAATATGATGAGTGTTCTAAAATAAAAGAATTTTATGTAATGTATTCAAATTGTAGAGTTGTTTTGGATGTACCCCAACCCTTTTTATAGGGGAATACCTGCCCGACTGCCCATATTTGATCTTATCTGATTAGTGCTTATCTTTATCTTAATCATGTTCTAGTTACCATTAGATTCTTTCTTATCTTCATAAGATTCATTCTTATCTATTGTAAGTCGGTTTGTCGTGCTTATTGGTCGTCACCTTTCCTCAAGTCATCTATCCCGAATCTCGACCATCTTAGTCGAGCTGTCTTGCATTCATTAGGCGTTTTAGGTTGTCCAAGGGACTCTAGGTCGTCCGAGGTCTCCATGTCGCGTTGGGGCCTCTTCCAAGACCTTTAGGTCGTCCCGTGTGTCCAATCCTCAGGTCATTTTAGGAGATAGACCTTTTAGCCTCTAAGTCGACCTCGTGGTACTTGGTGTGATTCTGATTGAACAATTATGACTATATTATATTAAATATGGTTTAAGACGAAAAAAATTTAAAATACCAAAATATTGGGTATTAAATATAAATAATTAAAAATATATTTGAGATATCAAAATAAAGTGAAATTACAGTGTTAGAGAAAGTTGTTGGTATTTCATGTACATAAAATATTCGGAAGAGTGCATAGTAAAAAAATCTAAAACGAAATGAAACGTATTCCCCCACAAAAAGATAGCAGGACACACGCCGGCGGCGTGCCACCTTCAACTGCCCCAACCCAAAACCACCACCTCAAAACACAACCGCCGCTGCAAGAATTCACTGAAGAACCGAAGGATAGCAAAACCGAATAGATAGATTGTGAAGAAAGTGAATAATCGTTTCCCTTCAAATATGGCGGCAGTTTCGGAAAACGAGAGCTCATTACCAAAAACCATTATACCTGACGAATGGTCCGATGCAGCTGAGGCCATAGCCTATGACGCCGTTGCTTTTCCGATTATTTTGGTCTGTGGACCTAAGAACAGCGGCAAAACCACTTTCTCCCGACACATCGTCAACGTTCTTCTTCAGAGGTAGTTTATGGAACCTAAACTAGTTCGTGGTGCTTATAGCCTTATAATACATTGTTCGTTATTATTTTTGTTTGCTTGTGCCATCTTTATGTGGGATTTCAAGTCTATTTGCTTGGATTTTGGGGAAGTGTTGTTATCCTTCTGTTTGTTTAATTTTTTGTGGATAGCTGAAGTAATCTGATGGGGAGTTTGGAAAATTGCTATCGGTTGAAAATTTTACCTGTGAGCACATGGGCAGATGAGCCTCGGCTATCAGCATGTCTCCGTGTGATCATTTTCGAAAATAGTACTTGAATCAAGTTTGTATTTGGTGCTCTTGTTAAGTAGATTATTTGATAGAGTAGTTGGTGGAAATGTTTAGTTGCGATTTGTAATTTGCAATTGTAGCTTGATGAATTAGTTAAGGCGAAGAAGAATGTTATTTGCTGAACGTGAAGTTTCATATGAATGAACGAAGCATGGACATATATCTGTTAGCATATATGCACACATGCAGAGCTTGGTGCAGATAAACTATATGCGGAATGTGGTTTATTTCTGTAAGGTTTTTAAGTGTGCTGCCTGGAATAGTGAAGAACTCATAATCATTCACATGAAATAAGAGGTGTGGTTTGATAGAAATGATGATGTGGGAGTATGGGGTTAAGATCTGTAAATGCATAAATCATCTACGGTGGGTATTTTTCATTAACCAGGAGAACATGCTCAAACTGATGAGATCTTGATTTCAGGCACAAAAGAGTGCCCTACCTCGATACTGATGTTGGACAGACAGAGTTTACTCCTCCTGGTCTCCCGTCTCTTACTGTCATCGACAAAATACCGCCAGGTATATTATTTGATTAGGCGGGTTTTTTGTTGATTTTGGATCAAGAAATCACCTAGTTACTGGTGTAGTGTTGTCCTGATGGTATCTTCCTGTTATTTAGATCTGACAATTCCGTGCTTGAAAACTCCTGAGAGGTATGCAATTCACAACTTATCTTGATCGTGTTATGTGGCATCAGATATCCCTGTTTGTATTTATTTATTGTTATTTTTTTGGAAGGCAAACAGAATGAATATGAAAGTTTGAAATGCAAATGATTTTTGGTTTGCATGTGAAATGGCATCCGTGCTATGTGCACTATTGTGTTCAGTGGCATATTACTGTAATAATCATTGGTGATAGATCTCTTACTCTTTGCACATCTATGTCGTCATTATTTACTGATGGAATTTATACCAACAGTTAACAGATTAGTATATATATTTTGCTTCTATCTATCAGCTGCCAATTCATTACCTGCATGACTGGTATGGCTAATGTGTTGAAACTTGTGATCTTGTTACTGAGAGGGGAGGACGTAGAGAAAAGTCATACTAATTTCCTACTGGAGTTGTTGTTAATATTTTTTTTAATAATTGCGACCCATATTTCAACGTCTAAGTGGTGAGCAAAACCAGAATTGTTATTACTGAGCAGTTCAAATGTCTATAAAAAACTAATTATTTTTATGTTAATTTATTATATAAAGTATAAACTAAAAAATGATGTTATGTACTCGATTTTTAAACGTGTCAAAATATCTGAATGTGCAGGAAATAGAATGTGTTTGTGTGTGTTGGTATATATACAAGTATATTAGTTAAAAAAAAGTATATAAATTAAGAAGCGATTCTAAGGTATCATTTGTCATAAAAGTAATTAAAATTGGAAATTCTTAAAGAGGCTGTAGTTGTCCATTGCAAATGGAGTTGGAAGAGTCATTGTTGACAATTCTCCTGGCATAGTGCTAATAATGGACTAGATCAAAATGGCTCAATTAAATTCTAGTGCTTCTTCTATTAGTGAAGTTTCTAGAAAAAAGAAAAAATATATATCAAACGGCGCAATGCACCTTGGGTCGCTACGGAAACAGCCTCCTTGTATAATTACAAGGGTAAGGTCTGCGTACAACTGACCCCCCAGACCCCAACCTGTTGGGAATATACTGGATATGTTGTTGTTGTTGTTGCTTAAAGAGGCTGTAGAAGTAGGGGTTATAGACATATAGTAGATGATGATTGTACTGGACCAGCAGCCAAACCCTGTGGACCAATCTGTCTGGTCTGGTTTTAGAAGATGGCTGTGAACATTCATTTTGTTGGTGCCTGACAGCTTAAATCTCACAAAACTAGATCAGACAGCATGAATATCACTTATTTTTACCCCTGCAAGCTAACATTCCTGACCCAATTCATGAAATGGAACTTTCATGAGCTATATATACTTTCCTATATCATTTCAGATGATTTTTCTTTGGTGATATCTCTTCGAAAAGGGACCCAACCATCTATTTGACTTATATATTGGCCTTGTATGAGTATTATATGAAAGAATACTGCACGGGTGACCAGCGGCGGATACAGAATTTTTTCGCAGCCAGGGCAAGATGAAAAATTAAATACTTAAATTTTTTTAAAAAAATCACTTCAATCAAAAAAAAAAAAATACAATCTTTTAGTCAATGATAGGAAGGTAACTGTCCACGGCGCGATTTCATATTTTGAAATCGATGCATTATAGCATCATTGCTAATGCTATTAAATACATCTTTCTCAATATAAACAAGTAAACTGTCATTCATCCATTGATCTCCCATTCTATTGCGGAGTGGATTCTTCACAAGATTCATAGCCGAAAATACTCTCTCCACTGAAGCTGTAGCAACCGGAAGAACTAAAGCCAAATTTAGAAGCTTGTAGATCGATGCATAAGTTAGGTGCTTTCTTGTTTCCACCATTTTTTTTTTTGCAAGACCACCGAGCCCCTTAAGTTGAGAAAAATTAGTATTCGTTCGCATATCAGTGATGTAGATATCAAGCTTGTCTTCAAGTGCTAACACATCTCTTTCAGAAAAATCTCTCGGATAGAATTTAGCAAGGCGGAGTAACTTTTGCTTGTCGAAAGCAGAAAATGAATCATCCGGAGTCAAGCTTGCAACACAAATGAGAAGCTCGGTGTTTACCTCATTAAAACGGTCGTTCAAATCTGAAAGTTGTCTATCAATCACTGAGTAAAAGACATCCACTCGATAATGTTGTAAGACCGTTAACTTCTCAGCCCTACGCTGAGATTTTCCCTGAGCAACAAACATAGCATCCATGTCCGGAATATTAATGTCATGCTTATTACAAAAAGAATTTACCTTCTGCAACAAATTCTCCCATTCACATTCTTCCTCTCTCATTCTTTGGAGTTGTTGCTTACTTTCCCTAACCAAATCCATAGCATTGACAATATCCTGATCATTCCTCTGCAGTGCTAGTGACAACTCATTCGTTACACCTAAAATTTGTCTCATTAGAAAAAGACAAAATACAAAATCAAAAGATTGCATCTGTACAAGCAACAAATTGCATTCTCCTCTTTGATCAGCACTAATCCCATCCTCGATTATCATTTCAATAACTTTAATAATAGATGAGAACATAGAGATAATGCTCAACAAAGTATTATAATGGGAACCCCAACGTGTGTCACCTGGACGTTTGAGAGCGGTTTCTTGGTTTAGTCCTCTTCCACTTGGGAGCTCATCATTGTAGAGAGCTTCTATTAGTTCATTTTGTCTTTGCTCCCGAATAAGATCACGACGTTTACAAGATGCTCCAACAAGGTTGAGGACTCTTGTCACCATGAAAAAAAAAGAAGCAACCCCGACATGATTTTTAGCTAAAGCAACAAGTGCAAGTTGAAGTTGATGGGCAAAACAATGAACATAAAAGGCACAACTATTTTCTTTCAAAATTAGTGCCTTGAGACCATTAAACTCGCCTCGCATATTACTCGCCCCGTCATAGCCTTGGCCTCGAAGATTTGATATGCTCAACCCATTTCTAGAAAATAGCTCATCAATCGCAAGTTTTAAAGAATATGCATCAGTACTTTTAACGTGTTCAATGCCCACAAATCTTTCAATTACTTCACCTTTAGTATCAACAAACCGTAGAACCACCGCCATTTGCTCTTTTACCGAATGATCTCGGGCTTCATCAACCAAAATAGAAAAGGGAGCATCACCCACTTGACACATAATTGCATTAACAGTTTCAACAGCAGCTGCATTTATAATGTCTTTTTGTATACTAGGTGACTTCAACTGAAGATTTCTGGGTGCATTTTCAAAGGCGACAGCCTTAACACTATCATTATGTTGAGCAAGAAACTCCAAAAGTTCAAGAAAGTTTCCTTTATTTTTTGAAAATTCGGATTCATCATGACCACGAAAAGCAAGACCTTGTCGTAACAAGAAACGAACACAATCAATTGAAGCATTCAAGAGAGTATAATAATTCTGTTTCGAGACTTCCACTTGGCGACTAATAAGTGACTCGAGGTGTTGTTTCTGATTCATTAAAGCCTGACAATTTAACAGAGCACGATGATGAACACTACCCACAGTGCCGACATGATCTTTGACTCCTTGTTTATTTTTCCAATTATTATAACCTGTAGCTGTGAACGTATCGCTACCCCCTTGGTCACCATGTTCCGGTTTAAAGAGATAACAACAAAGGCAAAATAAAGCATCTTTCTCTATGCTATACTCTAACCACTCAATATGATCATCGAACCAAGAAGAATTAAACCTGCGCTTAGTCCCGTAGATATCTCGCTGAGGAAACTTATGGCTTCGAGGTTGACAAGGGCCCTTGAGTAGATAATGTCGTCTAACTTGATCGCGAATATTTGGATCATAATCTAAGATACGCTTCCGGTGTGCCGGATCTGAGGGGAGATTTTCCAAAAGTTCGCCAAGTTCGGTGCTCTTTGAATTTTCGCCAAGATCGATGCTCTTTCGATTTTGATTATCGAGCTTACTCTTCTTATTAGATGACAAAAGAGTTGAAGGTTCCTCAATATTTGCTACTTTTCGATAGTACTTCTCCATTATTGTAACTCTGCAAGCAAAAATTGATTTCAATCAACATAAGAATTCTACAAAATAAGAAAACTCAATTGTAATTTGAAGCTCGCCATATCATTTATTTTAATTAGCAATTTCAATTCTACAAATTCAATTTCTAATCTTTGTTTATTCCTTTCATAGCTCCTTGCAAAGTGATTTTCTTTTCGATTCTATGTACGCTTGATTAACAAAAACCGGAAGAATCAAGATTAAAATAATAATAAATATAAATCTATATTCTCCAATCCATATTTCTCATATCAAAATTGTAACTTTCATCCAACCCAATTCAATTATGCTACAATAGAAAACACACACACAAACATATTACAAGTGCAACTTTCATATATTTTTTTTTTCCATCCACAATGAGAAATTTCATAAAACTCAAAAATATACAAGCTGTGCTACAAATGATAGCAAGTTCAGAAAGGACTACATCAGCCACATGGCCCACATCTTCAAAACAGTCTGCTAAGCTTCTACAAAACAGACTATGAGAAAAGATACTAATTGAAATATACAAATTCACATCTAGAGAAAGAAAGTGCTAGAGCAAAAACATCAAAGGTTAAAGAGTAAAGAATTACAACACACATCAAATTCCAGCCTGTCAGCTAACTTCTTTGCAAGAGTCTTATTATTTAATTTAAAACAGCAAAACATTAAAAAATAAAAAAAAAAAAAAAACTACCCTAAAACAGCAATCCATCCAGCCCTCTTGCAGTCTTGCAGTACCAAATTCATCACCCATCTAAGCAAAAAGCCATATGCCCTCACACACAGCAAAAAAACACATCATATTCATCGAACCCAATTCTATTTTGCTAAAAAACCTAAAACGAAAAACACCCCCAATTCTCAAAACAAATAAACACACACACACACACAAACAAACATATCTTTTCTTTTCCTCTGTATAGTTGGCAAAAGAAGGACAAAAAAATAAAGACGAGAGATTGGATGACGGGCGCGGGCGACCAAATTTGATATTAGGGTTTAGGGAATGGGGATCTTGACCTTGTGAAGGTAAACCCTTTGTTTTCCTTTGTGTCTGCAGTCTGCGGTTTTGATGGGCAGAAATAAAAATTTTATTTTCTATTTTTTTTTAACTTATGAAGACCAAAACGGCGTCGTTTTGGCTTCAATTTAATAAAATTAATTGAAGCCAAAATGATGTCGTTTTGTGGGATGTTCAAAAAATTAGAAAATTCTTACCTGCAGTCACCTTCTTCCTTGCCCTCTGCGAACCTGGGCAAAAGCTCCATTTTAGTATATTCACTCAATAATTCTATTATAAATGGTAATTAGCAGTAAAAATTGAGCCTGGGCAATTGCCCAGGCTCGCCTTAATGTCCATCCGCCCCTGCGGGTGACAACACAGCAACTCAGGGAAGTGTTGGATTGCCACTTGTCATAAATACCCCTGGGTGGGTAAAAGGTTTGTCCATTGTTGCTCGATTTCTCTGTCTTTCAAGAACCTGCAATAGGTTATAAGATCATTTTTTTTTTGGCGTGACACAATGACATGCTCATTTATCTATTTTGTGTGTAAGGTATCGGTTATGAACTACTTGTAGACATGCTAAAACAAATGTCTCCAACCCATGTAGTTAAGATTCGAATATCGGCCGAGAGCAAAAATTTACCAGCTGGGGCATTTTGGTTAGATGAGGGGAATGCTGATTCCGTGACTGTCATTGAGGTCAGTGCTGCTCTCCAGGACTATTTGAAGAGATCGTATGCTTAATAGTTATTCTTGTTAATATTTGATTTTTCTGATTCTGTCATTTTTATAAAGACTTCAACGCATTTGGGTGGCTTTTGATTTCATGTCCCAAGGTTGCATTACTCTCCTTGTAAACTTTAAAATGCATTTGCTATTTCCATCTGCGAAGCCTTTGGTTTGCACCCAAATAACTCAACTGTGTGAATACCTCCACTAGACCACTTAGACAAATTACAGATATAACTTGTTTCCACTCAATATAATTTTTCTCCTTTCATGCGTAATCAGCATAAGGTTGCCAGTTTAGTTTTCAGAGTCTGGTTTTTATTCTGACAATCCATTTATGATGATGTGGCATTTTGCATACATTCCCTAATAAGTATCTCTTGTTCAGGGTGTTGGTCCGAAAAGATGCACGCCTTCTACGTGATCTACGTGTAATGGCATACTTCAGGCAATGCTTCCCAAGCGATTTGACTGTGTCCACGATCAAGGAACTTGCTCGTGCATTGGCCACTCACCCTCCTTATGAAGTTCCTATATCAAGCATCAAAATCAAACACCTTCACTGCCAGTTAGACTCAGCTACTCAGATCTTTGCATTTTTTTCAAGAACACTGAATTGGTATTTCTCTGAAAATTATTCAGTCTATTGCTTCTTGACTTTATTGTGGATCTTTTTTTATTTTTTTATTTTTTATTTTATGTTAATTGTCTTCCGGCTAGGTCCCAGAGACTGAAACTTTCTACAGTCACTACAAGAATAATCATTTTTAGTGGCGGAAATTTTTGTCGCTATATGTTCAAATGTCGTCACAAAAAATACCGTCGCTAATAATGTCGCTATATGTTCGAATATCGTCACAATAATCATTTTATAGTCATGACATTAATGTCGTCACTAAAATTAGTGTCGCTAATAATGATTATTCTTGTAGTGAGTTTGAATGCAAGCATTGTTGGTCTGGGAGTCAGTTCAGTGTCCGACCGATTTCCTCAATGTGTTGGCTTGGGTAAGTTCTGTTAACCTTTACCACGGTATATCCTCAGTGCATTACGGTGAATATGGTGAGGTACAGTTTGCTGCTCATGTGTTGTTCTGTTTTATTTCCTTTGAAAGCTCAAGCTCCTCTCTCGTATGAAACAGGGATAGTGAGAGGCATCGACACTTTCAGTGGGGTGCTCCATGTTATAACCCTGTTCCACAGAAGTTTCTGGAAGATGTTGATCTGTTACTTCAAGGGTTTATTCAAATTCCGAATGCTTTACTTCAGGTACTCCATGCTTGTCTTGCCGGAATCAATTTGCCGTCTTCTCTCTCTCTCTGTCTCTCTCTCTCTCTCTCTCTCCTTTTATATTGTGGCTTTTTAGTCCACATTAAATATTGCTGTTAGTTGTTGAACTTGATCTTGAGCTCACTATAACTTCTTATGCTAGGCTTTTTGTTATTTTCCTATATACGTGTAATTTCTATATGCATTAACTAAACATGTAATTTTTATTATTATTATTTTTGAATTTGCAAACGCTCAACTAAGTTATACTCAAACTGCGATTTTTGTATATGAAGTCGCACATACTCACTAGATAATAGATATACATGCATATATGAGTTTATATGAAGGCTATATGCGTCATATTCAGGCGTAGAAGTTTGGATATAAATCCACAACATGTGTCATGTGATGTGGTATTCATCATTCCTTAATTCCTACAATTATCTAATCTTCTTTTCAATTTTAATTTATCTCCTTAATTACCGTTTTTCTTGTCAAATCAAATGTAAATGCTATAGGACTTGCATCACTCACCATCAATTAAAATTTATATACCATGAAGAAAAAAGAAAGCATTTTAACCTCAGTGAATAAATAAAATATTTTTCGAGCTTGAGCTCATCAAGCATATAGATATTGTTTTTCAGCATATGCCTAAGATTTTAGCTCATCCCAGCTATTTCTTTTGATTCTTTCTTCAGGTACAAGGTTGTGTTTCTCCATACATGTCTGCAAACGTGATCTCTACTAATTATAAAGTTTTCAGATATATTGCTTCTTTTACAGCTAATTTGAATTCACTAGCTGTACATCAATCTATTTGTAATCTGAAAATATTTAACTTGAAATGACATTAGTTCACTGCTAGGGTGCTGAATTGTTATTGTTAAATGAATATGCTCTCCTAGTACTAATATTTATTATACAAATGTTAATTTAATAATTTATTCATAATAAATAAATTTTATTTTTTAAATATTTAGTAATTCTCAACAACTTACGTTAATAATTTTATTCAAAATGACATATTTTCATCCGTAAAACTCATTGGTCCTATATTATAATAATTTTTTTAACTTATATTATATAATTGGCATGAACTTAATTGTTAATAAATTTATTGTTTTTTAATTCAGATTGATAGATATTTTAACTTTTATTTTATTTATAAATATTGATATAATTATTTTCATTATATATATGCAATATGATCATAAATATATCATATATAAAAACTTGATAAAAAATAAAAATTTATTAAAACAATATAAAGTTAAAAATTTTAATAAGGATGGATAAAAGTTCAAATTGGCAGGAATTAATCCAAAGCAAAGAAGAAATTGACAAATAGAAATAATTATAAAGCATTAGTAAATACTAAAAGTTTAAAATAAAAAATGAGAAAATTTTGACACGTAGAATAAGAAAATTGTCATAGGATTATGAAGTACGAGTAAATTAATTACGGCGTAACAAATTTTGACACGTAAACCCGAAAATTCTATACATAAGAGGGGTATACATACGTTCTCTTCCACTTTTGGTTTGAAATCGCAATTCCTATGCGTAAATTACGTATGCTTCAACTTAAAATGTCTTCCCCAAATTTGTGAAAGTCTCGATACGTATCTACCAATATTCAACATGATGAATATGCTTGCTTCTCAAGCAAAAATAATAATATGCTTTTCTTTTTCCTTCTGAATTTCACAAATTCATCAATTCAAACATGAAATTAATGAATTTTGAAAATTTTCACAAAGCACAATAGCTTAAATATTCATCATGGATTACATGATGGTTTCTAGATTCTTCAATACTCTTTCATTACTGCATTAAAGTAATTTTTCGCTTGCTTTTTCACTTTCAAGTTATAGTATAAATGAAGGGTGAGGTAAAAAACTTCATTTTATAATGTTACGTAATTTTACATGATGCATGATTGCTAGCAGAAAATGTTTTAATTTAATTTCCCTATATATGAACAATGAACTCATTTCAATAATAATAATTCTTCTTTTTCTTAGTCTTCGTACAATAATAAACTCATGTTTATCAAGTTCTTTATGAAACTGTTTGAATATGAACCAAATTAAACTAGTACGTAACCCGTGCAATGCACGAGATGTAAAGTTTAGAAGAATAATATAACCTCACGTGCATTAGGATCGAAATTGTAATCATTAAAATACATAGGAACATTGTTGAATCATAAAAAGTTCGGTAACAATCATATATTATTAAAAACCTCCTTGTACATAACATTATGAGTTTGATTATTTGGTAACTCCTCATTATGGCAAACTAATATTTTCAAAAGAGACAAATCCTAAAAATCAAATTAATATTTTTGGTGAACAAACTAATATTTTAGGATTGGTGAACAAACTAATATTTTAAGATTTCTAGGATTTGTCTCTTTTTGGTGAACAAACTAATATTTTAGGATTGGTTATATGAATAAGACTATCTGTTTTTGGTGTTCTCTTCATTCATTTTCATTCAAACAATCCGATGACTTGTATAATGAAATCCGAATCTTAAGCCGAAATATTTAAAAAAAGAGTTCTTAAAAATTGAAAAGTCAAGGCAATCAGTTCAGATTAATTAAATGCCATAGAATATCCGCTCCTTGAAATAAAGACGTGTGCTATCATTAATCAAATATCCAATTATTGATATAGAGTGGTTACCAAAAAATAGAACGCGATAAGGACGTTTCATGGAAATATCAATGGGATAAGGTCATAACAGATTGCTGTACATTTTAGATAAAAGCTCAGATGGAATGATTTATGATAATTATGTCGTAATTAATCATAACAGATCGCTATACATTTTAGATAAAAGCTCAGATGGAATGATTTATGATAATTATGTCGTAATTAATGAATTAATTAGATGTGTGAAAAGGACATAATTAATGAGAAGTGTGAAAATGACATAATTAATGAGAAGTGTGAAAAGAACAAAAACTTACCGGTTTTAGAAAATATTTAATGCAAATCCGACATTGACCATAATTTGACCTACTATTTTAGATAAATGTTAATTCTTATTATATAAGTATAGATAGATAATAATTAATAATGTCGATATGAAAATGAAATGATGCATAAATCACGACCAAACAATAAAAGCAAATATTGTAATCTTGATTCTTGACTGGGTATACATATTGGCCGTGTTACAGTGTCATGTTGATCTTTATTTATTTATTTATTTATTTATTTTATTACACTTTCCAGTTTCTCCTCATTATGCTGTTTTTCAGACTTCATAGTATCAAAATTCAAAATCCACCCACTCCAAACACCCCTTTTCCATCCTAATTCTTTTCTTAGTATGCCTTTTTTAATTATTTTATTTAAATAAGTTCCATTTTTCTTCTCTAAAATGTACTCAATAATTACTTTAAATTAATATAACCATTTTTTGCCAGACCCGTTCACAGTGTAAACCTCAATCCATTAGATATGACAATAAGATATCAATGACCAGACTGTTCACCTATCTGATCTATGCGCAAACCTCACCGTCTAACCTTATTTTAGACGTCAGAGCTAACAAATATACATGCACGCCTCCGAAATTAAAATGTTACAAGCATGTCTTTTTGTTCAAACAATTAACGACATGATGAGTCGACCTGTCTAGACATTAAATCATTTTACTTCAACATCTACGCCTTTCAGGTAGAGATGTTAAATAAAACGAACCGCTCGTGAGCCCAGCTCTACTCGTTGTTGCTCGAGCTCGGCTGAAATCGTTTGATAAACAAGCTCGTCTTAGCTCGATAAGAAGAAGTTTTGTTATAATATTTTATTATTCAACTCGTTAAAGCTCGAGTTCAACTTATTAATATTGATAATCGAGTCAAGCTCGAGCTCGACTCAACTCAGTTTACACCCTTACTCTTCATGTAGCACCTAATCATGACATACTATAACTTTCGTAACACAGTTTAAGATTAGTCAAAATAAATACCCAACAAACCACCCTCCACATATATAAAAGCCACACAAACCCTCCTCCAATTAATAGTGTCCTCACACAACAAATCCATCACACAACTCAACTAGTCAATCACCAAACACACACACACAAACCTAACTCTCCATGGCTCCAAAAACCAATCCCCAAAACTCTACTCCAACAACCCCCATTCTCACCACACTCCTCACAACCCTAATTCTCATCCTCTCACAAACCCCTACCCATCGAGCAGCCGACCCAGACCCGTTGCAGGACTTCTGCGTAGCCTCCTCGACAACCGCGTCATTCCAAATCAATGGCTTCCCGTGCAAGAACCGCTCAAAAGTCACCTCGGATGATTTTTTCTTCCACGGATTCACCCACGAGGGCAACACGAGCAACCCCTTCGGAAGCAACATTACCTCGGGCAACGTGCTTTCTTTCCCGGGTCTCAACACACTCGGGTTATCCATGAACCGGGTCGATCTACGGGTCGGAGGGATCAACCCGCCCCACGTACACCCGCGGGCCACGGAGACAGGCGTTGTCATCAAGGGGAAGGTCCTCGTCGGGTTTCTTTCGTCCGACAACAAGTTGTACATGAAGAACTTGAGCGAGTGGGATATGTTTGTGGCCCCAAGGGGTACGGTGCATTTTCAGATGAACGTCGGGAAGAGTAAGGCAACACTCGTCACGGCTTTCAACAGCCAGCTGCCTGGGGCCGTGGTGGTGTCGACGAACTTGTTCGATTCGGAGCCGGCCGTGCCGGATATGGTTCTTGAGAAGGGTTTTAGGGTTGGGAAGAAAGTGGTTGATGAGATTAAGTCTAGGTTTTGAGGTAGAGAGGAGAGAGAAGTGAAGTTTTTTTTTTTTTTTCTCTCTCTCTTTTCTTTTTCCTTTCTATAATGCAATTGAGATGTGTGCTTTGAATTTCCATGGTTTTATGTTCTAGTGAATAGATGATCAATGGGTGCATTTATTTGGAAATAAAATAGAGAAGTAAAAAATGTTGTTTCTTGTCTTGTGAGTTGGGGGACTAGATTTTGAAGTTTCTTATTCATTCCGTGTTTCATTTCATTTGATGAATGACGAGCTTTCAGATCATTGGTCTCTAAAATGATTCGTGGATTGTTCTATTCCATTGCTACATAGCCCCCCAGAAATTCAGTGTGACATAGAAAATATGTAGAAATCTAAAAAAACTTTTAAACATCTTCTATTCTATATTATATTATTTATTTTTATTTTTCTCTACACCAACTAATTATTATTTTGGGCATATCAAATTATTTCAAAATTAATATTAAACCATTTTAGACACAATATTTTAATTTTCTTTCTTTACAATATACAACTCAAAATATACTTTTGTGTTATTCAAATGCTCAAAATATACATTTGTGTCATTGAAAATGCTCTTATGAGTCATGACCCGGTGGCTTGTTGGGGCCTACTACGGTGAAACCGCAACGAGGCGAAGAGAAATAGAAGCTGGGTACTAAAAACCAACGGGTCCAACTTGATTTTTTTTTTAATTATTTTTAAGATGGTAATAATAAATTTTGAATTTGAAATGACTCGGGTCCGCTAAGCCCGGTCCATGCTTTGAACCGGGGAAATATGTGGTTTACCACAAGAATTGAAAATTATTGCGAAATTACGAAAGAAACATTATATTTGCAAGCCTACCATATCAATTGCATTTATTTGACTTGTATCTAAAATACCGTTACCTTATTTAAGTGAGATAATGTGTTCCTACATTCACGTGTAACTGAAAAAGATAAGGTAAGTGTATAAGTCCTAATTAATTGGACTTTCTTCACATCATGCTGTTGCGAAAATCTTGCAAATTGAAATTTAAATGTCATATTACTCCAAATATACAGAAAAACGATATAACATATACAGAAAAACGATCGAACATATATACAATATACAAAACTTGAAGCAGGTATATTTATTTTTCGAGGGTATATCTTTTCCTTTTTTTTGTGAATTTGAATCGTTTCATGTTTTTAGTGTATATGTATTGTATATTTTGCGATTTTGTAATCGTTTCGGGTTTTTTTTGTTCGTTTTATATGACACAAAGCACAAAAAACAAATCACATATACATTAAATATGTTGAACATATACACCTTATTTTTTTTTAATAAACAGCTTCCAAACTATTAGATTCAATTCAATTATATACATACAATATACTTAACATATAAGAAGTAAATTTGTTTATATTTGATTAGACATCTGCTGAATTACAGCAGAAAGAATATAACATATCAATTCATGAGGTAATACAGTTGTTCCAGTCAAGAACATATACAGAACATATATTAATTGCAGAAGATATACAAACCATCATGAAGAAGATACAGTTGCTTACATATTCATTACATATACACAACATATATAACCTGCTTTTGTTCAATAGAACATACGCTTTTTTACAACAAGTTAATATTGGGATAACAACATATAACTCCAGTAAACTGGGTAAAAGAAAAATGGGACAAACATTTCCGTGGGATTTCGTCATATTGCCACTCGACTTGGCCCTTTTCTTGCTCGTGATATTCTTCGAAAATTCTGAAATCGAAAGGCCTCGACTACTCGGTCTCTCTCTCTCTCGATCTCGACGTTGTTCGGGTCACGGGAAGAGCTGCTTCTCGGTCTGCTTGTGCGTGTGACGAACAGGGACAAAGGGTGTTGGTCCTCTCCTCGATTCCTCCTCACAGGTTGAACACGTTCACTGCTCGGCTTCTCCTTCTCGGCAACGGCACAGGGACCGACAAGGTGCTGCTCGTTGATGGCGATGGATGAAAGGACGGCTTGCTACTCGATTGCACGGCCTGCTGCTCGTCGATGGCGCACGGCGAGGCTCTCCGAACAGAAAAAAAGAACGCCCCGCAATAGGATTTTTAAGGCGGGATCAAAATGGATCTCAGCCTGGGGTCTGCTCGATCAAACGGTGATAGAATGGACCTGCTGCTGCTCGCGTATAAGGTTTGCAGTTGGTAGTTGTGGGAGAGAGATGAGGGCGAGATTTTTCTTACCAAATACCTCGGGATTTTTGTTTTTGGAAAGTGATAAGTAGCTATAATTACTGTTAATATTAATCATGTTTAAATGAATGATTTTTTTATATTCTGGTAATTCTGCAATTAAAATTGTCAGATTTTGTATTTTTGTTAATACTTAATACTTATAGATAGGTTTCATTTATGCAATAAAAAATGAGATTAGTTGTATAGGGTGCAATTTTCTCCTTTAAACCGGGCACGAACCTATTTTCATAAATAAGGGCCAGAATTGGCCCGATCCGGTCAAAACACGGCCCGGGTTCTGGTGTCAACGGGTATGACATCATTGGTCAATGGACTCAGCCCAGTCTTTATCCAAGTCCAACGAAATAAATCTGAAATTGAATATGAATGTGAAACAATACATATTGTGATTTGGATATGATTTGACACAGAAGATTTTCAACCCACAATATTTGTTTGTTATAAAATATTATACTATTATTGTATTTTTTTCATTAATTTTCTCATAAAATCCAATAACAAATCAATAGTACTTCCCGTTTAGTTTTGCATAATTGCATGTCAATATAGGTTGGATTGTTTATCTATATTTCTTTGCTGTTTGAAACTAATAATCTAGTTCAATATATATGTATATATACACATAGGTATATATAAAATCTCCTAATTTTAATTTATCATAAATACTTTATTATCTTAAAATTAGGATCTTTCAATAAATTTTAGAGAAATTTAATGGAAAGTATATTAGTCAAGCCTCTAAATTGTTATTTCTTATATTTTCCTCTCCACCTATTTTATATCTTCGAGAGCAAACATGTTTTTATAAATGCATTATTTCGCCCACCTGATCAAATTCCTATAACTATCAATTGTATAAAACTATTATTTTACTATTACGTAATCAAATCATTAATTTTAAATCTTTTCTAGGATAAAGCACATTAAAAATCTTAACATGCTATCAATCTTCTGCGAAAAAACCTTTTACAATTAGATCAAGGTGAGTCTCCTATCCATTAACAAACGACTAATGCGTTTTATAAATTTTACATGCTATTTTTTGTGCTCATCTCGTCTTTTTATGGGATAGCTTTATAAAAATTTAGTAGTAAAGTCTTTGTGAGATATTATTGATCATTTCATAAACATAAAATTGGCCACGGTTTCGTCAGATATTCATTAACTTTTAACGTCATGGGACTACAATTG
>BKCP01001558.1:327600-337854 GCA_008636005.1 Striga asiatica
AAATTTATAATGTTACAAATTATGTTCCCTCTATTCATATCTGTATTTATCTAATGCAAATATATGTATATAGGATGTGGTTCAAATGAGAACTAAGTGTGAGAACTGTGAGAACCGCTATTTTTAATTGTGCACAATGCTATAATTGATTGTGTTTGATGCTATTTTTAACTAAGATAAATTTTATTAAAAATAGCAACACAAATTATATTATCATGTGTGAAATGCTAGCATCATCTAATATTAAAAATAGCATCATATACAATTAACAATAGCATTAAATACGGTTTCTCACGGTTCTCACACTAGAACTAGTTTTTATTTGAACCAACCCCTATATATATATATATATTTGTTCTGTATTTACTCCATAATATAATCAATATTTTAATTGATTTATATCTATGTAGATATCGATTGATGCAACCATATATTAATTTTTTTCTTATAGTATATCGATGTAACAATTAGACTGACATATCTTTTTTTTTTTTAATAAATATGTATATATTTATTGGAGAATGTCATACTTAAAAAACATACAAACAAAAATATGGTGGATTACTAATATATATAGCACTTAGTGATTGTATTGCAAATTTAGAAAATGGTGGTCAACTTAAATTGTAATCTTAAATTTATAGAAACTTCATTGACTGGATATCTGATAGCTTAAATTTATTCAATTAAAATATAGGGAAAAACATAAAGAGTGGAATGTGATTGAGCAAAACAAACTATAAACCATCTAATTTTTTTTACAGAAATTTTATGGAGTTATCGGATGGTTTTCTTATGGAGCTATCCGTCACTTAATGTATTGACATCTGTCAAAAGTGTATTTATTGTAGGACACGTGTCAATACATTATTTGTAAATAAGTGTGGATGACTCCACAAGTCGTGTCATCCGATGGCTCAATAGCAAAATTGATTTTTTTGCTTTTTTCCCCTAATTTTTTTTATAATGATAATTAATTTACACTTTAAATATGCTTTTACATCAAACTTTGAAAAAAAAAAAAAACCTCAATAGATTGTAATTTTTTTCTAGAATGAGATTAAAATCCCAAAAAAAAGAACTTCTGTTTCAATAATATGATTTTAAATTTTTATATATCTTTTCAGCTAATCACATAAAAAAATATACGCTAGTAATTTTTGCTAATATAATACTCTTGTCATAGCAAAATGAACTTTTTTGGTTGATGTACATTGTTGATTACTAATAAAAATGTCTTAATGACATAAATAAAATAATAATGTATTTGTGTTTGGTAACATAGTAATAATTTTTATCTACTACTTTCAATCTAAAATGTCATATTTAAAAAAAATAAAATAAAATTCAAACTATAATGTCATATTTTAAATAAATATATAAAATTATAATATTACATGCATTTTCATATGCATATTATATACATATTTTATCACACTATTATCACAATGATATCAGTATTGTTATTATTTAATGTCAGATCATTGAATTGGATTCACTAGAATCCAAACTTATTAAGCACACAAACATCCATAATTCAAATATTATTAATGTATAATTTAACAAATTAATCTTATACACTACATAACCAAATTATATATATTATAAACCAATGGCATTTGTGAATTGGGACGGAAAAAGAAAAAAAAATAATGAATATGAAATTTGAATAATAAATAAATAAATAAATAATTCTATCTATTTGAACAAACATAAAATGAAAAAAAAAAAACAATCAATTTATTATTTTCACACTATAAAAAAAGAAAAAAAACCCAAGAAAAAAGAGACCTCCATTAATAGTCCACCACCTTCAATTCACCATCACCACCCTCTCCCTGCAGCTTTCTATGTGTTGCAGACCTAACTTTCCCTCTAAACCCCTCTCTCCTCACTGCCTTTTGTTCTGCGTCGTCTAACAGAAATGAAAATGCAGCATCATTTTTCGTTAACCTTTTAATTATTACCCAAAAGAAAATAATTAAAAAAAAAAACAATTCACCAAATATTTTTACAGAAGCATGAAGCGGACGGACTCGGCCCTTCTGGCCTCACTCACCCGCCAGAAATCGTTTCGTGTTCTGATCGCCTTGGCTTTTCTGTACGTGCTTCTTGTCGTATTCGAGCTCCCTTTCGTGTTGCGGACTGGGCTCAGCCCTGGCTCTCTAGAAGCTTCAATCGGCGGCGGCGATGACATATTGAGCCTCCGGGAAGACATCCTGCCCTACAAATTGCGGCCCGAGAGGAGAATCGAGGAGCTGGCCCGGACCCCGACGGTCTCCGGGTTGAACCTCGCCGCTGGCGTCGTTGAGAGCCGGGACGCGACCTCTGAGTCCATCAAGCGCGCCCTCGACCTCGGAGGGAAGCTATGGCGGGAAATCGAATCGATTGGGAGAAACAGAAACCCAACCGGCGGTAAATCAGTTAATCGCAGTGAAATTGGTGAGGTTGCTGCTTGCCCTGTGTCGATTTTGCTGGCGGGCCAGGAATTGGAGAGAATGCAGGGGAGGACGGTGGTTCTGCCGTGCGGGCTGTCGATTGGGTCGCACGTGACGGTGATTGGGAGGCCGAGGGCAGCCCACGAGACGATGGGCCCAAAGCCCAAGGATGGGGAGGAGGATAAGGAGAATGGGCCTCGTAAGATGGCTTCGTCTCAGTTCATGGTGGAGCTTGTGGGGCTGAAAATGGCGGATGGGGAGGACCCGCCAAGGATCGTGCATTTTAATCCGAGGATAAAAGGGGATTGGAGTGGAAAGCCAGTGATCGAGCTCAACAGCTGCTACAGGATGCAATGGGGGAGCTCACAGAGGTGTGAAGGTTGGAAGTCGAGGGCCCGTGAGAACACCGGTGAGTTTTAAAACTGAATGTTGAAGGAGAAAAAGAAAAGAAAAATAAAAGAACCAGAGAAAGAATTTTTGAACTTTTTTTGAAGAATTTAAGAGGGGTCTTGNATTTGTGTGGAAATAAAAGGTTAACGACATTTGGGAAATGTACTGTGATTAGGAATAAATGAGTTGACATGTAATATATGACTGAAAGGGAGTCATGTTATGTCCATTAAAGATGCTTAATTAGGAATATGGGTATGTGTGTGTGTGTGTGTGTGTGTGAAGTTAGGATGTATAGTACTACAGTTAGCTTCTTCCAATTCTTTATCCAAGTGAGTTTTTTCTCCGAAAACTCGAGCAAGAAAAGGTGGCTGAGAGGAAATATGACTTGCTTCTGAAAGTTGATTGATTATATTCACATAATAAATTATCGGTCTTTGCTTTCTTGCAGTGGATGGGTTAGTAAAATGCGAGGCGTGGAGTCAAGACGACAAAAACGCTCCCAATGAATCGTTCGTGGGCTGGTTGTTAAATCGGTTATTGGGCCGAAAGACAGTTATACAGTGGCCTTTTCCTTTCGTCGAGGAAAAAATGTTTGTCCTAACACTTCGGGCTGGCTTGGAAGGTTACCACATGATTGTTGATGGCAAGCATGTTGCCTCATTCCCTTACCGCCCGGTCAGTGTAATAATAACTGTATACTTGTGTGTAATTAAGCTAAACCTCAGGGGGCTATTTGAAACTCAACGGTCAGTGTGTTTTATTATAGGGATTTGCTCTCGAGGATGCTACCGGATTGTATTTGGGTGGGGATATTGACGTCATTTCCATTTTTGCTGCTTCTCTGCCTGCCTCTTATGTCGGTTATGATCGGAAAAATCTCGATTTGTCCGACAGGTGGCGGGCCCCACCTGTCCTGGACGGGCCCATTGAGCTCTTTGTCGGCATTCTCTCGGCTGGCAACCACTTTGCCGAGCGAATGGCTGTGAGGAAATCGTGGATGCAGCACGAGCTGGTTCAGTCGTCAAAAGTCGTTGCTCGTTTTTTTGTTGCTCTGGTAAGTATTCGTTTATGTAAAGAGTTTTTGTTTGAATCCTAAAGTACTATGTAATTAGCTTCTGATGATGGGTTTTGGATGTATTTTTTTGGAATATGTTTGGTGGACCGGTCTAGTATCTAGGTTGTCATGTTGTCGAGCATGTGGTATTGATGAATTGTATGATATGTTAATGATTGTTTGATGAAATTGGGAAATTGTGATGACGGACGTATTTACCATTGCCTTGATATTTACTTGATTGCTTTAAATGACATTTATTTACCTTGTGAGGTTTTGATCCTTACTTTTCTTTCTTGAGAGATATTGGTCGTATTCTCGAATGATTAGAACTTGCCTTGAGTCTATTTGAAAAGAATCGGTTAGAGTTTGAAATTGCGAAAATGATTGAGGCGTTTAGTTTGTTAGCTCGTTTTGTCTTGTTCTTTGGTCCGAAAAATTATATTCCCTAGTAACCCGTTTGAGACTTGAGCTTTTTCTTGTCACCCGTACATATAATGAATTTTGTCGATTGATATGCGAGATGATTAGTGAAGACGGAGTCATTGATGAACGAGGTGAAAATCGAGTTGCATTTTATGCTTGACAATAAAAAAAAAAAAGAAAAAAAGAAAAAAAAGCAAGAAATACAACTTCCTTATCATGCATTCAACAAAATTAACTCGACAGAAGTTGGCTCGTTAGTATATGCTGAGATGTGTTTTAATATATCTATATGACTATATGTTCTTCCAAGGTTCATGCATTAGACTTTCATCGTAGAAAATATACTCCAATGAAGCTGATATTATATACTTATTTCATATATTTGAAATGATGAAGTGTCATTATTCTCATTTGTCGTTCAGGAATGGCCGGATGAACTTTATCCAACTTATGCAAATGGCCCGGGCTATATTATCTCAAGTGACATTGCCAACTTCATTATTTCGGACTTTGAGAAAAATAATTTGACGGTAAGGTTTTAATTGCAATAATTTTCTGTCTTTCGCACGCGCTTGCAGCTATGGATTACGGACAGACAAATTGGATACTTGGTCATGTAGAATGCAGGATTTGTGAAAAAAAACTTGGAATTATATAACGTTTCAATTTATATTCTTGCAAAATGTCGAGTATACAAAATGGCAAAAATGCATTTTTTAGTCATGTTGGTTTAACGCCATAGCAATTTTAATTTAAAGGTTCCAACTTTTCGCCTTTTGGTCATGTGATTTAATATTTTGGTGCAATTTCTGTCATTTTTTACAATAAAATTTTAAATTACAGGATTTAAATTACTAATCGAAAATTTTTGGATTTGGGTATAATTTGTTGCAATTTACTGAAATTGTAGCAAAATTTTAAATCACAGATCAAAACGCAAAATGTTGAAACATTGGGACTAAAATTGCTACAACGTTAAACCAGTAGAACTAAAAATACAATTTTGCCTATACAAAATGGTCATTACCTATATACAAGTCCTAATTTTCGTCCAATTTCAAACTTTAAGACTAAATCAAATATAGCTTTCTACCATGCATTTCAAAACTTGCATTTTGCAAGTTTGGCTTACGAAAATTTATCCTTCTGCTTAACTCAATCATTTACCCTTAGCATGTGATGATTCTTCTCAGTTGTTTAAAATGGAAGATGTTAGCATGGGAATGTGGGTCGAGAAGTTCAATAAATCGAGACCGGTTAAATACGTACACAGCCTCAAGTTTTGCCAGTTTGGGTGTGTGGAGAATTACATAACGGCTCATTACCAGTCACCGAGGCAAATTACTTGCCTTTGGAACAAGCTCGTACGCTTTGGAATCCCATCTTGTTGCAATGTGAGGTGAACAATACAAAATACACTATTACAATATTAGATGCAAAATGACTTAGAGCAACAACAAAACAAGGGATCAACAAGATGGTGTATGAGCAGTGAAAAAATAAGATCGGATGAATAGTCGTATACATCTCGGGTTTCTTCATAGTTCGTTATTTTTTCGGTTATTTTGTTCAAAGTTCCATTAGGATACATGGAATAGGATGAAATAGGTTGGTTATATGTTGATTTTTTTGTTGTTTTAAATGTTCTCTAGAGGTTGTAGGGTATATGAAAAATGAAATCTTGGATGAACTTTTACAGGAAATATCACCATTTTTTTTTTGCTTTCCAGAGATCATTTTGAGGTGATGGAAAAAATATGAACACAATTTTAATGTATAATTTATATGCCAGCATGTGCCTAAATGTATTTAAAATAATTATTGTAGTTGTGACATATAAAATGCAACAAAATTTGACTTACCAGAACTACTCATAATATTGAATTTGTTAAAAAAAGTAATTTACTGCGTTATAAACATGCCCATATGTTTATACGTTCACCTGAATGAAATATGATCTAATACAGAATTCTGTTCTCTTTGACAGTTATATATGTTTTGTTATGTTTATTCAATTGTACTATGTAATATTAATATATTGCTCAAATTCTCATGGATAAACGATTAAACATATACTCAAGTCAAAACTAATAAAATCTTTATGGAGAACGGTAGACATAAATTATATTAAAATCAAGAAAACATACTTGAAATGAAATTCTTTATTTTTAATCGAGAATGATCTTGATACAAGTTAAGTTTCGAAGTGAATATTCTGAATACAGACTTTACAAGAAAACAATAAGTATGAAAAATTGCCCAATATTTATCAAACTTCGTCTGCTTGAATGAATTAAACTATCTTATTAATAAAACAACATTTCTTGAATTTCTATAACATTTTTATTTGATTTGAATCTTTTCATAGCGCATTTTGTCTTCTGATCCAACTTGTCCTCTTTCAAATCGTTGATGTTTCTCTCCATAATTTTGTAGGGCCGTTTACTTTGCAGTATGGGATTTGACAACATAATCAAGATCACTTTCCACGTCAGAAGTTCTCCCCCAATCTCATTGTACTCGATTTCAGAAGTTCTCCCCAAATCGATTTGCCCTAATTCTGCACGACGACGAGAACCTATGTTTCCCCCCAAAAAAATGATATTAAAAAACACACAAATAATGGGAACATTGAAACTTACCACAGACAACGAAATAACGCAGAAGAGCACCTATTGAAGCACGAACCAAGGAACTGCAAAACCAGGGCAACATGAAGCATTTTTTGTTCAGTACAAAAAAAAAACAAAAAAAAAACAATGACAATCGATAAATCCATTACCAAGATAACATAACAAGGACGACAACTTCGAGCTTACCTTCCAACAGACGGAGAGCACGAGGGTATCGAGTTCGTCGAAAAACCTAAAAAAGTGGAAGTGCATGTCTCTGCTATGTTGTAAGGAAAATGACGAATTCTGGTTTTATTTTGGTAATTGATTGTAAATAAATGGAACATAAAGGGTATTTCTGTCTTTTTGTAATGGAAAAGTGAGGCTATAATGGGTATATGAAAAACGGGATAAGAATATCTGGCCTCCCCCTGGGATTTAATTAATCAACCAATGCAAGATATGGTGTGGGTCCCGCACGCCACATGCGTGCCATCAAGGACGAAACCTGTCCCAATCATTTGAGGTAAACGAATGATAAACTCCACTATATTAGTTATCCTATCCCGTCAGCCGTAGTAAACGACGCCGTAGAGTATCGGGATGTGTCTTTACGGCTTAAAATGTATATGAGGTTATATATAATACATACATACATATACGATTTGCATACGAAAAAAGGTTGGCAATAACAAATTTACGGCTTAAAATGTATATGAGGTTATATATAATACATACATACATATACGATTTGCATACGAAAAAAGGTTGGCAATAACAAATTTTGAATACTTGAATATCATATTTTAAAATATAATATAAATATAAATATATGTACAATTGTATTCAAAAGTAACATATAATCAAAGGTTGTGCTTAGGCCATAGAGCTGTTGCACTACGTGAGCTCGGCTCTTCAATGAGTCTCGTCGGAATAAATTTTTTTGAGATATTTTAAATTGAGTTTTTGTACAAAAGGCTACACAATGCATTTTTGCACATTGAAAATCGTGTAAGAGAGAAATAAAATTGATTTTGTCTGAATTTCTGAAAGAACTCCACAGTGAATGAACAGGGAAGAACACGTGTAAAGGGTAAAACCAGGCGATTTTCACCGATCTCTCGAGCGAGTCCGATAGTTTTCTTCACCGGCAAGAGGCGCCGACGGCGGTTGCGGAGGACTCGCCGCCGCTTTCAGATCTCGACGGTGAGGTTTGTCCTAATTTTTGTCCCTGCCTGATTGCGTCTTCATGTTCTTGCATTTTACCTTTTAATGAGGAAAGGTGTGAACTTTTTGCCTGAAATCTCTCAAGTAGGGTAACAATTCCTTGTGCTTTTATGCATTTTATGGTTTGTGTAGCTGAAAAGCATTATATAATGTAAGAAAGTTTAAATCTTTGTGTCTGAACTTATTAAGTAAACAACCAAGAAAAATAGCAAATCTATGACCAAAAAAATCCCTTTTTGTCAGTCTTTAAGTCTCCCCTTAAAACTTTATAGGTTTTCAAGTAACAGTTAATTGTTTAACTCAAAGGGGGAAAAATAGCATGACTATATGATGGAAGTATTATCTTTTGAATGGAATGATATTGTGCAATTATTGTCCATTGCAAATGGAGCTGGAAGAGTCATTGTTGACAATTCTCCTGGCATAGTGCTAATAATGGACTAGATCAAAATGGCTCAATTAAATTCTAGTGCTTCTTCTATTAGTGAAGTTTCTAGAAAAAAAAAATATATCAAACGGCGCAATGCACTTTAGGTCGCTACGAAAACAGCCTCCTTGTATAATTACAAGGGTAAGGTCTGCGTACAACTGACTCCCCAGACCTCAACCTGGTGGGAATATACTGGGTATGTTGTTGTTGTTGTTGTATTGTTTAACTCAAAGGGGGAAAATTGAATTACTATATGATGGAAGTATTATCTTTTGAATGGAATGATATTGTGCAGTTTTGTAAAACCTGTTTCTTTTTTGTTCCTTTCATTTTTGACAAAATTGCTAAAGGGTCCTTGTTTTAATGCTTAATCCATGCAGGCCATGGAAACAGGACATCCCTCGACCTCGGCCCGCAAACAAACGGTTAGCACTCTATCGACCGTACAAATAATCGATGACCAGCATTTCCTTGTCCACCTCATCACGGGCGCCTATTTCGCCCCCGACCTCACGAACCAAACCCCCCCAAAATCCGCCCTCGAAAGACGAGCCCAACTCCTCCCAAAATACACCTCACACGAACTATCCGGCTCGCTCATGAAGACGAGCATAATCGAGAGCGTTTATTACTACATCCTCCGAAAGGCCAAACACTCCCTAATCCTAAAGCAGCCCCATTTACTTCAGTACATCCATAGCCCGACCCAAATGGGCCCCACAGCCTACCCCTCGTTCGCTGACCTCTTTCCTCCCGAGCTTCACGTGCTTTCTGGGGACACTATCAGCAACATTGCATTCATAAGCAGCCCGAATATCGATTACATGGAAGCTCGGGAAGTCGAGAGGTTCAAAAGCCTCACGGGTTTGGATGGTTTTGGATTTGATAGGGATAGTATGATGCTTCACATATTCGAGGATTTGTATGATGTGAAGGTGGAAGGAGCTTCTGACTCGGTGGGGTCTGCGGATTGCTCGGGATTTGGTGGGCCCGGGCCCGAGCGCGGGTTGATATTTGTCCCGGAGCCTCCTTCGAGGGAGGAGTGGGGCCAAATGATTGCTGCTGTAAAAGGTGGGTTTGGGGTGACGGGGAGTGCGGCGAAAGGGCCCGTTGGGCCCGTTGTTGGGCTGATGGATGTTGGGGAGTCGGAGGATTCGTATCTGTTCCGGGTTTCGCTTCCAGGGGTGAGGAGGGATGAGAGTAAGTTTTTTTTATCTAATTTTATTGCTTCTTTTTACTTTTTTTGGGAAAAAAAAAAAATGGAATTGTGGAGCATTGGTTAGTTCGATTGTGCTGTTGTTTGTTTTTGTGTAAGTCCTGAAAAGGCGGGGGCTTGTTGGTTGTGGAAAAATTCAAGTTGCCATGCTATGTATATATGTGTGTGGTCTTTAGATGTCTGGATGTCCTAAAGTTTGAAACTTTATCAATAGGGAATGCCCAAAAAATGAGTCTTGATTGAAGAGAGAGCTGAAAAATAGTGTTGAATTTCAGTCCAGTTGCAAAAGATTACAGTAGTCCCAGTTATCTTTGAATATTACAGATATCTCATTCAAGTTGTTGTGGACAGCTTGAGTTTGTAACTAACAGAATACTCTCTCTCTCTCTGAGTAGTAGTGATTAAGATTTAAGTATATAACCTGTTTCTTACATTTTTTTGGGGGCTCGGAAAATCTT
>BKCP01001558.1:337875-352459 GCA_008636005.1 Striga asiatica
AGACTTCAGCTGTGAGATCGAGAGCAATGGTACTGTGATTATCAAAGGAGTTACGGTTACTGGTGAAAGAGTGGTCGAAAAATACGAGCAGTCATTCGAGATGGTGACCCACAATTTGTGCCCGCCGGGCCCTTTCTCCATCTCCTTCAAGCTGCCCGGTCCAGTTGACCCTCAGCAGTTTCATGGGACCTTTTCAACCGATGGGATTCTCGAGGGAATCGCTTTGAAAGAAACGAGCACGCGTGCTGCTTGTGGGCCCCATCTTCTCTGTCAATGAAATAAAAAAGAAAAATTGATCCTCAGCTGCTAGTTTACTACTGCTTATTTTGTGGGAGTTGGTTTTTTTGGTTATCTGGTATTTTGCAAAGCTTGTCTTGTGCAATGTGGGCACACACCCAACTCAGTGAAAGTTGTGTATTTTGTCTATATCTGCAGAATGTAATAGCATTGAACCGTACTGCTGGAATGCGTTTTGTAAAGGAACTTTTTTGGTTTAGAAGTTTTTTTTTTTACTTCATTTTGGAGGTAGGGTGATGATTTGTCCTAAATGTTTACAAGATTTAGAGGTAAGAACTCTTATAAAAGAGGCTGAATTTCATGTTATTAGTGCCAACGGCTCGGAATATAATGTGGGTCAAATTAGCCCGAAAAAACATTAAAGAGAGTAGATTAATCCATTAGAAAATAAGATTAATTCAAGTACAATGTTTGCTTGGATTGAAGCCCACATCTCTATAACCACTTGGCATTTGGCAAGTTTCGAGATCACACAATCCCAATTAAATAACACAAAAAGCGCAAGCACAAACACTCGCACATCCACAAATGTGAAATCTAGATAGCCAAAAGAAGCATGAACAAAAGATTTGCCATCTACAAATTAGTCATCACCAAATTTTACCACAATATTCTCCATTTGTGTATCAAAGACCTACATGAACATGAAGTTTACTAAAGAACAGAAGATAAAACACAGACATGGAGTTTAATAATCCCTTGGTTGCTTTCCCTCCAGTCTTGCTAGATCTGCCTGTGTATAGGTTCAAGAACAAGTAGAGTTTTCAGTCACATAACTTTTGGCTACACGTTTCAACTTCAAATATTCCTTTTCATGTTTATAAACAAATTTTTATTTTAACAATATAGTTCGTGTTTCTCTTATTTTCAATTTTAAGAAAAGAGGTAATGTACCAATGTGGGCTTTATATTCTTCCAATAGCAAAACAAACGTAATGGAAATGAAGGCCGGAGTGCAAGATAAAAAGTCGTCTTATCATGACAGAATTTTCAAGTGTAAAAGTTGATGAGAATACCAAAAGAGAAAGGCATGATATGTACTAGCAGGTGTATATCTTTAATGAAGATTCTTTTGTGTCGGGAATCTCATAATATCAAGTTGTCGAACTATTGTTCTTCATCCTCCAAATGCCAAGAAGAAACTAAAATGCACACTATGGAAGGCAGTAACGAAACAGATTCACAACTTTTTTTGCTAGCGTAATGTCTCTTGTGATACGCGGTAAAAAACTAAGCAAATGAACAACTCATAAAGTAGGTCTTGGCCTCCCTTACTTGCATGCTTTCCTTATGAGTTATCATCAACCCTAACATATTCAATGAGTTTTGAATACTTGATCTTAATGAGTTTTTGAAAGTATAAATAATTTAAATGTCACTGAGAAGGCTTTATACTCAAAAGAATCTGTTTCGGCAAAATAGCAAGGCCAAGTTGTGCATTTCACTTAAATCTGAGTAAGACTTCTTATGTTTCCGATTGGTGCAATTAATTCTCATGTTACGCAAAACATCAAGACACACCTGAGCTTCCCCATTCCCGAATATACCCAAAATTCTGAGTTTTCAGCNAAAAAAAAAAAAAAAAAAAAAAGGAGCAACAAAAATACTACCTCAAATTCATTCTTCAGATGATCAAGTTCCTTATCCAGATCATTGATTGCCTGATTATACGCCTGCATTGGAGAAGACTGGCTTGTCGTGTGGATCTGCAAATACCCATCACACAAATCACACCCAACATAGCACAAAAAAACCACCCCAAGTCGTAAGTCAGGAACAATTATCTAGGAATGGAAAGAAATCTGTGAACAATTTAGTTTACAAGATAGAGATTTCAACACAGACAAAATTTTAGTTTCCAATCAGGTTTATTAGAATCAAACAAATAATTCGTACTAGTAACTACATAATATCGCAGGCCAAGAATAGCACAAGCCACAAAGAATTAACATTTTCAGTCCAAAAGGGAAATCCCATGGAACTTCTAAAAATGGCGAAGTGGAGAGGGAAACTGAATGAATGACAGATAAAGTTTTTATTCCACCAAGTCTCTGGTTGTGCTCAATGTTGTTGCTTCTGATAAACTAAACACACATTCTTAAGCATGTTTAGAAAACTGAGGCACAGAGAAACACACAAGAACAAGTACAAACCCGTAAGAGTATCTTGTACTGAAGTGGGTGAGGCAACTTGTATCCAGCAAAAAGTACATTCTCATCCCTGTGTAGTTGCCTGATTTCATTGCACAGCAGAATTATGTCTTGCACGAAGCAAAACAGAAACACCCAAACTCCAAATGAACAAGTAACAGCAACGAAAAGATGATGAAGAAGAAGAAAACAAAGAAATTATACATGCGAAGTATGTTGCCGATAGTGTGATCCTCTCGCTCGATTGTGAAGGAAGCTGCATTGATAATCTTCGTGTCCCTCTCATACGATACCCTGTTAATCAATCAGAAACCCTAATCACCAAAAAGAAGTGGATGAAAGGAACAGAAGAAAAGTGCACACAGACACACACACACACACATACAGAGGGAGAGGGAGAGAGAGAGAGAGTACTTAGAGACACCCTCAGGGACGACAAATCTCTCATAACGATCGGGGGCATTCATCTTTTCCTTCTCTTTTGCAGCTCTGTTTAGCAGGGATGGTACCAATTTAGCTCAAGGCGAAAGGGACAAACGAAACTAAAACAACTGATCAAATATATATATTTGAGAGGGAAAAGCAAGAAAAAGCAGGCACCATACGAAGCAGTAGCATTAGCAATAGCTAACAGACGGAACTAATCACGCATTACAAAAGAACTAATTATGGTGAAAAACATAATCTAGGGTTTGTAAAGATTGATTTTTTTTCCTTCTTCTTACGAGTACCTTCTAAATAGGGAGGCGGAGAAATGGCCGGAGGGCTACTGGACGGTAAGTTGACGGCGGAGTTCGGTCGCCGGAGAACACAGAGATTAGGAAGAAAAGCTTTCGGATCTGCCGCTTTTTAAGGTTTCATAAAAGGGCCCAGATTCAAGCATGAATTCTGTAGGGTCATGAAAGTCCATATACAGAACAATGATCCAGGCCCAAAATTCGGTTGACACGAGGTCATGAAAGTCCATATACAAAACAGTGAGTAAGGCCCAAAAGTTGTGGTTGAAGAAAAGAAAGAAAAAGAAAAAAAAAAAAAAAACCATTCATTTAAATGCTCTTTTAACGTTCAAACCAATGTGAGTGCGTTCATTTAATGGTGTAAATTAAAGGTCCCACCACTATCATTCATACCATTGAATGGCTGTTTGCAACTTTTTTTTTTATTTTTTTAATTTTGTTCTCTTCAGCCACCACTTGCAAGCATTTTTTATTCTCTTTTTGTCCTTTTTCTTTTCTTTTTTCAACGGCTATGCAAGCCTTTTTTATTATTTTTTTATTTAATGTTACTTCAATTATTTTTGTATCCGTTTAATTTTTTTTTTCAATTCTATCTGTTGAGCTTTTTTTTTTATACTTTCTATCATTATTTTTTGTCTATAAATATATCTCATTCTTACATTTCTTCTACGCCAAAAAATTAGCAATTTTCATTTCTGAAAAGAAAAAATGGATCCCAATAATAGGCAAAACTTTCAAAATTTCTCAAGTTCTAATACTAACAATCCTGATGAATTTCCATTATTCCAAAATTCACAAACTCCGCCAAATTTATCATTTTCACAAGCTCCTTATCGAGCACAATTTTTCCCACAATTCCCATCAAATTTTCCTTTTATGCAACAATCCCAAAATTATCCAATGTCTGGCAATATTCAATACTCACAATATCCTCCACAATCTTTATATCAAAATCCACCACCTGAATATTGGCAGTACATAAGTAGTCAAAATCTGGTGCAATCTTCTCCGCAACAATCGAGTCAATCTTCCGGATCTCAAATGAGCAAAGAACTCAATACTGAAACTTACGTTCCGGAAACACAATTACAGGATCGTGAAGCAGCTATAAATGTTGAAATGCCAAGAAACACACGTGTTGCTGTTGAGGGCCGGAAAAAACGTCCACAATGGACAACGGAAGAGGACGTGCTATTGACAAAAGCTTATGCGACAATAAGTGACGACCCTATTACCGGTAATGATCAGAAGGCCGAAGCGTTTTGGGTACGTGTTACAAAATATTATAATGAAAATACACCTTCTGATTATATTTCTAGAGATTTGAATATGATAAGATCTCACTGGCATAATACAATTCAAAAAAAGGTGTATCGATTCAATGAGTGCTATAACAGTATTTACGGTGTGTATCAAAGTGGTTGTAGTGATGAGGATATATTAAGTCGGGCTTACGAACAATATCGTACTGAGAATAATGGTGTAGCCTTCAATCTTGAGCATGTGTGGAGAATCCTAAAGGATCGTCCTATGTTCACTCCACAATCTTCTAATGATATTTTTGTTGAGAGAAAAAAGACGAGAATTGATGAGTCTGGTGCCAGCAACACTTCATCAAAGGGGGATGCGAGCATTGATCTAGATGAACTTCATGAAGTGGCTCGCCCAATCGGACAGAAGGCAGCCAAACGAAAGGCCAAGGGCAAAGGAAAATCTAACCTTGATGAGATGACCGCAGAATATAACAACATGGTTAAGCACCTTGCTGAGTTCACAAGCTTGAAAAAGACTGAAGTTGAAGTTAAAAAAGCAACACTTGAGGAAAAGAAGCAGAGGAATCGTCGGAAATACTATGATATTTTAATGAGGGACACAAGTCACATGACCCAAGAGCAACGTGTTACTCATGAGAAAATGTGCCAAGTAATTCGAGAGAAATGGAACTTTTAGACTTTGCATTATCTATTTTAATTATCCTTGTAATTCTGTACATTGTAATTTGCAAAATTGAATTTTCATCTTATATTTCATTTAAGTTTTGCAAAGTTAAAACTATGTAAACTCACATATTTTATTCAAAGCAAACTCACAATATTAAAGCAAACTGACATATTTCCTAGTCAAAAGAAGGAAGCTTCCTCACAATTTCCTAGTCAAAGGAAGGGAGCTTCCTTACAACTTCTTAGTCAAAGAAAGGAAACTTCCTCGTAAGTTCCTAGTCAAAGGAAGAGAGCTTCCTCGTAAGTTCCTGGTCAAATGAAGGGAGCTTCCTCGCAACTTCATCAAAAGAAGCATTTGTTTGGCTATAAATACCTCATTTTGTATCCCATTTTGTATCCCATTCCAAGTGAAAAGGAAGGAAGAATCCTCACAAAATGTCTCAAAATTCATATAGATCCGAGTCTAATTCATCATCATCCACCGATAGTGAAGATGGTGAAAACACTAACAATTTAGAAGTTGAAATGATTTCATCAATCGTTCAATGAAGCCACGAGTTACTTCAAGCATACCAACATGAAATTCAAGTTCGTAGAAGAAGAAGGTTCATTCAGAGAAATTGAGAAGATGGACATAACAGACTTGTAAGTGATTATTTTTTTGATCATCCTGTCTACCCGGATCATATATTTCGTAGGCGTTTCCGTATGCGAAGAGAATTATTCCTTCGAATTGTGAATGCACTTCAGACACAATCATCATATTTCCAGCAAAACTTTGATGCATCAGGAAGACAAAGTTTGTCACCACTTCAAAAATGCACAGCAGCCATTCGTCAGTTGGCTTATGGAGTCCCAGCTGACCACCTTGATGAGTATTTACGTATGGGTGAGTCAACTGCTATCAAATGTCTTTTTAAATTTTGTGAAAGTGTGGTTCAAATTTTCGGTGATGAATATTTGAGAAGACCGAACAGTAGTGATGTTCAAAGACTCCTCCAAATGCATGAAGAAAATCATGGTTTTCCGGGTATGCTTGGAAGTCTTGATTGTATGCATTGGGAATGGAAAAATTGTCCAGTTGCTTGGAAAGACCAATTTACAAGAGGGCATGGGTCTCTTACGATTGTCCTTGAAGCAGTTGCTTCACACGATTTGTGGATATGGCATGCCTTTTTTTGGTGTTGCAGGATCACATAATGATATCAACGTATTGTATGAATCTCCTCTATTTAATAATGTGTTGCAAGGAAATGCACCAAACATTCATTTCACTGTCAACGGCACGCAATATGCAAATGGGTATTATCTTACAGATGGAATATATCCAGAATGGGCTACGTTCGTAAAGTCTTTTCCTTGCCCGTCAGATCCTAAAAGAAAGTTATTTAAAGAAAAACAGGAAGCTGCTCGAAAGGATGTGGAAAGAGCATTTGGGGTGCTTCAGTCTCGATGGGCAATTGTAAGAGGTCCTGCTCGATTTTGGTATAGAAAAAAACTGAAATTTGTTATGTTGACATGCATTATTTTACACAATATGATTGTTGAAAATGAAGGAGGTGCAGTAACAAATTGGCACAATGACGAGGATGAAGAGCCCGCACAACCTGTCCAGGGTTCAAATCGAGAATTTCAAAGTTATATCCGTAGAAGTTCAGAAATACGAGATAACACAGTTCATCATCAACTTCGTGCCGATTTAGTTGAGCATATTTGGACTCATTTTAGCCACTAAAAAAATTATATTTTGTAATTGTTTTATTTTTTTCTTGTGTAATCTTAATTTAAGTTATTTTGGTATTGTAGTGTGCTTTTATTTTCATGTATTTAAAATTTATTATTATAATTTAAAAATATTAAATTTTTATTTTTATTGAGAATAGAATATTAAAATTTATATTGAATGAATGGATATAATGGGTCCCATATTTGTATTTAAATGAATGTGTAGGAATGTGGGTGTGTGTTTAAATTGAGAGAGAATTAGTGGAAAGGTAATGTGGAAATGATGTGGAAGAGAGAGAGTGTACTTTTTTGATTGAATGAATGAGAAAAAAATTAACGCGGATGCCCTTAAAGATAATTTTGTTGAGAAATTTAACATGTCACATGCACGTGTACAACCAAATTCCCAATGGAAATTTAGATTTAGACCAAAATTATTTTCCAATTGATTATTTTTTGAAATTGCAGAAACTTTTATTGATTAATAAAAATTCCAATTAGAATAACTCTTACAAATTACTAAAATATATTCGCCTATTTTTTTGAAATTATCACCTCTTGGATGCACACACAACACACCATATCAGAGCATCTCCAATGTTCAATGTTGTAGTGGTAAACTACATTTCACATCAACACATTTATTAATATCACAATTTTTCACCCTTCAATGTACAATGTGATCACAAATGTTATGGTGATGTGGACATAATTAATGTCTACAATGTAGAGAAGAATGTGGTTCATCCACATTCTCCTCCACACTCTAGCTAGATAATGAAGAGAAGAGAGAAAATTATTATTACCATTTTTAAATTATTTAATTAATTTTATTAATCCCTATTAAATTTAACATTTAGTAAGTAGATAATATTGTAATTAGACTACATTGTGCATTGGAGATGATTTTTTAATTGAATAATTGTGAACTCAATATTTTTTCTACATGGTTCACAATCTATTTAATTTTTTGACAATTTTGTCAAAATTTATCTTATGACAACATTAGAGCATTGGAGATGCTCTCATATGTTGAGGCTAAATAATCCCGAGTCAATGTCATTTCTAATCCACGTCACCCAATATTCTTGTTCATTGACTTGGTAAACCCTAGATTTTTTTGCCAACCTACTTCCGAGTCACATGCATGCCTTCTCATTTCAAAAACAGGCCATTTGCAGGGGAGCCAAAAATTCCAGCAGAGGGATTCTTGAGAAATATAATCAAATCAATTAATTTAGTCCCTTTGCAGGAATAATTTACATAAAATTACAATCCGAAAAAATGGTGCGTCTTTTCTGAAACCCAATCGATTCGATTTCGATTCGTCAAGAAAAAAGGAAAATGGGGGGAGAGATGGAAATCGGAAGCCGTTCTCCGGCGAATGTCGAATCGCAAAATCTTTCTCCTTCACAATCTTCAAAACCCAAAAAGGTTGGAGGATGGAGAGCCATTGCATATATTCTTGGTAATAAAAGTTTGATCTTACAAATGATCATCACCTTTTCCTTTTGGCCCTTTTTTTTTCTTTTTTTTTTTCTACGATGATCTCAATTTGCATGGTTTTGTTAAGGAAACGAGTCGTTCGAGAAATTGGCGTCGATGAGCCTGGTGGCCAACATTACGGTTTATCTCCGTACAAAGTACAACTTGAGCGGCATACTTTTGGTGAATGTGGTCACGATATGGTTCGGGACGGCGAATATTTCGTCGATATTGGGTGCCGTTGTTTCGGATGCCTTTATAGGAAGATTTCTCACTCTCCTCATTGGCACCCTTTTTTCCTTAACGGTACGTATGAATTAATTTTATTCACCAATTATCCATCCATCCTTCAATTCTATATGATAATATGCATGTTAATTTCTGAGTTTTTTTTTCTACATTTTTTTTCGCCTTTTCTTTTTATTCTATTATTATAGAGAAATGGACTTCAGCTAGCAATGCTGTTCTTTCATATTTGTAAACCTTTTCAATTAACTGATTCAAATGTTTGAACTATTGAAATATAGACAACAGAGTAGAACAGTCAATAAATTCTGAAAATATGCTGCGATTTTAGAAGCGATTTCACCCGAAAAACAATTCCTTCTTGTTCTCTCGTGGTACTAGCTTGAAACAAAACACAAGGCAAAATTTTGTGAAATGCAACAAAGAAAAATGTTTATATGAGATCTCAAACTAGTATCTCTAAAAAAAAATTAACCTTTTGATTCGCGACAACGACAGTTTTATGATCGAAACTAGTTACATTACATAAAAATTCGAAGATTGGTTTGAACTTTTAAAAACATGGGAGCGAGACGAGATTAGACATCGAAGCACTTGAATTTTTAATTTTTAATTTTTTCTGTTCAAAAACTCTGTTTTTTGGGTGCAGGGCATGGCTGCCATGACCCTAACCGCGGCAGCACCCAGCCTCCGGCCCCCACCTTGCTCGGACGACGACCAGCCATCGTGCCGCGGGCCCCACGAGTGGCAGCTGGCCTTCCTCTTCATCAGCCTCGGCCTCATTGCCCTTGGCGCGGGTGGCATTCGCCCCTGCAACATCGCTTTCGGTGCCGACCAGTTCGACACCAACACGGCCCATGGCCGGGCCCGCCTCGAGAGCTTCTTCAATTGGTGGTACCTCTCATTCACGGGCGCCCTCATAATAGCTCTCACGGCCGTCGTCTACGTTCAAACCGAAGTCAGTTGGGTCGCGGGCTTCGCTATCCCGACCGCCTGTCTCCTGACGTCCGTCACAATCTTCCTCCTTGGCCGCCACGTGTACGTGTACAAGGTCCCGAGAGGGAGCGTCTTCATCGACGTGGCCAAAGTGGCTGTTGCCGCCTTCAAGAAACGGAAGCTCGAGATGAAAGTTACGAGTAGCGCCGGTGATCTCCGTTTTCACGACCCCCCAGGGGAGGACGATAACGACGAGTGGGAGGAACGGAAGAAGTCCAGAGTCGAGAGGTTTCGGTTCTTCGATCGTGCGGCGGTGATCGAGGACGGGGATGAGGTGGGGCCCGCGGGCACGTGGAGGTTGTGCACGTTGGAGCAAGTCGAGAACTTGAAGTGTCTGTTGGGGGTCGTGCCGGTTTGGGTGTCGGGGGTCGGGTGTTTCCTAGTGATGGACCAGCAGTCGACGTTCGGGATTCTGCAGTCGATCCAGATGGACCGGTCGCTCGGTGGGGGGAGTTTCGAGGTCCCGCCCGGTTGGATGGGGATATCGTCGATGATAGCCCTCTCGATTTGGATCTTGATCTACGAGTGGATGTATATCCCTGTTGCGAAAAGATCACGTTGCAAACGGGTCGACCCGCGGATCTCGATGAGGGCGAGAATCGGGATCGGGATCGCGATGTCGGTCGCCTGCATGGCGATCGCGGGTTGCGTAGAGAGGAGGCGCCGCTCGTTGGCGCTGAGGCGCGGGTCGTTCGTCTCGTCCCTACACGTGTCGACACTGCTGCCGCAGTTTGCGCTCTCGGGTCTCACGGAAGCCTTTGCCGCGGTGGCGCTAATGGAGTTTTTCACGAGGCGGATGCCCGAGAGCATGAGGAGTGTTGCGGGAGCCATATTTTTCCTTAGTTTGTCGGCCGCGAGTTATATGAGCTCGTTGATCGTGAACGTGATGCACTCGGTGACGGGAGGTAAGGGGAGAGTGGGATGGCTCGGGGGACACGACCTCAACTTGAACAAGCTCGACAACTATTATTTCATAATCGCGGCTCTTGGGGTCGTTAACTTTGCGTACTTTTATCTATTCGCGAGCAAGTACGTGCCGTGCGGTGAGCACGGTGAATCGGAGGTGGAGGATTTCTCGGAGGAAATTACTCCGGTTAAGTGATCGGCTTTTGTGAGTTTGTGCATGGTGAAAGTTCGAGGAGATTGTTATGTCATGTTTGAGTTATGCACTTAACATTTCTCTAGTTGTCTTGAAGATTGTTTAAGAAAAATGAAGAAATGGAAAGGAGGAGGATGGAGATGTTACAAGTAACTAAGTAAGACTTGGTTTTATTCCTTTTTATTTTCGAGTGCTTCTTTAAAAAAAAAAAAAAAGTATATAGAATATGGAAGTATGCATGAGCTTACTAGCCAGTAGCTTGAGGTCTAATTTTGAATTGGGTGACATTTTGAGAATTGAAATTTGAATCATATATATAAATGATCACTTATTAATAATATTCATCAAATCATACAGAAGAGAGAAAGAGAAAGTAGAGAAGCATCGGAGAAGAAGAGGAAAATTAGGTTTTCTGTATTGAACAAAAGTGAATAAGTCTGATACATCATTTCCCTTATATACATGGGACACATGTGTAAATATTACAAAATAGGTTGCCTACAATGAATAGGTAAAACATAAAGTCATAAGTGTTTGTACATTTGGCATAATTAGTTGTACATAATCTATTACCCCCCCTCAAGATGAACATGAATATTTTTCAAGTTCATCTTGGAAGTGAGAGCTGAAAACAGAGGATAACATAGTGGTTTAGTGAAGATGTCTGCTATCTGCTGCTGTGAAGGAATGTGAGCAACTGAGATGATGCCTTTGGAAATCTTTTCCCTTATGAGATGACAATCCAGTTCAATGTGCTTTGTTCTTTCATGGAAGACAGGATTTGTGGCAATGGAAAGTGCAGCTTTACTATCTGAAAAAATGCATACTGGAGACTTATGAGTAATATGAAGTTCATCAAGTAAATATAGCAACCACTGTACCTCACAACTAGTATAAGCTAATGCTCTATACTCAGCTTCAGCTGAAGACTTGCTAATTGTTGGTTGCTTTTTAGATTTCCAAGATATTAAAGAGTTGCCCAAAAATATAGCATAACCAGAAATACTCCTTCTAGAATCTATGCAGCCAGCCCAATCAGAATCACTATATGCAGTAAGAGTTAAAGAAGAAGATCTAGGAAAGAATATACCTTGGCCCACAGTCTGTTTTAAATACCTGAGGATCCTGTGTGCTGCTGTCAAGTGCTGTTGAGTGGGATTGACCAGAAATTGACTGAGACTTTGGACACTATATGAAATATCAGGTCTAGTGATTGTGAGGTAGAGTAATCTACCAATTAATCTTCTGTAAACAGTGGCATCTACAGGTAAATCTTTAGTATTGTTACCAGTAAGTTTAATATTGGCATCCATGGGAGTGGATACTGGCTTACTGCCCAAATAACCAGAATCATGTAAAATGTCAAGGGCATATTTCCTTTGACAAATATTTATACCTGCAGCAGAATGAGCAACCTCTAGACCTAGAATATATTTCAGTTGTCCCAAGTCTTTAATTGTAAAACAATTATCTAAATGAGATTTGATAGCATGAATTTCAGAAATGTCATTTCCAGCAAGTATTATATCATCAACATATACTAATAATGCAAGAAATGAGGAAGATGATTTTTTGATGAAAAGAGAGCAATCAGAAACTGATTGAGAGAATCCATATGCAAGTAGACATTGAGTAAGCTTATGAAACCATTGTCTTGAGGCTTGTTTCAAGCCATAGAGACTTTTGGTTAGTTTACAAACTCTTTGATCATTTTTATCACAATAACCAGGTGGGGGTGTCATGTACACCTCCTCATCTAGGTCACCATGTAAGAATGCATTATTTACATCAAGTTGATGTAAGTGCCAATGATGAATGGATGCTAATGCAATGAGGAGTCTAACTGTTGTGATTTTGGCAACAGGACTAAAAGTATCAAAGTAATCTATGCCCTCCTCCTGGGTATACCCTTTGGCTACTAATCTGGCTTTATATCTCTCTATAGAGCCATCAGCCTTATATTTTATTTTAAAAACCCATTTGCAGCCTATGGGTTTTTTGCCAGGAGGGAGGTCAGTAAGATACCAAGTTTTAGTCTGTTCTAATGCAGAAATTTCTTTATGCATGGCTTCCTGCCATAATGGATTGCCAGATGCTTGTTTGTATGTTTTTGGTTCAGTATGAGTGGTGATGGATGTGGTGAAGCATGTATGTTCAGTGGACAGATTTGATGTACTGAGATGATTTTCAATGGGATATAAGTTTGATGTTCTAGAAATGTTAGGAGACTGTGTGGAAGTAACTGAGTTAGAGGAAGAGGGGAGTTGATGATTATAGGCTTGTAAGTAAGCAGGGGTAGTTTTAATCCTTGTAGATCTTCTGATAGGTTGAGGCTGAATGTTGGTGATCTGTGTGTGTTGATGGACAGAAGGTGATTGATTACTGATGGTAGGTTGTATGTTTTGATTTATATGAAATGATTGAGTGGGATTCTGAGTAGTGTTATCTGGAGTAGTGCTGATGGTCTGAGATGAGTGTGAATTTATTGGTGAGGTATAGTCATGAGTGAATGAATGTGGAGCAGGGAATAAGGGTGTATGTATAGGTTCAGAGGAAGGATTTTTAAAGGGAAAAACAGTCTCATAAAATATAACATTTCTAGAAATCACTATTTTCTTGGTATCTAAGTCATAAAGTTTATAACCTTTATGACCCAAGGGATACCCAAGAAAGATGCATTTTGATGCTCTATGAGAAAATTTTGTTCTGTGAGAATGAAGTGTGGATGCATAACAAAGACATCCTATTGTTCTGAGATGAGAAATGGATGCTGGTGTATTGTAAAGCATATGATATGGAGATTTGTTATGCAAAACTTTAGTAGGAACTCTGTTAATAATATGGACAGCAGCTAGAATACAGTCAATCCAAAAATGCAGGGGTAAATGTGCATGAAATAAGAATGCTCTTGCTACTTGAAGGATATGTTGATGTTTCCTCTCAACCCTTGCATTTTGCTGTGGGGTTTCTACACAGCTTTTCTGATGTAAAATACCAGTTTCATTGAAAAAATCATGCAGTAGGAACTCTGTGCCATTATCAGATCTTAAGACTTTGATGTTTTTGTCAAATTGTGTTTTGACCATGTTATGAAAATGTCTTAAGCTAGAGTGAGTATCTGATTTTTGAAATAGAGGATAAACCCATGTTGTCCTACTGTAATCATCCACAATGGTTAAGAAGTATTTATGACCAGCATATGAAGGTACAGAAAATGGACCCCAAACATCACAATGTATTAACTCAAAAGAAGATGATGCAGTTGAATTGCTAAGTTGAAAGGGAAGTCTCTTTTGTCTAGAAAAATGACATACATCACAAGGATTATTATGCTTTGAAATAGGAATATCAAGTTCAGTCATTCTGGTAAAAGATAAGTGGCCAAGTCTAGAATGCCATATGTCAGGGGATACAAGGTTTTTGCAAGTATTTGCATCAGAGACATGTGTTGTGTTAACATGGGATACAGGGTTATGAGATATAGATGAAGTATGTAAAGATGCAGAAGGGTCAAAATGATATAAACCACTTTTGGCTTCAGCAAAACCAATCACTTTGAGTGATGTCAGATCCTGCAATATGCAGTGAGATGCAAAGAAATTTATGACACAATTATTTGTGGCAGCCAATTTTGATATAGAAATGAGATTAAACTTGAAATGAGGAACAAACAGTGCTTGTTTTAAAACAATAGAAGCAGATAACTGAATATCACCCATGTGTGAAGCAAAAGTGACTTCTCCATTTGGTAAATTAACAGGTATAGAAGTGTGAAACAAGTTTGAAGTAAATAAGGATTTATCACAAATCATGTGGTCCGAAGCTCCAGTATCTAATATCCATGTGCAAGCATTGAAAACACAATGAGCAGAACATGAAACACCTACAGAATTAGAAATACCTGTTGCA
>BKCP01001558.1:374168-403693 GCA_008636005.1 Striga asiatica
AATTTACCAGCCCAAAATGGTGGAACACCACATAACAAGATATAGAGAATCACCCCAGCACTCCAAACATCAACTTCAGGCCCATAATTTCTCTTCAAAACCTCTGGTGCCATATAGTATGGACTCCCCACAATCTCTGAGAACTTTTCACCTGCAGAATCAACAATTATAGTAAGAAAATCTCCATATAATTGTTCAACACACTAATCTTAATCTCCATATAATTGATCAGCACACTAATCTTCTTTTTCGCAGTAAAGAACCTAGCTAAACATAAATTTAAAGCAAAAAGTATTTTGAAGCTCCATTAACAGAAAATCCGAAATGAGAACGAAAAAAAATTGGTAAAATCTGAAACCCAATTCTCATAATCCCATTAAAACCCCTAAATCGACACCTACCAGGCTTGAAAAACACCGACAACCCAAAATCGATGACCTTGAGCGGCGAATTCTCCTTCTTATTCGCGAAGAGGAAGTTTTCCGGCTTCAGATCCCTGTGCACAACCCCGTGCTGGTGGCACATCCTCACCACCTCCGCAATCGTCCTCGCCACACCCGCCGCCGCTCGCTCGCTGTAGTGCCCACGCGCCACTATCCTGTCGAACAGCTCCCCGCCCTCGCAGAGCTCCATCACCAGGTGCACCGCCTCCTCGTCCTCGTACGTGGCCCGCAGCCTCACGATGTTGGCGTGCTCCGGCAGGCTCGACAGGATCGCCACCTCGCGCCGGACGTCCTCGATGTCCACCGCCGTCCGGAGCTTCTTCTTCGAGATCGACTTGCACGCGAGGGCCTCGCGTGTCTCCCGGTCGGTGCAGAGGTAGGTGACCCCGAACTCGCCGCGGCCGAGCTCGCGGCCGAGCGTGTACTTGTCAGAGATCCTGGCCTGGGGGGCGAGGTCCTTGAGCACGCGGTTCGCGGCGAGGGACTGGGCGAAGGGGTTGGGGCGGCGGTCGCGGGGTTTTTTGCGGGGTTTGGGGATTGTTTCGGATTTGGGGGTCAGGGGCTCCGGCTCCAAAGGCCTCATGCACGCGTTGCAATTCCCCATGAGGTGGGGTTTAATTGGGAGCTTTTTCTTGAGAAACTGGCTGCGCCGCCGTCTGTGGCGGTGATCGGCGGTGGCGTAGGTGGAGGAGGAAGATGGTGTGGTTGTAGCTAGTCTAACACGCACAGAGAGAGAGAGAGAGAGAGAGAGAGAGAGTCTTGAGCTATAGGAAAGAGTAGAAAACGCGGGGTCAGCTAGAGGAATATTTCGGTGTTTGAAAATTGGAGAAAAGAAAAAAATACAAATTTCATGGGAAGCGAACTTTTTGTTATTTTTTTTAAGCGAACTTAACCACAATATTGTTCTTGTCGTTGAAAAAAAAAAAAATTAACCACAATACCAAATAAATATTGTTCATTTTATTTTTTATAATATATATGTTGAATAATGTTATTATCTAGGTTATGTTTTGTAGACAAATAAGTTAACTTATACTTTATTTAGTTAGCCTATAACGTTCCTGTATTTAAATAAGCTTCATTTGGTAATACGAATTTATTTAAAAAAACTCGAGCTTATCTTATAAGTTTATTTGAGTAGCTTTTCAAATAAGTTGATTGAAATTTTTATTTCAGCTAGCTTATCCACTAATTTTACCAAACACGTTTATCATATAAATTAATTTTTCAGTCATAAGTCATAACTAGCTTATAAGATATTTAGTAAAATTTTTCAGTCATAAGTCATAACTAGCTTATAAGATAGTTTTATTAAAGATAGCGTAAGGTTAGACCTCTCAAATAATAATTTTATTAAAAAAAATATCTTATCATGGAACATTAAAGTGAGGAAGTAATTTTGGTCTTCTTCTGTGTATAGTTTTTCACTTTTGTCACGATAATTGACTTTATCCAAGAAAATTCTTACTTCAGAATCATGATAGAGATTTTTTCCAATGATTAAAAATATATATTAATTATGTATTATCATAAATTGAATAATAATAATGATAAGAAAAAATAATATTGAACCATTCTATGTGTATTTATAAACTATTCAACTATTCAATTTCATGTCCAATTGTATTTGATTTATTTAAATAATTGAAATGTATACAATCCCGAATTCATTAATATTTATAAACACATAAATATATTTATATATTAATATTTGAATATATAAATATCTTAAATACAAATCATATAATATAATTATGCATATTTACATAGAATAGACTTTTACATTCTATATAATATATTTTTATATAATATTATTAACAAATTGAATATTCGATAAATTCTTTCAAATTGAATGTGTGTGTAATTTGATTCAATACTCTTTAAATTTTATATAATTCTCAAATATAAAATATTATCACGGATCAAATCAAAAAAATTCGATTATCACTACAATAAAATGATGAAATTTGAACGAAAAGATCCAACATAAAAGATATTGTAATGGAATCCTGACGGCCTTTATGATGTGGGATACCACACCAAGATGAATACGACCTACGGAGTGGTTCAACAGGACCGGACGGGCCGGTAAGTCAATTAGATAGCAAATGCACCAAATGTCGAATGATCACCAGTTCGATGGTGACCTCGCGGATAAGGGAGCTCACCAGCACATTGAGCTAGAGTTCTTGACTAGCCTCATAGATACTCTATCTAGAGGCAAGCAGGTCATTGGCACGACTTGAAGGACAAAGTCTGTACCTGGGAGCTCGGAGCAACCTGGGTTGCAGGATGTTGAGTTGGTCGCACAATTATACCTTCTGATAAGATAGGCCAATGTGAACACATTACTTGAGAGATAAAAATTATATGATTAATTATATAAGAACTACGCGTGGATGAGATCACGTGGCCAAACAAAATCGGGCACACAGACAGTACGAACGGGTAACTCGAGAAATCAGGTGGCCTAGTCGAGCAGTTTTGAGCAACAAATTAACATCCCTATACAAAATGGTGGTGTATGTCAATTTACGCTCTACACACTCTTATATACATATGCAGTTACTGTTGATCGTATTCGTTATCTACATACTGACTTGATCGTCGGAGTCTCTACGTCCGGACACCTCCCGACGCTGTTTTGCAGGTCCATTGAACCAGTCAAGAGCGGATCCAGGTCTTTGGAGTCCGATCGAGGTCGTTTTACACACCAAATTCCAATGGATATATATTCATATTCTATTATTTCCATTGGAAACTTCTAATGAATTTCAACAGAAATAAATGAGTCATCCATTGAAAGTTTCGTTGTATTTTGATGATTTCAACGGTAGATTATTCAATGGTTGATATATAGGTGGAAATAAAAATTTCAACGTATATTGCATATTCTAACAGAAAAAAATATTGAAAAAATAGTCGTTTGAATCATGAAATTCCATCTAAAATTCTAATAAAATATTAATTCTAACGAAATTTTTTCGTTTCAATCATTCCAACATTCAAACGAAAGTTATGTTATTAGAATATCCGTTGAAATTTCTCTTGAAATATATTACCTTAGTATTTTTCGTTGGAATATAACAATTTTTTTGTAGTATATGTTACAATCTAATTTTGAGTAAAATATTCGAAACTATAACAAAATAAATATTTTATTATTTTTACGTCACTATTTTTACTAATTATATTTTCATTTTGTATACATTTATAATATAAATAAATATTTTAGTAAACAACTTTTTTTCATTATTTCATCTTCAATATGCAAAAGAAGCAACTCTTTTAAAAAGAAAAGCTATATCAAATTAACCTTACTACCTTTTTTGAAAATCGAAAAGTTATAGTGTCAATTGTCAAATGTCTTTTTATAGTAGGCCTATTAAATATTTGTGCTACATACATACAAGCATATACATGTATATGTATACACCGTTTGTTGGATTTTAATAGGTCTTTTTGTGGATGATAAATTGAAAACAAAAAAATTGTTGTGGGCATTAATGGTATTCTGTTGGGTGGGGGAAGGGAAGGTTTGGGTTAATTAATTAGATAGATGGCCTAACTCAAGTTGTTATCAATGTGTGGTTGGCAATGTCAATCGTAGCTTTGACTTTTGCGTAGTTCATTTTCCATTAATTGATTTTATTTGTTTTTTCTTAATATATATATATATATATATATATATATATATTTTGTGTAATTTTTACATTTTAATCCACAGTGGCCAATTACCTACACGGGCTCTTAAGCTCGACTTATTAACATTACCATTACTCAAAGTTTATTCACTTTAATTAAATTAATTTAAAAATGTATTAATGCTAAGATAAATTTTAATTTAGATTGGGCTTAATAACAATTTTCATTAATTAATATATACATAATTAGAGATATAGAAAAGTCAATTATTTATCCACTCTAAAATTGATTGAGTTAGCCTCGGATATAGCCCTACTCCGCCTATGTGCCTATACCCTTAACCCAATCCATAACGAGTTGAACCTAGACTTAACAAGTTATAAAATTATATAAAAATTATTTTGTGCCTTATCGAGTAAATTTGCGAACAGCTTATATTGTAAATATTTTTTCGAATTAGAATCGAAAGATTTGAACACCGGGTCGTGTCTTTTGAGGAAGGTCAGCCGGATTACTTTGCACGTTTATTCAAACACAAATAAAAGGAATAAGATTCCTAAACATTCTAAATCAAATATTGATTTTGGTTTAATTATCAACTACTGCGAAAATTCAAATTAAGCAATAATAAAAAGAATAGCAAGTAACGAAGGACAATTAGGATTTGAGAAGCTAGTGAGTCGGGGAGATCCGTTTTGGTTCGAATTGCAATTAATGGGCAAGTGATTGTTCAGCTAAATGATTTGAATAATCGACACGTTCAAGTATTCATTCTCAATAACTTTTCGTAACAAGAGAACAAACTAGAACGGAAAATTAACAATTCATTTCGCTCCTAGACAATACAGTTACGAACAAGCCTAGTTCATACGAGCTTATTTCGACCGACTCCTCACCTTTCGGTTCTAATAGTCGATTAAAGTAGACTAGAGGGTGGTTAACCGTCTAATCAAATAGACTCACCAATTTCAAGCACGAACAAATCAAATTCAATTGAAACAATTGTAAGTTGAAGTGTCACCCTTCAACAATTATCAATACTCAAGCATGACAGTTGAAAAACCCTAATAAAAGATTAACTCGCACAAATTGAACAATCTTGAGCCCGACAATCACAAACGATTCCAAAACATCAATCCCCTATCCCTAGCATACGGAATTTGCTACTCATCATAGATTCAACAATAAAATACACATCAATCAAAGCCATCATCATCATAGATAAAATGGAAAAGAAAGCTTACGATTGAATACGAATCCAATGTCGAAAAAACAACGAGTAATCCAAATCTACAAGTCGAATCTTGGAGTTTTCACTATCCAAGATCGAATCCCAATGAAAATTAAGAGAAAGATGAGTTTCAAAGGTGAAAAAAACGAAATACAAGTGTTCAAAATGATTAACATTTGCCCTAGGTTTGATATTAAAAGCTCCTCCAATTCAAAATCCGAAAAAAATCGCGTCTGCTTAAAAAAGACCTTAGCGGCGCTAAGGTGCCTTAGCCATTTGAGCCAGTACCGTGTAGCGCCGCTATCCTGTGTGCCTTAGCGGCGCTAAGGCTCTGGCAGCCTGCTGGACTTTACTTCTCGGGTCCGTTTGGGTTCGTTTCAACTCGGAATTTGATTCCGCTTTTTCCTGTGTGTTTCCAACGAGCTCCTCTATTTAATTAAGCTTGCCCGACTAACTTTCACCTGAAATCCAGTCCTCCTGAGGCTTCCGACCTACACACCATAAATAAAGAAAAACCGGAAAAATACACGGAAAACACACGAAAGACTAAAATAGAGCGAACCACGAAATAAACTACAAAACGAACTAAAAACCAACTAAAAGACCTAATATGGGGGAAAAAGAAAAGAAAAATAATGAAGAAAAACACAACAAAAGTGGGACAAACAGCTTATAAAATTATATAAAAAAAAATTTGTGCCTTATCGAGTAAATTTACGAACGACTCGTTTCGTTTAACGATTCAAGTTGGGCTTTATGGCTTGAACTTTAAACATTATAATTTTAAATTGTATTAATTAATCGGTTGAGGCAATGACTTAACTAGCTTTAATTTAGGAATATCGATTCAATCGTGGTTAATTACCTCTATTTGAAGATAACCCTAAATTACAAAATTGAACTAATAAATTTAAATTTTTAAAAAATATGTATACTATTTTTCTTATACATATACGTAAAGATAAGAAAAAAAAATATACATAAATTTATACCTCAAAATCTTAATAATTTTTTTTATTAATAAAATTACATATTTTGTTCCATGTGATGGCTCGAGATATCACACAATTAGTCCAAGTCTCGACCCATCGCATTGTAAATCGGTCTGCATAACCAAGTCAATCCAAGTTCAAGTCGGATATTTTTTTTCCAACTCTCACTCTCCGAGAGGCGAGAGTAGTACGTACACTGTAGTTTTATCTATTCAAAAATACATCTTTTGAATTTGAAAATAATTGAAATCTCTATTATATTTATATGCATCTATTTCATTCAAATATATAACTACTTTATGTCATTTGTTATTATATTTGGTAAAATAACCTGCCATTGCCAATGGATCAAGGTTTGAATAGTTAATAAGAGTCGATATATAAATTGGAAGTCATGTAACCGATTTTCCAGACAGCTATTTTAGAAATTTTGTCACCTCAAGTAAATATTATATCTCCACCTTGATTTGAGCTTTTTAAAGCTGGTCCTAACTCCTAATTGACCAAGACATCTATGCATAAAGAAGTGTGAAACATTGACCAATTCGTGCTAATACTTATAATTTGGCTGATTTTTTCAAATACCAGCGTGGTATAATTTTCCGTGTTCAATCTTATCGTGTGACTAAATTTGAAAATGGTACGTATAAATATATTCTGGTTCCTTCAAATTCTAAAAGGAGGGAAAATTTGAGTAAATTACAGTTTTGGTCAAATTCCACGGCTTACAAATACCATGTCATTTTGCATATGGTGATTTCGTGATTCGAAACCTATTACCATTGTTAAACAAATTTTGTATGATTTGTCAAATGCATGAAAGTATATATAACTATACATATTGTTATTTTGTATTTTTTACTTGTTATAACCCTATTAAATGGAAAATGTATCTATTTACAAAATAAAGCAATTTTGAAAGCAATGAAATAAAGCATGACATAAAGTTTATATATTTTATGCGTGTTACAATTAATGCGAATTAAATATAGTTTATTAGTTTGTGTGTAATTAAGAATGAACTTTATTAATAGTTTTAAAAATGATCCATGCAATATAAAATTTAATAACATTGATTTCATTTTGTAGCCAAAGGGTTCAGTCTGTGTGTAACTAAGAATGAACTTATTAATAGTTTTAAAAATGATCCATGCAATATAGAATCTAATAACATTGATTTCATTTTGTAGCCAAAGGGTTCAGTCAAGTACCAGATTTGGACTTTACAGAAACTTTTAGTCCTGTGGTGAAACCAGCAACCATAAGGACAATTCTCTCCATTGCTGTTACAAAATCATGGCAAATCAGACAAGTGGATGTAGATAATGCATTCCTTTGTGGAGAGTTGGACACAGACATTTATATGATCCAGCCACCTGGATATGAACAAGGAGAGAATTGGGTAAAAACCACGGGACTCGTAGGCCGCTTAAATCATCCACTATATTAATCCGATAATGGGTACAACCGAAATCCTCTCTAGATCACCAGACTAGAGGCAAACAACAATTCTCAAGATCACAACACAAGATCTTGGCTAACCACAAGATACAAATCAACAAAAACACAAACTCTGCTCCTTCACATCACACACAAAACAGACTGCCCAGACGTGCTCAAAATCCGATCTCCACCGTTCAAAACAAAGAGTAAGAAGTCCTGAACCTGCTGTCAAAGTTTGGTGACGATCCAACGGTGCAATCGCCGGGAATCGGCAATTTTTTGGGACTGCGCAGTATAATTGCGGGAATGAATGAGGAAAATTGTTTGAGCTTGTTTCTGTCTATTTTTCTTTGTGTCCGCAATGAACCTAGGTAGGTTACAAAAGCAGAATCTTTTTTTTTTTTTTTTTCTTTTTCTTTCTTTTTTTTCTTTTTCTTTTATGAAAAGATAATGGGCCTTAGGCCCTTATTTAGTCTAAGCTCACCATAATTGGGCCGGACTCAACATTCATGACTTAATAGAAGTAAACAAGTATAGTATTAACATAAAAAACTTCAAGTTGCATCTATAGTAGGCGATAACCTCGTATTCGACAATAACTTGTTCGTGAAATAATTGCGTCGAGTTCGAACTGAAATTATGCTCGTTTAATAGTTGAACAATCACGAGCTCGTTCATAAACATTCGCTAATTTTTGTGAACATTCTTGAATATATTATTATATTTTTATATTTATATGTATGACATTTTTAATAAAAATCTAAACAATAGTTTATTTTATTTTATTTTCAAGCACGAACAAACAAATCTCGAGTTAGTTAAACAATTTTAAAAAATTTGTTTACTTAATTATTCAAACACAAATAAACTCAAACTTTGACGAAAAACTAGAAAAACAAGCCTATAAATCAAATTTGACTCGAAAAATAAACGCACGAAAAATAACAATATTCGAAAATATCAATCACAGGCCAAAATGCTCAATCTTGGTTCCTTGTGGTTTTATACAATATTTCCCACGTTACTTTGAAGGCCAATATAATGTAACATGGCCCATATAATGAAAATGGATGGAGAAGATGGGCCGCAGTCTTCTGGTAACCCAAAAACTACGGCCCGTTAATCACTGATTCTTCTCTTTAGCACGTTGGCAGTAATTCAATACTGTCCCAAGAATTGTTCTAAGAATATTCTTCGCATTATTAACTTCTACGCTTAAAAAAGTCTTCTAATACTGGAAGAAACAAAAGAAAAGGAAAAAAAAACGTCTATCACCTTATTGCCATGTTTATTAGAAAATTAAGGTAAAATTATAGGTGTTGGATGTTAAGTTGTCCGATTCTCTAAGTACTTTTTTTTTTTCGGTGCAGATTCTCTAATTACTTTGTTTGATTAATATAGTTTTTATTAGGTTTTTGAGTTTAATACACCTATTTACAAAAGAAAAACTAGACACGGTAATATTTTGAGCAAACAAGATTTTATGTGTGTGTTCAAATTATCCTAAAATTCACACAAGAGCACTCACATTAGAGCTCTAATATAGGAATACAAGCTCTTTTAATTTGTTTTATATTCAGTAATTATTCTATTGATTATTAGTGATTAGATAATCACCCACTTTCCAATATATATATATATAATATAATATATAATATATTTTTTTTTCATAGGAAAATATCAATGTTGAACAATAACATCTATGTTTTATATTTTGCGCTATGATATCTATGCTCATAAAAAAAAATGTTAGAAATTAAATCCCACCACTAATATAATACTTGTAGGTTATAGAATGTTGAATTGAAAAGTCAAACATGACATATTAGATAAACAAACAAATAAAATACGTAAAACGGAATTAAAATTTGCAGTTTTGACAATCATACTTTCTCAATAAATTTACATATTTTTCACTAAAATATTCCAATCTTAAACATCTTACAAAATAGTATATTATTATTTTATAACATTAATATAAATCTTTACTAGTAATATACCACTATTAACAATTAAACAGATTACAAAATTTGTATAAAATTGCCATATTAACCCCATATATCTTGATCCAAATAATCTCACCTACCCACCCTAATAACCCCCATTTTTTTTTTTGTTTTTTGTTTTATTTTTCTCTTACATCAAAAATCCTTTCCACTTCCCCTCAACCCCCTTTCCCTTCCCAAACACTCCAAAAACTACACTGCAATTTTTCTCACATTTCCCCAACCCTCTGGTTAGGTGCTCTCTCTCTCCATATATACTTACATAAATACACACACGCAGGCGCATTTATATTGTTATAATTCCTTGTATGTACACTTCTGTATTTCCGCCTCAAGCTCCGATCGGTTTCCTCCCGGGATTGCTCAGTAAGTCTCTCTCCGCCGGCGTTTCTGTATCGAGATTGACACGGCCGGTGGTGGCATACAGGGCCGATAGGCGCCTTGTCGAATGAATTTAGCTTTTATGCATGCAATTAAGTAGCCATCGGGGAAATCTGATATGGGGCCCAAGAAGCGGAACATCGCTCCTCGCTCCAAGCCGTCGCAGCCGCCACCCATAGCGGGGGCGGCTTCGGAGGATGCGGCCACCGCCGCCGACGGTGGCGCTTCCAACCCTGACCAAACCCCAAACCCTTCCTCCGCCAGAAAACCCGCAAAATCGGATGCAGGTGATTCGGATGGCTACACATACAGCAACGGAAGCCCTTCCTCTGCATATGCTGCGGTGAAGACTGAATGCGAGCGTGCGCTGAATGCTATGCGAAAGGGGAACCACACAAAAGCCCTGAGACTGATGAAGGATTTGTGCTCAAAGCATGATAATTCGCCTCACCTGGCTCTGATTCACCGTGTCCAGGGCACCGTATGCGTGAAGATGGCCTCGATAATCGATGACCCCAATGCGAAACAGAGACATTTGCGGAATGCTGTGGAGAGTGCCCGTAAGGCTGCCAGCCTGTCCCCAAATTCCATTGAGTTTGCACACTTTTATGCCAATCTCTTGTATGAAGCTGCGAACGAGGGGAAGGAGTATGAGGAGGTGGTGCAGGAGTGTGAGAGGGCTTTGGCGATCGAGAACCCTGTGGACCCTGCCAAGGAGAGCTTGCAAGAGGAGAATCAGCAGAAGATCTCAACAGCCGAAGCTCGAGTGGCCCACGTTCAGAGTGAGCTCAGGTCGTTGATTCAGAAGTCGAATATCGCCTCCCTCTCGACTTGGATGAAGAATCTGGGCAATGGGGAAGAGAAGTTCCGGTTGATTCCTATCAGGAGAGTCCCTGAGGACCCGATGGAGTTGAGATTAGTTCAGACGAGGAGGCCGAACGAGATTAAGAAAGTGGCCAAGACGCCCGAGGAGCGGAGGAAGGAAATTGAGGTTAGGGTGGCTGCTGCTCGTCTTCTACAGCAGAAATCGGAGTCCCCTCATTTGGCGAATGATGAGGATAGTGGTAATAGCAATACCAAAGGGCCAGATTCTGGCACGGGGTCGGGCCAGAGATCTGGAGAAAGAAGGAAGTATGGGAATGCAAGGAAAAACGCATCATCGGATGAGAGGAAGGATTGGGTTCGGTCGTATTGGAACTCTGTGGGTGCAGACGTGAAGAAAGATTTGCTCAAAATTAGTATATCGGATCTGAAAAGTCATTTTAGTTCATTGAAGGATGGATTGTCAACTAGTGGGGTTCTTTGCGAGGCTTTATCTTTTGGGGAGACGCACAAAGTGTGGAAATTTTGGTTGTGCTGTCGTTGCAATGAGAAATTTGCTGATGCTACTTCATTCATGCATCACGTTGGGCAGGAACATATGGGCAGCTTGCTGCCCAAAATGCAGTCCATTCTGCCCCAAAGCGTGGAGAGTGAATGGGCTGAGATGCTTCTAAACTGTTCTTGGAGACCTCTAGACCTGAATGAAGCAATTAAGTTGGTTGGGAGAAGGCAGAAATCATTTGAATCCGATTTCCTCGAGGAATCCAGAAACGGCATGGACGATTCAAAAGATTGCTTTCTTGACTCTTATTGCAATGAATATGAATGGGAATTATCACCTAAGAAGAACCAACAGGTTGATAATTTTGGCAGTAGTGCCCAGAACAGCAGGGAGTTTGAAGGGGCCGAGTGGATGGACTGTGATAGAAATCTCAGCAGTAAAGAAAATTTATTAAATGGAAATTGGCCTTTATCTGATGACCCTGAGCGTGCTAAGCTTCTAGACAGAATCCATGGTGTTTTCCAGACACTTATTAAAAACAAATATTTGGCGGCAAGTCACCTTAGCAAGGTTATACATTTTGCAGTGGAGGAGCTGCAGAGTCTTGCATGTGGTTCACAACTGCTCAACTCCAAACTGGAAGAATCACCTACCTGCATCTGTTTCTTGGGTGCCACAGAGCTTAAGAAAATCCTGAACTTTTTACAGGAAATATCTAATGCTTGTGGATTAAATAGATATCATGATAAAAGTAATTCTGGAGCTGATTCAAATACCAGGGCACACGGTATTGACTTCTTGGAGAAGATAGTTTTTAGTCAAGATGATTCATGTTTGGTCCTTGATGAGCATTTTCTCCCCTGCAAGGCCCCTCTATCTTTTGACGACACCATTACTTCGTACAGTGCGGCAACTTCGTCTGATTTGCTCTATGAGAATGGTGTTATACTTGATTCGGATGCATTATTGTCTTGGATATTTAAGGGCCTCTCGAGTGGTGAGCAATTAACATCCTGGATGAGGAAGAAAGAGGAGAAAGCTCAGCAGGGCTTAGAGATTCTCCAGTTGCTTGAGAAGGAGTCTTACCATCTGCAGGGCTTATGTGAGAGAAAATGTGAGCACATGAGTTATGAGGAGGCATTGCAGGCTGTGGAGGATCTCTGTTTGGAAGAGGGAAAGAGACGAGAACTTGCAACAATTTTGGTCCGTCGCAGTTATGATTCTGTGCTCAAAAAAAGACGTGAAGAGCTCATCGAAAATGACAATGAGATTACCATTACCAGCAATAGATTTGAGTTGGATGCCATTACAAATGTTTTGAAGGATGCAGAATCGCTAAATGCTAATCAATTTGGGTTTGAGGAAACATACAATGGCGTTACCTCTCATCTTTGCGACCTAGAATCTGGTGAGTATGATGATTGGAGAGCAAAAGACTGTATGCAGCAGGTGGACTCTTGCATAGAAGTTGCAATACAGAGGCAGAAAGAGCAAGTTTCTAGTGAGGTTTGGCGATATAATTCTAAAGTTTAATATTCTAATATTACTTTTTGTGTCTTGCATCTTCATCTTACGTTTTTAATGATGTTTCAGATAAGCAAAATGGATGCAAGAATCATGCGGATACTTGGGGCTATGCAGCAGTTAGAAGCAGATCTTGAGCCTGCATCTTCCCTTGATTTTAGAACCATTCTAATCCCTCTAGTAAAATCATTTTTACGGGTGAGTATTTCATGAAGGTGAAACACCTTCTTACTAAAGGTCCTCAACTTTCCTATTGCATTTTGCAGATATGATTGGGACTTGATATTCAATCTTTTTATAGGCACGCATGGAAGATCTGGCAGAGAAAGATGCCAGAGAAAAATCTGATGCTGCCAGGGAGGCATTTTTGGCAGAGCTTGCTCGGGATTCCAAGAAAGGCAACAGTAGCGGAATTGATAATTCAAAACATTCTCACGAGAAGACAAAGGATAAGAAGAAAAACAGGGAGAGCCGGAAAAACAAGGATGCAAAGGTTTAACCTTGTAATCAGTCTCAGTAATTTTTATATTCAAATTATAGATGCTGGACATTAGTTTAATTATTCTCAATAAAAAATGATTTGAAATATTTAAATTTGAATGAGGATACGTGCTTTGATCGAGCACGTGATCCATATAGCCGACCCCACTTACTGGGATTTTATGGGCTAGTTGATTGATTGATTGCTTGAACCGTGACTTTTGCTCCTTTCTCTCTCTCTCTCTCTCGTCTCTTTTTTCGATCTCTTCCTTTTGGTTCGAGTCTTTTTGTGTTTCTCTTTGGTTTCATCTCTAGCCTACCCCGACTTGCTTGGGACTAAAGGCTATGTTGTTGTTGTTGTTGTTGTTGTTGATTATTGATTGATTGCTTGAATGGTTGTGTTGTATCTGCAGGCCACTCAGTCTGACGAGCCACCCAATCAAACTTCTGAAGAGATGTATAAACCTTGTTCCCTCATAACACACGTTCATGTTCATCCTTCTGATTCATTTTTTCCCCTCTATACGTCACTTTGAACTTGTTGCTTCTTATTATGTATCTTGCTCCAGATTGTTTCCTAGTGGTTATGACGAGGAGGATCTGGTTCCAGAATTTGCTCATCATGGGCTTGATGATGCTTTACGGCTACAGGAAGAGGAGTACAAACGTAAAATTGAACTTGAAGCTGAGGAAAGGAAGCTTGAAGAAACTTTGGAATATCAAAGACGAATAGAAAATGAGGCAAAACAGAAGCATCTTGCTGAACAACATAAGAAAAGTTCAAGAGCTGCTGAAGTAAATACAGAACCAATTGTGGTGTCTGATGAACATTTGCAGCCATACACTGATGACAAGTATGTGAATGACCAATCAGCAAACGCGAAGGTATAACTTTCCATAATCCTTTTTATATATTTAGTGTTACCTTGAAAGAACAGCTTGCTTTCGAACTTCGAAGGTAATCTGTTTTGTTTCAGGCTTTCAGGAATGGAGTTGATATTATTTGTCTAAAGTCTTAAAAATATTACTATCTATAGGATTCTTTGGTCCAGAAGGACGTGTTTATTGATGTTTCAGAAGGTCCACTGGATAGATCTGCAAATGGGGCTATGACACGAAGTGGTATCCACCTTTCTTGATATCACAGAAATTTCCTTTTCTAGTTTCTCAGTTATATAAATATATAAAGAAACAACTTAGTCGAATTGAATACGAATCAGAGATTAAATTCAATAACGAATCAAATACAAGTAAAAATAGTTGAATATAAATTATAAAATTCCTTTTACAGGCTTACCAAATGGAGGTATTCCACAAGAAGGGGCTGTATTTTCGGATCGGCGCATGGGAAGGAGGGGTAGACGGCATAAGGGTCTAACAAGTAAATTAAGTGATGGGAAAGTTCCTACCGCGACATCTGAAAAGGAAGATAGCGATGCTGGTCAGTTGAGGTCTGGGCAAATTTCACATGATGATGTTGGTACGTATTTGGATGTTTGGTCAACCTAGTTATTTTTTTTTGTTTGGTCAACCTTGTTTGGTTTTTGTCCATTGCCAATGGAGCTGGAAGAGTCATTGTTGACAATTCTCCTGGCATAGTGCTAATATGGACTAGATCAAAAGGGCTCAATTAAATTCTAGTGCTTCTTCTATTAGTGAAGTTTCTAGAAAAAAAAAATATATCAAACGGCGCAATGCACCTTGGGTCGCTACGGAAACAGCCTCCTTGTATAATTACAAGGGTAAGGTCTGCGTACAACTGACCCCCTAGACCCCAACCTGTTGGGAATGTACTGGGTATGTTGTTGTTGTTATAATTATACGATTTTGGGATGTCACAGATCTGCTGCATGAGATATCTTATTATACTTGAGTTCTGTAATCTGATTGCATTTATTGCCTAATGTTGCTCATCTATTGGTTGTTAAGTCGGATTATGTCCAGATTTTACTTTTCTTTATTAGTTCGGGTTTGTAACATTTTGTCATTTATTGGGCTTTGACTAAAATGCTTCTCGGCCATTTTATCTGGGATTACGTGACAGCTGTGGAGGTTGGTAATTTTGTGAAAATTTAACTTTTGGAGGAAAGTTGTGACCTTATAATTAACAGATCTAACGTACATTTTACTGTGAAAAGTTGTACTGATTGTCCCTTCGGTAATTGACTTTTGATTTTTCGATTCTTAGCCTTTCTGGTTAGACATGGCTCTTATATAGTTCTGTTACCCTGTGGATTGGACCACGAAAGGACTTATCGCAAGGAGGCAGGGATTAGATTACTTTTTAAGAGGCAAAACTGTCTAAGCCATATGGTGGACGCTTATTGTTCCCTCACTGTGGATACACACACAGGAAAAAAAACTGAAAATCTTCAATATCGTTTGAATGGCTAAGTATGATAACAAGAAGATAGATGATTAGCATAAGTTGGCTTTCTGCTTCTTTTGAACTGACTAGCAGGGTGATGGGTTTGACAAACCACTTAGGAAGTTTATTGGGAACATCATATTCTGAAGGACTCCTAAATTGCAATGGTACATTGTCTGAGGTTTCTATTTTCAGTAGATTTGTTCTGCGCCATGTGCTTGGAATAAAATGGCCTGATGTTTTTTGGTTTTATGTTCTCCTTTGCATCCCCGTGCAGTTTGGGGCAGTAATTTGTTGCATAGTCAGAAATGCCTTCATATTCTTTCGGGCTTGGTCCCTTGGACTGCAATAAGGATCCACAGTAGTTTGAGTGGATGTTAGTTTGTTTCTTCACTTGTGATTTTAGTGATGCAGTAATTTGTTGATAATTTTGATTAACGTGATGTAATTATTTCTTGATAGTCTGTAATTCCAAGGAACTGTTTTTGGATAACTTACCATTAATCACAGACTTCTATTCAGCCCATAACTTGGTTTTATTTGAATATAATGGTTAATTTGCATAAAATAAAATGCACATATATATATATATGTGTGTGTGTGTGTGTGTTCTATTGTTCTATCTGATATTTGCATTAGAGGGTGAAGGATCCAAAACTAAGAGCGGGTCCTCCTGTTGTAGTTTTGATTGACTTTATAGTGCATATAAAATGAAACCTTGGTCTATACCAAGTAAATTACTTCTTTTAAATTTGAATAGAAAGAAAATTCTAAAAGAAAACCAACCCATATCTTTTTTCTCAGAAGAAGAAAATTTGGAAGAAAAGTTTGGAAAGTCAGGCGTGGAAATGGAAATATTTTCAAAATCAATAGTGGTTATGGTTGGTGCTGAAAATTTTTGAATGACTCATGGAAGAAATCCACCATTAGATGATGGAAAAATAAAAGATAAGAAATGCTGATGGTTGGTTGCTTGATGTCAAGATTTAAAAATCGATTGTAACTTGTTAAGCTTTGAATTCTATTCTTGTTGACACCGAATCATTTAGTTCCGTGCAACCTTCTCTGGCTGCTGTAAGGTTAAACATATATATGCCCCCGTTGAACATTCATTAGCGTACACATCTACCATTTAAACAGGGTTCAGTTCTGCCATTACTCACTTTGTATTGGTGCCTCTTCATTGGCTTTAACTTTATGCTTTTTTGTAGCTTGTTAAAATTGGAGCAGTTATTTAGTTTGATACTTTTGTCTTGTAGATAGTGGAGGAAAAACATTTAGACAACTCCAGGCTGAGGAGGACGATGAAGAAAGGTTTCAAGCTGATCTACAAAAAGCTGTACTGCAAAGTCTTGGTGTGTTTCGTTTTTTTTTCCCTTCTCTTTTGTTGTTTGTGATTCTTTGGTGAACCTATTCTCGAGTCTCGACTTGATTACCCTTGCATCAATTCAAGAGAACTGATACGAGGAAAAGAAGTTTATGGTTTGCTACAATTGAATGTACTCTTGGCTGCTTCTTAATTTACTGTTGAGTTATTTTCAGTGGAATTCTTATCCTCCTCTGCTGTTATATTACTTGCATCAGCGCATGAAGTTAAGAATGATGCACCTTATAGAGTCTCTGCATTTGTCCCCATTAATTCTTATACACCTTATTTTTTTCTCGGTTTGGTTATTGTTCTCACTGCAGCCTCCGTTCTGTTGAATTGTTTGTATGAAACTACTGAATGTGGTGGGTTTATGATATGACTACAAACTACTGGCAGATATAGGCTAACTTGCTAAAGGCTTTGGGGAGGTAGTATTTTCTGTGGGGGCCCTGAGATGAGTATCCTTTTAAGAAAAAAGGCTAATTCTAGCTCATGTTCAGTTTTATGCATACCTTAGTGGCTTAGTCTTTATTGTATTATATAGTTCTGGCATAGTTGCTTGATCTTTGAATTGTTGTAATGTTTGGATGTTGAAGGTTAGGCCAATGGAAGGGATTTTTACTTTGTTATATTCTGATCCCAATTTTAGTTTTTATGTGCTCTTCAGCAACAAAAATTTGTATTGTTAGTGTGGACTGAGTGGAAAAACTTGTCTGCTCTACTTCACGTTTTTCACTTATATCTCGAATACTTTTTTGGCCAGATACATTTCATTCACGTGGAAAATTGCCTGTAGTATCAAATTCAGCAGTTTCACAAAAGGAGCTTCCAGAAACCAGTGACCCTTGTGCTTCACGTGATGAAGGTGTGACAGATAATGGTGTGGATGATTATGGGGCAGGGCTAAAAAATGAAGTTGGTGAATATAATTGCTTTCTCAATGTCATAATACAGGTTAGTATGAGAAGTACCAAGTACAATATTCTCTATTGTCTTGCTGAATATTCCAATCACCCACAAAATTTCAATTTCAATGTACAATATTCATTTAGCCTGAGAACACTCGTTCATTTTTCATTTTCCTCCTCTGAATTCAGTCCTTGTGGCACCTAAAACGGTTCCGAGATGAATTTTTGCAAAGGTCATCATCGGAACATGTTCATGTTGGCGATCCTTGTGTTATTTGTGCTTTGTATGACATCTTCATCGCTCTGGGTATGATATCAAAAGATAATAGAAGAGAACCTGTTGCCCCAACCTCTCTTAGAGTTGCTTTAAGCAATTTGTACCCTGATAGTAATTTCTTCCAGGAGGTAAATCTCACTACTACTCTCTTTTTCTTTTTCTCTTTCTTTTTTCATTTTGAGTAGTTATTTATCTGTAATAAGATCTCAAAGAATTTACTGTGTACAAAAATTTGTGCAACCCTGTAGGGTCAGATGAATGATGCTTCTGAAGTGCTGGGAGTAATATTCAGTTGTCTTCATCGATCATTTACCCCTGCATCTGTAGTGACTGATACAAGATCAGTAGATAGTAGCTGCACGGGATCCTGGGACTGCAGAAATGCTTCTTGCATTGCACACTCAATTTTTGGAATGGATATATTTGAGAGAATGAACTGTTACAACTGTGGCTTGGAGTCCAGATACCTGAAATACACATCTTTCTTTCATAATATTAATGCCAGCGCTGTCAGAACAATGAAGGCATGCTTTCTTATCTTAAATTAGGGTATTGCAAAAACAGTTTAGAGCTTTAGGCTAACTACATCAAAACCAGTCATCTTTCAGAATTACAAATACCTCTTGACTATGTTTAAGCATTTACAAATTGAATCCCCCAGAGTAAGTAGATACAGATGTCAAGAGGGTGTGGCATTTCCCATTTTAGAAGATAACAGGAGTTTTTGTAATTAGGCCACATCCCGGGTTATTTTGTGTGTATTCCTTAATATTATCAATGATTACGGTATTGTGTTTGCAAGAGACCAGTTTCTAGAAGAATGAATGTGTTTGTGACCAATTAGTATCCTTGCAATTCCACTGTGTCTAATGAGTTACTTATTTCGCATTTTAGGTTATGTGCCCAGAAAGCTCCTTTGACGAGCTTTTGAATCTGGTTGAGATGAATCATCAATTAGCTTGTGATCCTGAGGTTGGCGGTTGTGGGAAGCTCAACTACATCCACCATATTCTCTCCTCCCCACCACATGTTTTCACAACAGGTGGTTTGTTAATTGCTATATGACTTCAGATTTTGTCGTCATCTCTCATTTTTTCTTTGTATCACCTTTTTTTTTTTTTCAAGTTCCTATCGTTGACTTGTAATTAACACTTGGCTCCTCTGTCCTGTTACTAATGAATATCTTTCCTGGATTCATGTAGTCTTGGGTTGGCAAAATACTTGCGAGAATGTTGATGATATAATGGAAACACTGGCAGCTTTGTCCACTGAGATTGATATCAGTGTCCTTTATCGTGGTCTTGATCCACAGAACAGGCATCGACTGGTTTCAATGGTATGCTTCTGTAGATTGCCTTCAACATGAAAGATTTTTGTTGTTTACATTAATACTTATAACCATTTATGGGAGTGGAAGATTGTTGTGGTACACCGTGTTTCTTTACTGTGTCCCTGTTGTCTAAAAGAGTCAAATGCAGAAACTTTGGAAGGAATTTTTTTAGCTAGTGGAAATTGGTGCCGTGCTTGAACACTGAAAAGCTAAAATCAGTTACCTTTGTGTGCTTGAATCTGATGATTTGTATATATCTTGGCTGCAAAGATATACAACAAAAACTCGCACTTTTTCTTTGAATGATCTCGGTTAAGTGGGGGCTTCGTGTTATGTGGCTCTGTTTGTATATAATTTAGACGCATGTTGCACTCTGATAGCAGAAAAGAAATGCTTCTTGAAATGAACTGTTGTTTTAAAAAAGTTTTTCAGTTGTCTTCCAGTTATGATATTCTCAGATTTTTTTTCTCTCATTTTAGGTTTGCTATTATGGGCAACACTATCACTGTTTCGCCTACAGTCGCGATCATGAACAGTGGATCATGTATGACGACAAAACTGTGAAGGTATTATGAGTAAATCTTATTTGGATTTTGTGTACAATAGTCTTAATTAACAATTACAATATCTATTTCCAAGGTTCAGTCAAATTGCAGAAACTCCAGCTGTACCTAGATATCCTCATATATTTTGTTCAATATAAACCCCGAAGAGGTGTTTGTAATTGCACATGGAGTTATTTGCAATTCGAGAGATAACAACATGAACTTTTTGTTATCAGCCTTAGCCTCAGAAAAAAATTGATATTTAACAAGTCATTCTTAAGCTTATATGTGATCTTTCTATCCTCACTAGGTAATTGGTGGCTGGAATGACGTTCTTACAATGTGTGAAAGAGGGCATTTGCAACCCCAGGTCCTCTTATTTGAAGCTGTAAATTAGTACTTACAGTGGAAATTCATGTGCTACTTACCAAGACATGGCACTGGCCGTACTCAACGTTTTATCAGACGATACAAACCAAAACTCCACATTTACTGGGCTTTTAAGATTAGCTCTCTGGACAAACTGCAATGTTAATACAACAGCCGGAAGTTTACTATAAAGTGAATCGATTTTGTTACAGCGAAGAGGAAAAATGGGATCAAATTATGTGAAGTAACGAGGATGAACTTTTTGACAAAATTATTGGGATATTGTGCTAATCAAGGTTTGGTGCTCGCGGTACCAATTATGATATATAATTATATCTTCTCATCCAGTTTTGGCCGAAGACAGTAGTAGTAAGAACTTGCTGGTTGATTATATCTATATATGGATACTTGCAATGTAGTATACCAGCTGCATTTTCTTGTACTTAGGTTCGTATTCTCTTATTGTTTAAAATACCAAGAAATGTATAGATCAGGTGTCAAGCATCAGATCCTTTTGTTACCCGTAGGTTACGGGAACTTTGTTAGGAGAATCTTTTTGTGTATGTCAATGTTGGTACAAAATTGCTGGGCTTAATTAATCATACACATTATGATAGATTGTTTTGCCTATTGATCTATTGATTCTCTTTTTGGCATTGGAAATGGTTGTTTTTATGTTTGTTAATAGACTATAATGGTTTCCTTTAGGCCCCATCTATTTTTTCTAGTATGGAGATTTAGCTCATTCCCATACACATACACTATGTAAATCTCAACTTTTTGCCCTTTTGTTATCTAATTATTTTGTTTAGTTTTTGTTGTTTGGGCTCAAATGTTAGAACTTCTGTTATCTTGGGACAAATTTGTTGCATCTCCCTTTTTCATTTTACTAATGTAACTCGGAAAGTTAACTGAAAACTGGGTGCGCTTTTCATTTGAATGAGAATTGAAGGTGATAAAACACATATTATTTTCCTTTCAAATTTTCTTCGAACAAAAGCCAGAAGATAAAACCCGATGAGCCCTAAGTATGCTGAAATAAATCAAATAAGTGAATTTAGGGGATATTGATTGAATAGTAATAACAAGTGTTATTATTATTATTATTTTTTTGACTGGGTAATAACAACTGTTGAAAAGCTACAAAGTACTGCTTTTGACCCTCACATATAAACTGTACGGACAGATTAACATTATTTAATTGGCCAGAACTTACATTCATCCGCTGAATTTGTCTTAAAAGCACAACAAACTAAATAAAACAATAAATAAATAAACCCAAACTATCAATCTAACACTTGACATATAGCAAGTACAATTGAGACCAAGCCAAGAACAATGGTGCCCCTTAAAAATAGCCCCCCTACAAAACAGGTCTTTGCTCAAGCAAACAACACTTGTCCCAACTTTCTTACACCCCCAAAACTTCCGGAACCTCTCCATTTTTACTCAGTCTTTCCACTCTCCCCCCATATACTTCATATATCAAATATAGCCATTTTGGTGGCCTCCTTTCTTCTTCCCCAACAATCCAAAACACACCAAAAAAATAAAAATTCTTGCTTCCAAAATCCCTTTAAACCACCACACCAATCTTTCCTCCCCCCACAACAAATGCATCCTCGAAAACAGAAGTCATTATGACACTCAAAAACGGCACCGGCCAAGCTTGCGCCGCCTGCAAGTACCAACGCCGGAGATGCACCCCAGAATGCCTCCTCGCCCCATTTTTCCCAGCCGACCAGCCGAAAATGTTTCAGTACGTTCATCGATTGTTCGGGGTCAAAAACATCCAGAACCTCCTCAAGGAGCTCAGCCCAGAGCAGAAGCCCATGGCCATGAAGTCCATTAAATTCCACGCTGCCATGCGGGACAAGTACCCTGTATACGGCTGTCTTGTCGAGATACAACAACTCACTTATCAAATCCAGATGGCCGAGGAAGAACTCCAAGCAGTTCTCCAACAACTCGCCTACTACAGACAGCAACAGCAACAACAACAACACCAGCAGCAGGAAATTTCTGCCACAACTGAATATCTCTCGGAGCTACAATTAGGCATGGCCCCGCCTGGCCCGAACACAGCAATGACACTGGTTCAAGACGAGAATAACAATAATAATAATATTAATAGTAATAATAGTAATGGTAACAATAACCCGGCCCAATACAATAATGTAGCGGACTTGCTGATTGGGCCGGGCCCACAAATCTCGTCGTATTCCAATAGTTGCAATGGCGATTACGGCATTGCTTATTTGGATTTCAAGGAGAGCAATGCAGTTGATTCGTTTTGTCACGAAACGTATAGTAATAATAATAGCAATGAGAATGTGATCAACGCGGATGCAATGGTCGTGCAAGCACAAATGGTCACTTCGCCACAGCTTATGAATGTCGAACAAGAAGCAATGGCTCATGATTATAACGAGATGCACCCGTTTTTCGATAATATCGATGATACGCAATCTTACATTGGTTGCAAGGATGCGTACGAGACGAGGTTTTTGGCCTTTTATTCAGTTTTGTTTGTTAATTGTTACGTATGCGTCTTTGTCGTGCTATCTAATTTGTTTTTACGGCGTGTCTTTTTTTTTTTTTGNTTTTTTTTTTGTGCAGCTTGGGTTCACCTTTGAAAGATTCAAGATCACAGCTGGCTGAGGAAATGGATGAGAATGAACTGAAAAGTGCAGCTGCATGTTTTAGCCTCACAAGTGTCAATTAAGGACATATTTTTTATGACCTAGAAAAGGAAAATGTGAGATTTATAGGTAGCATTTTTGCCTTCTTGGACAAAAAGTTTTGATGGAGAGAGTTTCTCAACCATGGATTTATCTTTCCATAGAAGAAAAAAAAAGGGAGAAAAATTATGTGTAGCTCATTTTTTCCATGCTCTTTGAAATTGATACTCATTTCAAAAGATTGTTCCAGAAAATACCAAATTTGGTATGATTATTACCTGTTGAGATTGATATACAAAATTCAAATCAGGAACATTGTTTTCCTGTCAACTATTGTAATTGAGATTGAACTATATTGCTCTGTTCTTGTTAAATTACCATGAAGAGAGAAATAAAGGGATGAAAGAAGAAAAAAAAAGGGATTATTTGGATATTTACTTTTATTTCTGTACTTATTTTTCAATTTCATTCCCCTTTCTAGAAGTAGATTCATCCAATTTTTTTGTTGTATATTGGTTGAAGTTGATCTACAAATATTATTGAGATATCAATGAAATCCTACACTCATGTATTACATAGCAAACTAAAAGAAGGATCCAAAAATGAGCTTCATATGTCCAATCATAAAATGTTCACATCACTACTAATATAACCATTTTTATCCTTTTGGAGTAATGTATATGTAAATTTAGACCATATGTGACCAAAATTGAACAAATATAAATTTATAAACCAAAATTGCGACAATCACTACAAGAAAATTATCATATTTTGTACCAGTGCATATCACCACCATTAATTACTTGTGATTAACTTTTCAAATGTATGAAAAACATAAATAGTAACTTTTTAACACGAAATCAAATTATGAAAATCATACATTAGAGAGAATTAAGCATGATGAAATTTGACTAATTATATAACCACACCACCAATAACCAAAGCAACAATTACTGCCCCAAGCAATGCAATTTTCCTCTTATACTTATGTCCTGTGACCACAGCCAGGGGATTATCAATATTGTGTTTTCTAATCCCATTCATATGTGTCAAGTCTTCTTGTTTGGGGCTATGATCATACTTATGGAATGAGCCAATCCTGTTATCCTGTCCCTTGGGGCCATTATCCTGTTTGGGAATCGTGATAGCGTGTCCGGTTACTTGCCCCCCTTGTTTCTTAGGGATAGTGATGCAATATATTTGATTGTCTTCGAGCAATCCACTTGTCTCGTCAAGGTCCCCGTTGTTTGGTACCTCAAATGTCTCCTCGAAACTTATGTACTTGTGTTCGCTCACTTGTTTGTCTCCACGTACGACCAAATGGTCGTATTTGTCTACGTGTATCTTGATATCTTTCGTCTCGAATCCTATTATGGTACAACATGGATTAATTAGACATGAAAAGTGAAACATATACGAGGCTATTTGTTTGTGCGGATCGGAACACAAATGGAGCAAAATGAACGATATTACTCGGGTTGTCGGTCAAAATCGAACACAACCGACCGAAAATTCGGTTTATCCATTATAAGAACCGAAAACTGAACCAAAGTTTATGGTTCGGTTTGGTTTTTAACCGAAAATCCAGCGGTCGGTTCTGTTCGGTTATCGGTTAATCGGGCATAATTTCATAATTGATCTTATAATTTGGCCGCAGTCCAAAAAACCACCCCTATATTGACCACTTTCAATTTAGGTCCTATAATTTGTCGATTTCATCATTTTTGGTCATTTTTTTATCCTAACATGGGATAAAAATCTAACGTGGCGTGATTCTGGATTACGTGGCAGGATTAAAAAATGTTGACTCAAATCAAACTATCCACATCTACATTCAAGATTAGGTGAAAATAAAAAGAGTGAAAAATTAAAACCAAAAAAAAAAAATATTAAAACCAAATAAATAAAAATAAAAAAATGAGCGGTGAAGAGGGAGCAAGGCTCGTCGGAGGTCGGTCGCGGAGTAAAGATCGTGCTCGCTGGAGGTTGGGTCGATGAACTTCCACTGTGAGGGAGCAAGGCTCGTCGGAGGTCGGTCGCGGAGTAAAGCTCGCGCTCGCCGGAGGTCGGGTTGGTGAACTTCCACTGTGAACGGTGGACGTCGGTCGGCCACCTCCAATTGAATTTTTTTTGTATCATATTGAAGCTATTCTCGTCCTCGTTCACCTCCTACAATTTCCGGCGAAAATTCTACATGTAAAGCTGTCAATTGCTCTAGTCAAATTTTTAGATCCATAAAATTTCGGTCAAAATCCTCAATTTTCCGGCGATTCAAGGCAACCCACCGAAATCCGAAGATACCTCTGGATTCCTTATACCGTCCTGCACCCAAAGGCGTCCACTATCTCCAGAACTGATAATTGTTTGAGCAACCCGTTTTTCCGGCGGGTATCGAAAAGAACAAACCGGAACTCTTGAAGGTGCTGGCCTTGATCGCAGGCGAGGGGGCCGATGGAGGCGATGCTGCTGGTTGAAGGCAGAACGTGGGTTTATTGGCCGAGAATGGTGCTTGAGCGGCGGCAAAACGATGGTCGACTGAAGAGAACATGTCAATGACGATTGATGACGGTAAATTGCAGGAAGTTGCTTCGTTGTTTAACTTTTGTTTTTTATTCTTTTATTAAGTGTTGTGGTTTCCACTTTCCACGTCTACTTATTTTGTTTTTGTTTTTTTTTTTAATTTTAATTTTTTAGTTTTAATTTTGTGGTCCACATGGAATAATAAGATTATTAAATGAAAGTGAAGTCGACAGATCAAAAAATACCACGTCAAATTTTTATCCCGAGTTCGGATAAAAAATGACTAAAAATAATAAAATCGACAAATTATAAAACCTAAATTGAAAGTGGTCAATATAGGGGTGGTTTTTTGGACCGCAGCCAAGTTATAGGACCAATTTTGAAATTATGTCCGGTTAATCGCAATAAATAATTAATATTCTCTATAAATTATGAATTTTTAACATAACCAAAAAGTTTTTTTTTTATCCGAGCCAAAAAAAATTGATTTTTTATCACCTTATTTAATTTTCTTAATAAATTTCAAATTCTCCTTTAAGGAAGATTTCAGACCTGAACCAGGTCTTGGACTATGATGAAGCCAATCATGAATGCAAATTAACGTTCAATCCATTTTAGGGGTCATGAAGCTCGAAACTGATCAGTCATTAAAGCAAATTAATGCTTTTATAACTTATATGTATAAATAAAAAATTTATGTATTCAGTTCTGTCTGGTTAAACCTATCACTAATATTATTCAAATCGAACCGAAAATCGAAATTTTAAAAAAATATAAATCGAAAACCGAACTAAATATTCGCTTTTGATTTCAGTCCAAACCAAATTTTTGGTTTCGGTCGGTTAACTGAGAATATTTGGTTTTGGTCGGTTCAACTCGGTAACCAAATTATATGCACCCCTAGATATTACTGACAAAAACACAAGCAAATTAATTTGATGTATCTCATTAACTTTAATACTTAGATACATTTATACCCGGAAGAGTTAAGGAAGGTGATAAAATGCCGAATCCTCCTTCCATCCATGAGGCGGCGTAATCTGTCTAAACACCACGCTCGAGTTTTTCCGATCCCGAGCTCTGGTTCTTGTTGCCATCGATCAATTATACACACGCGTACACGCTTTTACATTTACAAAACACAAGTTCAAAAAAATGAAAATAGTTTGTGATAAAAGTTCTGTTTATAACTTATTGGCCTTAGGATATATTATGAGTAAGGTACTTATAGTTGGAATAAAAGTTTGCTAGACAATGTTTGTTCGAAAGAACATCGAATTTGTTCTTTTCTTTGCTATGTTGTATTGTATTACTTGCTTTACGCTTGTTATAAAAGTACCTTTCTATCTATCATATTCCTTTCTTCAAGCATTTAAATATTTCTAATTCTCTCTCAGTTTTGGGTTCTTATTATCAAATTGATTTCAGTCTTTTTTTTTTTTCTGTTTTTTTTCTTGTACCTTTTTGGAACTTTGAATTCAATTTCGGAGAGTCTGCCCGTTTAGATTGGTCTGATATAAAGATCCATGTGCATTAACAGTTCTTTGGTAAATCATATATCTACTGTGTGAGTAATCTTCTAATTAGAGCTGCTTGAGAAGTGTCTGCATTTGCCAACAATTCAGACAACCTTTCGCTTAGGTCATCAACTTCTCTGTGTAAGCTTCTAATATAATTGCAAGTCTCTTGTAGCACATTAGCTGCTGATCTCTGCACCCAAAAAAACAATCTAAAATAGTAAATGTATTAAACTAAATTTCGTAATGCAATTTGACCCTTATTATTTTATTTACAACTTGTTAATTAACAATAAGCCTTTTGATTTGCTACTTTAATTTTAAAGAAAGGTAATTAACCCGTTAACTGATCATAAAATAATTGGCACGATTATTGAGATTTCACAATTAGAATGAGAAAATGTGAAATTAAATTAAGGCCAACTTTTTTCTGTTGGACATAATACTTTTAGCTTATCGATTTTAGTACTTTAATATTGCTATTAATTAACCAAAATAACACTGTTAGTTAGGCTTATAATGTTTTCAATCTTGTTAAAGTACTATTATTGTTGAGTTCTCTATGAACATACATTGAATATTTTGTTTTGTAGAGATTTTTTTTTTATTGGATATATATTGATTAGATACACACACGAGGGGGTGGGGTGGTAACTTCTAAGACGACTACTTTTGATGTATTCATAATTATAATAAACATTCAAAGGAATCTTTAATTTTTAAATTAGGGTTACATAATTTCAAGATTATCTTCAAGACCCAGAAACCTTCAATGCATTGGCGGTTGCGGTCATTTCCAAAACAAATATTAATTATTTGGCTTTGTCATTTCTTGTTAAAACACAAATTTTATTTGTGAGAAAAAGTATCAATTAGATAGATCGACTTATCGTACTTTCTGAACAAAGATGCATGCTAATACTGTGAAATGTTATATTGCTTTGGTCGTTTTCTAAACTATGACACAATGTAGGCATATATTTGCTGAAAAAAGTATAACTGTTAAACCAACTTAGCAATAGCCTTAAAAGAAAATGTTCACACGATTTCTTTTCTAAATGTGTGTCTTAAAAAAAATGAGAAATCTTTATACGCCTTATATTTCAAAATGGAGGGAGTATTTGTTTATTGTCACTAGCGAGATTCAAGCAAAAGTTGTGTATGAGAAATCTCACTCGTGCGTCTTTGGAATTTTAGTGAAATATGAAAAAGTTGCTAAACTTTCTTGGATAATACTAATAATATTGCAACAAAAAATGTTACCTTGTCCGAGCGACGGTTATGCATCTCAGGGAGAAGTTGTTGCAGCTTGGAAACGAGCTCATTGATTTGATCTTCTGAGATTCTTGAAGATCCAGATTGTCGTGATCTTGATCTTCGGCTAGACATTTTTCGATTTTTAGGATATTAATGGACTAAGAAAATATAATACTCAATCTTGATAGCTAGATTTTGAACTCAAAATAGTAATATAGCTAGCTAGGTTTTTCTAGTGTAGTTGAAGGCAATTAGTGGTGTTTTGGATTAAGAGGTGATTAATGCATGGGTATGTGTAATGATCAGGGCCCTTCCCTTTAAATAGGATTTCTTTTGGGACTGTTGGGATATTAATTAGGGTTAGAGGAGGATTGATTGCATTTGTACACTATTTAGTATTTACAATATATGCTTGAATGTTAGGCTTAGTTTGTTATTTTGTATGTATAAATGTCATATTTTATAAGAAAATGAACACCTTAATCAAATTAAACTAGTATGATGAAATATAATATTAGTATAAATATGTTTTTTTTTTTATTTTTTTATAAATATCCATTAGGGTTGGGTTATGTTAGCATATAATTGCTTGCCTATTTAAAAATTAGGACTTTTTTAGCCCGTAACCAACTACCACTAGCACAAAGTTGTAGGCAGTGTAATTTAAGTTTCACTTTTGTAAACATTTAATTCAAGTCTATTTATGTGTATGAAATCGTTTTGTAGTTAATTCTAATATTACATTTTTTCTAATCGACAATAAAATTGTGATGGATTTTAATATATATGAAGCTTAGTACATTTTTTGTTTTATTTTTATCTAATTCCTTATCGAATATTTTGTTTCAGTTTCATGTTTTATTTCCTTAGATGAATAACATATATACAATATATATGATATACGAAATGAAATAC
>BKCP01001558.1:405617-419803 GCA_008636005.1 Striga asiatica
TGTGTGAAATAATTAACCATTATGCGGAATTGACTTATCCAACATTTCTCGCAAAAATACATAATTATGAGGTTAGGCTGGATCGATTGTTAAACATTAGTAGCAAAAATACATACTTATATTATAAAATATCATATTTTTATTTCTATGTGTTACAAAATATGAAAAAGTACAAAAATTAATTGCATGTGTTGGACCATAGTGCGTGTGTTTTTCATTTATGCATTATTTAATGCATAATAACCCACAAGATTTATCCCGCTCCCAAGTAAACTGTTAACATATGGTGGCTTTTTTTGTACATACTTTGGGCTTTGGAAGGTGGAATCCGAGGCAAGCTCAAACTCTCGTGAATGGCTTAAAAAAAATAGAGATTGAAAAAAATAAATAAAAAACGTGGGAAAATTTCATTGCAGGGCTAAATTTTTTGGTATTATATATGTCACAATAGGATTTAAGTTCAACTTTATCAATTGACACTTTCAATTTTAAATTATTCTCAATTGGATGTCTACTTTTATATTCTGGTTCTTAATTTAAAACTCCAATTAATTTTGTATTTGACATAATTATATAAACCCAAATACTATCATTTTAAATATTTTAAATCTTTATAAATATCTTTAGTAAAATTACCTTAGAAAAAAAGTTAAAAGCTACATTTTGCAAACGTTTAATCAAATTTATTTTTAAAATTTAAAATTAATGGATAAAAGTTAAGTCACCAAATTGCTAACTCAAATAATGGATAAAAATGTAAAACATCTAAAATAGTATATTAAAATTGTATTTTCTTCTCTTTGATTTCCACGTTACATCAACTTTAATAGTACTAATACTCTCTTGAATCTTCTTGGGACAAAAACTTTGATTATTTTGGATGAAATTGACACAAAATAAAAATTAATGCAAGAATACAAACTTAAATAATGAATAACAATCTAAAACAACTAAAGTTAATGGACTAAAATAGCAATTTTTTCCTTTGAATTCCACGTTTGATCAATTTAAATCCAATCTTCCTACCAAATTCAAATAATTTCATTTGTTAGCTCTTTATTAACAAACACAATATCAACTGTAACACCACTGTTTGTTCTACTATAAACCTTTAGTTTCAAATTCATGGAACTGATCCTGATTTAGAGAGATTCCATATATAGAGCTTTCTTTCAAGCAAATGCAACAAAACAGGAGCGTTTTCGTTAAGTCTTTTTTCGAAACACCAAATTTGGAGAAATCATCGGATTCATTGAACTATTATCGAATCATATGCACGAACTATTTCAAAGTTCAAATAATTTGATCAAATTGCTCTTTTAGTTACTTGGGGGACATTATTTTCATGAGCAGCACACAAACAATTTTGATTTCTAATAAACTGGTGAATTAATCTAATTCAGTTTTAAAAATGGTATTGAAAATTTGATTTAGTTATTATAATTAACGAGCTTCATGAGTGAACTAAAGCATTATTGACATCTAAGTAACTTGATAATATTTAATTTTCTTGTTGAAAAAGTATAACGAGTCGATCCATCCAATGATTAAACCAACTCACACAAAAATTATAAACAAAATATGATAGAAAAAGTTGAAACCGTGGTGAAACTTGAAAAGAAAATCAGCTTTTGCTAGTTGCTAGTTGCTACTAATGGCAAAGAAAGAGACAACAGCAACCTTATTATTTATTCCCAAAAGCCAAATGCTATATAGAAATGAGCAATTTTTCAAACGCCGGCCCCGTGAATGATCCAAGTTGCCTCAGCTAATTACCGGTTCGTGTAAATAATTGTAAAAAAAAACTAAAATTATATTTATACTATTTTATTTCATAAGTATAGAACAAAATGATAAATTGAACGTCAAAGTCTTAATAATATATTTTTATCTCATAAGTATAGAACAAAATGGTAAATTGTACCTCAAAGTGTTAATAATATTATAGGGTAAGACTACAATCCCGTTACGGAACCATTCCGTGTTGGGATTTGTAACCGTTAGATGACATGTAGATTAGATTCACATGTGCATGTAACGGTTACAAATTCCAACGGAATGATTCCGTAACGGGATTGTAGCATTTTCTAATATTATATATATCTCAATACAGATATTTATCATACGAACATATACACATACTTTATTTTTAAAATAAAAAATAATTTAAAAGTTCCAACAAGAATAGATTTGTCAATGCGGGTAGACTAGGTTTTCGCCCGTATGATTGGTTTGCTTGTTGATAGTCCTAAGGCCCACCCGAACTTGATCCGGTTCTAGTTCGAACGTGGGGCGATCCGAGTTAGAAAATAGTAGAAGTGTGGAACCATTATATTTTATTTTATTTTTCAAAGATAAAAGAGTATTTTTCTTGTGGCATTTTAACATTTAAATTAAAAACATTTATGACTCTCTACGATGCAGATGAAATTTACACTATTGGTGGACGACTTTAAAAAACCAATCATGCTCCCAGGAAAACAAATTTAATAGTTTGTAATGCTAATATTAAATTAAATATAATACTATTTTTTATTTAATAAATATTAGGCCCTTTTTTTTGGTACAATATTATTAGGCCCTTTGAGATTACGGGCCTGCATATCACTATATAAGCAAATCATACGCGGCCACGTGTCCAAATATCACCATCGCACACTGATTTGTGAGTGAAAACTGGAGAACATTCCAGACCATGTAAGTTTTCTAATTGATTTATTTGGATAAGGGCTAATAAAAAATTAGGATGGCCCAATTATACTGATGTGTTCGTCTAGTAGGGCCCAAATGACATTTAATTGGGTCCAAGTGGCCCTTTTTCTAACCAACCCATGACCCATCACAGTCGGTGTTTCCTTTTTAAGAGCCTCAGTATCATTCTCCATTCAGCCAATTTATTTCCCCTTTAATTCAAACTTTTTTTTTGTTTGATTAAAAAAAAAAATTCAAACTTTTTTTTTTTATCACATTTGTCAGCGTGTTTTTTTAATTTTTACTATTATTATTATTTTTTTATTTTTTTTCTTTTATTTTGAAACAATGTTAAATAGAAGAGGAAAGCTATCAAGGATTACAGAAGATGAGATTAATGACCTCATTTTGAAGCTGCAAACGTTGTTGCCTCATGCTAGTTTAAGCACCAACTCGAGGGTAAGTTCTTGTTTATATTATTATCTTTAGCTTTTGAATTTGTGAAAATGTGTCCAAGTTTTGTTTTAGAGCTTTTCTTGGTCAATAGAGTCTCACAAGCCCGGAGAATACGCTCTTTGACTTCATTGCGCTTCACTTTGTTTGTATGGTCGAGTATATGTCAAAATTTTGGTCTATTATAAAATTAATACACTGATTTGATGTTTGCCAAATTTAATATACGAATTTGTCAAAAACATCAGAAAAAATTTCATTTTGGCAAGTTAATGTAGCAAAAATATTATTGATATTGTTACACTAGCTTGTCAAATGAACATTTTTTATTTGTCAAATGAACATTTTTTATTATGATTTTAGCAAATCAATATGCAAGGTATGATCAACTCTATCAAATGAATGGGGATTAGGAGACCATTTCCGGTCCAATTTTCCGATATTTTATATTTTGGCTTGTTAAAGGTCGAGTTCGACTTGTAAATATTGATTATTGAGCTGAATTGGAGCTCGTTTAACGGCTCATTTAGTTAATGAGTTGAACTCGGCTCAGAGCTCGAGCCAGAGCTTAAGTAACAAAGGCTCTAACTCAATTCGATTCGTTTACATCTCATTTGAAAGGGAAAATGGTGAGGACGTATATGAAAGGAGACCATTTTTTTTTTTTTCAAGATTAATTTGGCAACCATTGGCCCCATTTCTAAGACTAATTACGATTGTTAAATGCAGAAAAAATTGTAGCATGAGATGACTTTTACTTGCTAACTAGGAATTTTACTTTCCACACTTAAATGCATGCATGGTGTGAGGAAGTCAGCAGGCATGTGATGAAGTACTCTTTTATTTGATATTTGGGCTTAATTCCAATTTGGGTTTGTTACATTTTAGTCTTTTAAAAAAATACACTAATTTTGTGAGTATCAAATAATAGAAAAAGGTTCAAGTTAGTGTATCAATTTTCATGATGTTTTTAGTACTCTAACTTGCCAAATAGACCGTTTTTTATGAATTTTGCAAGTTCGAGTTCTAACTTCGATGAATCAAAGTGATATGTCATACTTTGGAAAAAGAGACCAAATTAGTGGATCGGAAAGTTTTCTCCTTTAGTTTTCTCCTTTCTAAGGATTTAAGTGTTGAAAAAAGAACCAAAATGATATTTAATTAGAAAAATTAAAGTGGAAGTATCCAAAACGATACTTAATTAATATTAGACCAAGGTATGATTTTTTTTTTTTATTTTTTTTATTTCTAGGTGTCATCAATAAAGGTTTTGAAAGAGACATGCAATTACCTCAAGAAACTGCAAAAAGAGGTGGATAATTTAAGTGAGACTATCTCAACTCTGGCCTCTGGAGTCATTACAAGTAACGATGTGGATATTAATATCATATTATTAGGACGCACTTATTTGTGATTGTATTTCTATATATAGTTAGTTAAATGATATATATAGTTATGTATTCCAATTGGTTATTGGTTCAATTTCATTCGTACTCTTCAATGTTATTATATTGACAGACGTATCGATGCTGTTATTTTTGTAACAGATAAATAATTCTTGGGTCCAATTATAAGAGCTTGTATTTTTTATTTTTTTTTTAATAATAAACAGACATAACTTTTCAGTAACGGAAAAAGAAATTTTTGGATGGGATTTTAACATAATTAAATTAATAATCAAACTTAATTAAAATAATTATTTATTTCGATAATGACTAACATTTTGATGAAGTTATACCTTATGTTTATGTTGAGTTAGATCGGTATTATTGTACCGTTAGTCATATTGGTCTAGCTATCGGAATGCAGTTTTACCGGCCAGACCAGTAATAGTGGTAATATTACGGACTAGCACTACAAGAAAATAATGAAGTTCCAACGAAAATATATTCCAATAGAATTCTAACGGCAATTCCAATGGATATTTCAATGCTATTATTTCTGTTGAAATTATTCCAACGGAAATTCCAACAAAAATATTCCGCTGTAATGAGTTTTTCATTGGAATTTCTGTTGGATTTTGACGATTCCAACGGTAGATTTTCCAACGGTGGTGGAAATAAAAATTCCAACGGAAATTGCATATTCCAACGGAAATTCCTACGGTGAAAAGTCGTTGGAAATATAGCCGTTGGAATCATCAAATTTCATCTAAAATTCCAATTCCAATGAAAAAAACATTCCAACGGAATATTTTCGTTGGAAATTCCGTTTGAATCATTCCAACGAAAGTTATACCATTGGAATATCCGTTAGAATTTCCATTGGAATATATTACCATAGGATTTTCTGTTGGAATATAATAATTTTTTTGTAGTGTAGCAAATATAATGACATCTATAAATATATAAATAAAAATGTAAAACCAAACATATAAAAATAATTATATGACTATATTAATTAAAATTTCATCTTGATGAAATAAAAATAATGCATCGGCCAACTACCAATATAAACTTTAAGTTTTAAAATTAATAGTTTTTATTTTTAGAATTTTTTTGTTGACCGTTATGTATTTTTCGATATTCACGATATAATTCCAGTACAATTTGATATTACCATAAATTCGATATTTTGCGTAGAATTGTATTTGTAATTTTGTACCCGACAAATTAACCACGGGCATCCAATATATATTACCGATATTTATGCATAGTAGGATATATTCTAGTTAATAATCACTGTCAATCAGATCATATGGCAGAACTAGCGGCTTCTTCCATGCTAGGCTTGCAAAAGATCTCGTCACCTCCTCCAGGAATGGAAGCATGGATTGACCATGATGTCCGTGGAGTGGCCTACTCACGTCGCGTTCTAGTATAGAAATCTCGAGCCTCTGGCCTCCATCTATGTACCAAAAAAAAAAAAAAAAAAATCAGAATGCTAGTAGGATTAGAGTTATAATAATCTCCTTAATTATATCCATATACTATACTATATCATGTCCCCACTTTATATCAAATCATATATAAACACAAATTATACGGACCAATGTTACATTCCGACGCCAAAATTAATTAGGAATTAATCTTACATAATTATATCATGTATATATATAGACAAGTTACACACACCAAACTCATAATGTTGCACGTCCAAAAAACAGAAGCATTCCCCCCCCCAATGGAAACATCCAAACAGAAAGCATTCCCCAATGAAAATCTGGAGTTTCCAAATTTGCTTGATCTTCTGTGCAGTTTTTGGAAACTAAATCTTCATGCTTTGCAAATCTTCATGCACAAATATTACGTCCAAATATTTCAGATATGATCGCGCCTCTCTCTCTTCAATTTTGCGAACATTCATTCCTTATTTCCATGCGAACCTTCAGAAATATCTTCTTGCCGATTTCTTTCCTTTTCTTGCTCGATTTTTCAGCTCTCTTCCTCAAGATTTCAGCTTTCAAATCTCACGAGAATATCTTCCTTTTATCATCATTGCTCTTCCTTTTCCTACAAGTAAAATAAATACTATAACATATAGTAAGAGAATATCGAAATAAGGAAAGTGAATATATATAAAATCTCCTAATAAATCTAATATATTTCATTTACCTACAAGCTAAAGGAAGATAATTAAATCCAAATACATAATAGGAGAATAATTAAAATATGGAAAGTTAATATTAGAAGTTCTTCCCTTTCTCTTCAAGCATTAATTCCATGATACCCATTTCAAAAAAACACAAATATGATAAATAAATAATATTTTCGATTAATACCAAATTATATTTTCTTACAGGACCGAAAAAAAAAAATCATTACCAAGTAAGCAAAAAAATAGGGAATATTAATTGCATTCCATTTTTGGTATGTTTTTTTAATTTTTTTAATAAAAAATCAAGTAGCATTTAATGCTAGCATAAATCATCAGATTTATTATATAGATGCATATTTACATTTCAAACTTCAAACAAAAATTGCATAAATGTATTTTGAATTTTTTTAAAGAAAAATTTAACAAACACGTTAAAGATTTCATACAATACATATATTTATATATATTATCTTAACATATAGGTTAATTAGTTTCATATCTAAACAATATATATTTAAACAATATATAAACAAATATAATAATTTGTCGTACAATACAGAAAAATATATAAACAATATATTTATATACAAATATAACAAACAACGCAAACAATATATAAACAAATATAATAACTTGTCACGTGTATATTTTGTACAATACATATATTTATATATATTTTCTTAACATATAAGTTAATTAGTTTCATCTCTAAACAATATATATTTTAGGAACTTAAAGATTCATAACATTACTGACGTCATGTATATTTATAATATATTGTCACGTACATTTTACTTCAATTGTTAACTTTTTTAAAATTATTTGAATAACTGGAGGTCGATTTGTAATTTGAATTTCAAATTCATTCAAATATTTAAAGGAAAATATCATAAGCTGATTTTTTTGATACATTTCATTTTTATCTCAACTTACATATAATCATTTCCGAATGAATTGTTTCTCATAACATCGGACAGAATTAATAATTGTATAGAATTCAATTATAATTTTGAATTTATATCAAGGATGTTTAATAACTGCATAGAATTTCAAATGTTTATTTATTATAAAAAAAATTAAATTCTAAAAAAACATTTGTGTATATTTTGTAAAATGTTTGTACAAAATGTTTTACTTTTTATTTACATAATTTAAATTAATTACATTAATAAATAATATGAACATACCTTAAATATTTTAATTATATAAAACAAAAAGAAGAAGAAGACTACATCTATAACTTGCATAAATAATAATAATGAAATTATATTACAATAAATTTTATAATAAAATAATATGAATATTATACGAGAAACAAGATTACGTAAAATTGTTATTTTTCTTATATCAAGGAATAAATAAATATATATATATATATATAATGAAATCAAATTTATATTATTATAAACATGTGAGCGAGATAATATATTAATTAATTACGGGCTTGCGCTACCAGATTCAGGTTTAATGTTCCGAAAAAAAAATGACGTTGATGAAAAGATGTAAAAAGATAGATGATCAAACTCAATTATTTTTTAGGCCTGAACGGACAAGCCATATGGTCCACTCATTTAATATCTCCCGTGAATCGCACGAGCTACTTAACAGACAAGCTCTGTGAAAATGACTCATTTAATACTTATGTCATGTGCATCGCACGGGCTACGTACTAGTATATAGATAACATATAAATATCTTTTTATGCTTTGTTTAAGTTGGTAATATCTGGTAACTTGTTATCCCGTTAAGTTTATCCTTTGAGACACACACTTTAAAAGTTGTTTACACTTCTTTATATACATATTTATATTTTNACCCCAAACAGAAAGCATTCCTCAGATGGAAACAAAGCATGATTCCTTCGCCACCTGCCTTGCTAGAGATGTTAAACGGTCTAACCCTAGCGGTTTCGGGCTAATCCTAGCGGGCTTCGGGTTAAACGGTCCGGGCCTAAAAACCCGGATTGAAACGGACTACCAAAAAAAGGACCTAACCCTAACCCTAGCGGGCTTCGAGCTAAACGGGCTATGCGGGCTATGGCATAATAATAACAATAATATATAAAAAGCAAAAAATAAAAAGAGTAAAAAATATAAAAAAAAATAACAACGGCTAGTTAAAAATTGTTTTCAACGGCTATTTAGTATTTACCGTCTATCACTATGTTTCATGTATTTCTTATTAGTCGTTCTGATTGGCTTATTTGGTATGAAGTACAATAACAATATTGTTAATAATTATCTTTCAAAATCATAATAATCCATTACAACTCGTACTTACATGTGAAGTGGAATATCAAAATTGTAATATACAAGGAATCTAAGAGCTATCACTTACTTGATGCAAACATTTACACCGTCCAACTCTAGTTAAACGGGCCAGCCCTAACGGGTTCCGAGCTAGCCCTAGCGGGCTTCGGGCTAAACGGTCCGGGCCTAAAAGGCCCTGATTTAAACGGACTATTAATAAAAGGACCTAACCCTCTTTTTTTCCGGGCTAAACGGACCGGCCCGTCCGGCCAAAGACCATTTAACATCTCTATGCCTCGCCATGGTAATCATATTAATTATATTAGCCGCCGTAATCATAGGCATTGCCCAGCAGCCCCACTTCCCGACTTTCGAAATCGACTCGCTTTCCCTATCGACAATTACCAGCAACGAAATGTTTAATATTAATACGGCCGTGTGGAACTTAGGGTTTTCGGGTGGGAAGCTCGACGGCATGAAAATCGAGGATTTGAGCGTGTGGCCCCGACTCAGTTATTTATTTATTTATTTAATATCGTGCCATTGGGCGTGCAATCTTGGTTCGGCTCAGTTAAGTTCTCTTATTTTATTGTTTGTGTGATCTAATTGGTGCGACTCGATTAAGTTCTCTCTTATTTGATATCGTGCCATTGTTTGTGCAATCTTGGTTCAACTCGGTTAAGTAGTTCTTCTATTTTGAGGTACATTAATTTTTCTAAAATATCAAAATGAGTGTCATAACTTGTTAATTGTGCTTTATATATCACGGCTAATAGAACGCCCACGAGCAGTCTGAGTTGAATTGAAGTGAGCAGTCTGGGCTGACTTGGAGTGCTCGTTTGGTCCCAAACAAGTCCTACTATCTCCGCTTCAAGATGAGACGACCGAAAATTATCTAATATTTAGTAATTTTAAGATAATTTAAAAATGCTAAAAAAATAAATAAGAAACAAATTAGAACAAATACACTCTTCACCGAGTTCAAATACGGGGCCCGAAAGCCACGATGATGCCGAATACGATTAGGCTCATAGCCAAAATAAGTCTGGCTCTAGAAGCCCAACGGTAACACCACCGGCCAGTGCACAAAACTCCGTCACAAACTGCTCGTAACCTCCCCGAAGCAGAAAAAGGTCGAGCACAGGATCCTCACATACACGAATGAGATGGATCGATTGGACACATGAAGTCGAGAACGGGCGAGAGAGCATATTGTTGAGATTTTGAGAGAGAATGTAAAGAAAGCTCGATAACCAACGGTGAAGATTAAAACACTTGACGACGACGACGGCCAAAATCGCAGGGATCAAGTGGACTTCAAAGACTAGGCTCAAGCCAAAGGAATTGGGCCATTGAAAATTAAATGAGCAATTAATCTCATTTGGACCATAAATACCAACAATCTCCACCTTGGCCCTTGGTGCATAAGACTCCGAGTTCACAGGGGTTCTCATCATTTGTCAAGGCAGGGGAGCCCTGCTCAAGATGTCAAGGCAAATTCAACCATTGCTATTAATATCAAGTGTCTTTAGCCACTCAGTTTGAGCTTCTTCAGCCAGAAGATTGATGTCATATCTTGAAACTCATAACTACAAACATATGTCCACCTTATTCAAAGACACATCAAGTAATAACTAAACTTCCTGCAAATCCTAGTCTCCACATATATAGGAAAAACCCAACAGCTTGCATGCATAAAACCAACCCTCTCTCCCTCTTTTAACAAACCCCGGTCGTTTTCTTCTTGTCCGAAATCCTCCTCCAATAGCTACAAATTTTTTCCCGACTCAAAGCATCACTTTTCCCTACACGTGGCGGCAAATGCGATGCCTCCAGCTCCTTCACTACCTTCTCGAGATCAGAAACGAGCCTCTCCGCAAGCCCGTGGCTAAAATCTTCTCTAATCACAACCCGCAAAACAGCAATGTGCTCGGCATTTGGCGGCATAGAGTAAGCTGGCACTATCCACCCGAACCTCCTCAAAGACTCGGCTATCTGGAAAACAGTGTACTTGCTGCTGTCCTTGAGAGAGAAGGCCACGAGTGGAACTCCAATGTCCTTGGACAAGATTTCGAACATGTTTGTCTTTGAAATCCCTTCTTTCAGCAACCTCGCGTTTTCCATGCAGTTTTCCATGATGTTTTTGTAGCCCTTGCCAAATATATATATATACATATATAGATAGATGAGTATTTGTTTAATTAATTTCTACACGTGCGGGAAAAAAATAAATCACGTTCGAGAAAATGCTTGAACTAGCTAGTCGACGATTTAGTTGGACAAGGCTCTCTTTACCGATTGCTCTCTTGAACATTGTATCACAAGAGGTGCATTTTAGAAGCAATATAATGCGTTTATATGGGGATTTATATATATCATCATAATGTAGACAAAAAATTGTTAAATTAGTCGATCAAAAATACTTTCTTGTGTATGTGAGGCAACAAAGTCACTATTTATACTATCTAATCTAACCATAGAAAAAAACTGATACATTTTCTAAACAAAGTATATATGTTTAAAAGAATATGTTGTCCTGATGGTTAGGCTTAGGCTGGCCTGATAAAAGATACACCTACCTATCGTCCGAATAATTGACTAATTGACTATAACTGGCACTAGTTGAAGTATTTTGTTTAAATTACCTCGAAGCCAAGTCGTATAAACTGATAATACTGGGCGATGATCTGGGAAGATCCTGAGAAATTAAATGTACATACACAGTTTATTTACATTCTGTATTCTACTATTCTTAATAAGAAAACAAAGAACTATCTACTTAATTAAGCAAAAGAGACCAAGAATATTGCCATAAANGGAAAAAAAAAAAAAGAAGTCGAAAACAATACCTTTGGAGAAGTTTAAGGTGAAAGTCGGCTGATCGGATCCGAGATAGTTGATATGAAACACGAGCTCGTCCGGCAAGTCGTCCTTACTCCGCCACACGACCCACCCAACACCCGGATAAACAAGCCCATACTTGTGACCACTCACATTAATGCTCTTCACAAGCGGCAATCGGAAGTCCCACTCGAGCTCCGGCCAAAGAAACGGGGCAATAAAACCTCCGCTAGCGGCATCCACATGAATCGGGGTGTCCCAACCGGTTTCTTCATTCTTTTTCGCTAGGAGCTCGTTAAGGAGTTTGACGTCTTCGAATTCGCCAGTTAGCGTCGAGCCTAAAATAGCCGCGACGCATATCGTGTTCTCGTCCACCATTTCCACTGCTTTAGCCGGATCCATCACATAACAACCTTCACTTAACTTCACTTCCTTCAATTCTACCTCAAAGTACCTCGCGAATTTCTCCCAACAAACCTTTTTGCAATATGATGATCGATTAGCATTTCGTGTGTTGGTAAATGTTAAAGGTTGCACGAATTAGAAAACAAATATAAAAAGTGGTAATATAAATGGCTAGGTAGCTGATTCTGGTAGTCGGCAAAATGACAATTGTTCATTCATACTTTATAAAAAGTGGTTATATTATCTTTGCATTTGCTATTTGGCCATAAAACCAACCAAGGCACTGTAATGAAATGGAAAAAAACACCTGCACATTAGCCCCCGTGACAATGTTAGGCCGATGGTGAGGTTTGGCTTGAGCTTTCCTCTTTGCTTGCCACTTCCTTTTAAAAGCAAGACCGGCAAGCATTATGGCTTCCGACGAACCCACTGTGCCTACACCAACCGCATTTCCATCGTCACCAACAATCGGCGCATTGAAGAGATGAGCAATCATATTCACACACCGATTCTGCAATTTAAAAAATCACTATTCCTTAAATCCCTCTTCGGTCTCATCAAATACAATTAAATAATAAAAATTAATATTAATACTACATATTTTTCAATAAAATTTAATATTCATTCATTTACATTCATTATGTAACTCTTTTTCGATCATATAACAGAGAAAAGCAATTAGGTAGGTGGGGTACCTGGAGCTCAGTGGTGACCGGGTATTCGTCCATGTCGACATAGTTCTTGTTGAGGGCGGCCATTATAAGCTTGTCGACTTCCGGCTCCATCCAAGTCGTCACAAACGAGGCCAAATTCAGGCGAGGGTTCCCGTCCAGCATCAGCTCGTCGTTCACTATCTGATACGCCGCCTCCTTCGGCATCAACCCGCTCGGAATCTTATTCCTATTTATTATTATTATTATTATTGTCATTAATTAACCAAATAAATTGAATTCTATTACATAGTGATATTCTAATATAGCCCGCTCATATTATCATATACCTGGGAAGAGAGGTGCGGACATATCTGGAAGCGAAGGTCGAGTGGACGTGTTCCTCCTCATCATCACTACCCTCTAATTTTGTGCTCGTCACTACCATTTTTCGAAAATACTTTTAACAAACTACTGAGCAAACTTTTATTATTCTGAGAAATTAAGGAGAGAGATAGATCATCATATCATACCATATATCCGTTATTATTATGCGTGTATATATAAAAAGATAAAAGATGTGCCACGTGTTATTGTGAAGGACTAAGAAGCATACACGTAGCACTTGTGTTGTGACTACGTGTTCAAAACCAACTTCCTCACCTTATTTTAAATACCGGAATTATACGGGACAAGGTCTTGATGGGCCGACTTAATGGACTCAACTCACAGTCATGAGCCCGTTACTACTGTAGTAGACCCAACTGATCGGTCTCAGATACATGGACCTATGTTGTTGTGTGTTGGTAGTTGATACTTTGGAACTTCAATTTGCTTTTCAAAAAGTACTACATCCTTCAACTTTATCAATTTTGGGATTTATTTTGTTGGTTAATTAATTTCTATCCTTTAATTGTTTCGTTAAAAACTAATAGACTGTAAAAAAAAAATCCGTTAATCTCGTCTAAAATAGAAAAAACTAGCCAAAAAAAGAGCGAAATTTTTTAAGGAAAAAAAAAATAAATCTTTAATCAATGATAAATAACAATTCAATACTTGAATTTGACAAAAATCTATTATAGCTATTAATAATAAATAAATTTAAAGTTTATCCATCAATTTTGCAAAAACAAAATACCAAAAATTCTCAATTAAAGTTGATTTGTACAAAACAATCCAATCTAGACTAAATCAACTCTACAATACATAGGAGACAAACATTTGAAGATAGAACTTAGAAGACCAAGACTTCGGGTATACTATTCACAACATGCGTATAAAAATAATTCAACTGTCTGAAAAGTCAAGCCCAACAACCAATCCCAAGCTCGAGACCATCGGCTCACACCTCTGCAAGAAG
>BKCP01001558.1:453180-486691 GCA_008636005.1 Striga asiatica
ATCAAATTAATTTTGAGGATTCGACTAATTTAGAGTTCAAAATTATCAAAACCAAAAGTCCATAATTAAAAATAATAAAAATTAAATTACAGATTTTATTATTTATTATGTAACTTAAATATATATTAAAATATAAATAATAAAATAAAAAATAAAGTTATCAACATTATTCAACATTGTCCAATATGTCAATTAGTGGACTCTTATTTAGATAAATGTCATTATACACTATAAAATTAATTATACAATTAATGATAAATATATACAATTATATATTATACATATAAAATAAGTAAAAATTATATATTAATTAAATCGGTTCGACCACTAGTCCGATCAGTGAATCATTGAACCGATAGCTTCACCGATTCAATTATCGGTTTGGTTTTAAAAACCATGCTCTTTAGTAATGAATCTTTCCAAAATCGGCTTTGGTCGGTCCGAGGACCAGCATCGATTTTTGTTATATGACCAAAACAATAAACGCACATTTTGGAGGACAAGAGCCAAAATAATGGTGAAATAAAGGACTAAAAACTATTTGTCATACAATGATAGTAAATTAATATTTGGACAATTATTATTGACTTAAGAACAATTGGAGGTATTAAAACTAGCTAGAGAGGAATAATAGCTATGAACAATTAGAATAATAATTAGATATGTAATTGGGCATTGAATCGGATCATGAAATTTCGTGTAATCCACAGGGTGTCGTCCGTCCGAACAATTAGGTAACACTTGTTAAAAAGTGTTTGAAATTTAAATTAAAAATAAATAAAAATTATCCTTTTCATTCCTTTATAAGTACTAAATATAATTCTTATTAATTATTAGCATTCGTGTAATTCTTCATAGGTGTTGCACTGTTTTGTTAATCAGTAACACAATGATTGATGAAGTAAAAAAAACAAATAAATAAAACTAATAATACTAAACAATATTTTATGATAGTAGTTATTTATATTATAGATAGACACCTAAATTAAATACAGTGTTTGAAAATTGAAACTCTATTCCAGAGAGGAACTGTAGTCCCATGATCAATAGGTAAATTAACTTACACAATTCAACCCACATATATAATTATATATACACCAAACTCCAAACCATGGCTAATTACACAACTTCCCAATAATGGCAGAAACTAGTCAACCAAATCCTCCTCCGATCTCCGACGACGACGCTAACGACTGCCAGGCGCTGAGTATTACAATAATTGCCTTAACCAAGGACGGATCCAGAAATTTATTTCGAGGGGGGCTATATATTTTTTAGTAATCATAGATTCAATTTAATGTACATAAGAAATAAAAACTTGTATTATATATATATATATATATATATATATATATATATAATACAATATAAATTATAAAGTTTCAAACATTAACAGTAACAAATTTAGATTGAACGTTCCCTCAACTCATGAATTTCATTAATGATTGACTCAATACTAATAGTTTTTATTTTATTTTTCCATTNTTGGGGGGACAAAGGCTGGGTTATAATACGCGATCCATTCAAGCCGAAGACTTCCTTCCCGACTTTCATAATCGAGACCCTCTCAGTTTTCGTGCCCAATAACACGGCCATGGCTTGATGGGACTTAGGGTTTTCGGTCGAGAATATTAAGCTTCACAACGATAATTCAATTGGAAATCTAAGTGCATGGCTCGGCCGATGCACGAGTCCTGAATGGTCGGGAAAATCCAGGATTGCCCTTCACAAGGGTTTTTGGTAACGTGAGCTTCGACACGCCGTGGGCCCGTGAGGACTACATCGAGTCCAAGGTGCTCAGGTGTGACGTGACGTTCAAAGGCTATTATCATCATAATGTGATCACTGCCGAGTGCATGAATGTGACGGTCCAGATCGAGGCTGGCCACCGTGGGGTCATGATCGGAGGGCCCAAATCGTGTGGAAAATCTCAACACAAAGAGATTATGGTTACTAGCTAGTAGTAATTAGTGTAGGATTAGTATTAGATTTTTCTTTTTTACTTTTTATTTTGGCACGTACGATAGTTTTGAATTCGATCGGATTCAGAAATTATCTGAATTTGTTATATGTTTATGTCAATTTTTAGTAATTTTATTATGTTGTTATTGCATAAGTTCATATTATCCGATTGGATTGCTGCAATTAATTTTGTACGGGCTTGTATATCACGATGATGTGGAGTAGAGGAGTCTAATAAACTGTGAGTCAATTTTAATTAAAATAAATAAATATTTATTTTAATAATTGTTTGTTATGATATTATAGCCTTATAGGGACTAATTATTGGAATTTTTAGTAGAAATATTTTATTTGAATTTTTTGGTTAGGAATTTGATATTTTTGTCTGCACTGGATGCAATATTTACCGTACGGAGTACGTTTTGCATCAATCCACTCATTTATTCTCCATTTTCATCCAATAAATCCAATAAAATAGATAATAAAGCAATACGATTTTTTGATTTACAAGTTACACAATCAACCAAGAGATTCCGACCTCTCTCAGATGTATAATGTGCGTTGGGATTAATTTCCAATTTCCATTTTTCAAATCTCGACGCAGCTCGTGAAGAATACGAAAGAGGGTCTTTAAATCTCCTGACAATTCCTTCGTCTGTGATAACAATGGCTGCAAATATAGGGATTATGGATAGCGCTTACTTCGTGGGGAGGAATGAGATTCTTTCATGGATTAACGACAGGCTTCAACTTAATCTCACTCGGATTGAAGAGGTAAACGGACATGGCGATTGGATTTTGTGTTGTGCCAATTTTTTGTAGTTACTTACTTTTTTTGGTATTTCTGGGTTTTTGATTTCTTGCGGTTGATTGATTGAATGTCGTATTTCTGACCAGTTTCAACAAAATGGTGAAGTTTTGGCGTTATTTGAATCTATAAATGTTGGATAAGAGGGACCTTCATTCATGAAAATTGGGTGCAGTTTTGTCTTATTTTGATTTTTGGCAATGTTTATGTTTTACTGTTGAGTAGATTAAGACTGTTTGATGGAGTTTTCAGTTGGGGCCAGAAAGTTCAAACATCTCATTCTCATCTCTACATTGTTATGATGAGATCGCTTTTGGGGGGCAATCAGGACTTGTCTTGAGGGGTGACATTTGGGTCCATGATATCATAATTTGTTGTTATTATTCCTTATGAGTCATATCTTATCATACATTTGCATTAAGTTACTGTTTTTCGTATTAAAATTTGTAGCAGGTCGATTCCAAGACTGAACTGTTTGAGAGATTTGGCTTGACTCCTGTATATATTTTCATTTTCTTTTTAATGGAAGATTTTAGAAGCACAAATGCTATTAGTTGGTTAGGCTGAGAGGGAAGAAATTATGTAATCACGACGTGGGAAGAAAACTTTTCCCTCTCGAGCGAACCGAGTAGCTTTATTGTTCCTATGATAATTTGGTTTACATACAAATTTTCCTGTGGCTTCAAATGTGGAAATGTTCTATGCTTTTGTTGTTGATGAATGTGTGGACTTTTGTTGTTGATGAATGTACTCTGGTGATCTACATTTTGCTACATTTTTTCATTAAATTAACATATTGTTTTAGGCTGCATCTGGGGCCGTGCAGTGTCAGATGATGGATATGACATACCCCGGTGTAGTTCCTATGCACAAGGTGATAAACTTCATTTTTTTATACTTTCTTCGTGTTCAGCAAATTACTGAATGTGTGTGTGCATAGGGATTACTGACATTCATACTGTCATAGGTGAATTTTGATGGTAAGACTGAATACGATTTCATCCAGAACTACAAAGTGCTTCAGGATGTTTTCAATAAACTCAAGATTAGCAAGGTTCATTTTTTTGTTTCCATGTGCTTATTTTCTTGCAATTTGATAAATATTTACTGTGTCAAAATTCTGTCAATATCACCATTTATACTTTCTTGGCTCGGATACTTTTCTAGCTAGAAGCAGAGGCACGTAATTTAAGAATTTGCAAACTCTGCATAGCCCTCCTTTTAACCTCTTTTCCCTTGTATCTTAATTTTTTTTTTCCACTTCGCAAAATTGCTTACCCGGTTATGATAAAGTGCGAAGCTGGATAATTTGTTTAAAATGGTTGCAGCATATTGAGGTAAGCAGGCTTGTCAAGGGGAGGCCATTGGACAACTTGGAGTTTCTACAATGGCTAAAACGTTATTGTGATTCAGTAAACGGTGGTCTAGTGAACGAGTAATACCTCCATTTAAATTTTTAAGTACTCATTGTTTGAACGATTTTCCTTTTTTTGTTTTCCTGTAATAGAGTTATAATTTGCCTGGCTCGAGTTTCCTAGGAATTACAATCCGGTGGAACGTAGAACTAAAGCTGGTAAAGAAAGAGGCATCAAAGTTTCTCAAAAGCAATGTAATAAGTCATTGAGTAACACTGTTAATCCTGCCAAAGGTGATGTCGTTCAAAGAAAGATTATCGGTAATGCCTCTATTCTTAATCTTTCACCCTATTCTGTTATTTTCTTTGTATTTTTAAGATTTTCTTTCGACCTTACTGCTCTAACATTCTCATCTAGTACGGTTCTTGGTTGTTTAAGGCTCCAAACAAGGGTATTCAGGGAGTGTGGCTTCTGAGGCCAATTCTGCATTGGAGATTCAAGCATTGACAAATGAGGTAATAGAGAGTACATCTTATGGTTGTTGTTTAATAAAGTGATTTGTAAAAGTGATTTATTGTAACGGAAGTGACAATTAGTTGAATTGATAGCAGTTTTTGTGGAAGTTTACTTCGCCAAAAGTGGGTGTTAGGAGAATAACTTGTACCAAACTGGAAAATAGAATTAGAAATCTAAAATATACTTTTATGGCTTTAGGTTTTACCTTATGCACAATTAGTAGCATAAGTTGGCAGGTGAAAACAGTACTAAAGGATCCATATTTATCGATTGAAAAGAATATAAAGCTTTCAAATCTTTAATAACAGTTTCGCTGCTTCAAAAAAAAAAAAATAACAGTTTCGTTGAGCTTTGTATGAAAAATGTATTCCAATCATTGCATTTCTATCTGAAAGATACTTTTTCGGAAACTATGGTGACTTCGAATCCGGATTATACAATTCATTTGAAATCTATATCCAAATGCATTTCTTTCAAACTTGAATCCCAGTTAAAATTAAAGCTACTTTTAGTGCTTTTTTGTGATGTGTCGCATGTAATTCAGGTCGCAGATCTCAAGCTTTCTGTCGAGGACTTGGAAAAGGAAAGAGACTTTTACTTTGCCAAGTTACATGATATAGAAGTACTTTGCCAGACACCGGAGTTAGAAAATCTTCTGGTAATAATTTCCCAGTACCATGTCCCAGTTTTACTCGTATTATTGGAACCTTTCGTGCATGTTTTTACTTGAAAGCTCTCTTACACGCTATTAGTCCAAATCAGTGGTGGTTGTTTTTCTAATTTCGTTACTATGACTTACCTCTTACCTGTTTGTTACAAATGTTCCAGTTATTTGCTCCTCTTCAAAATTTGCATCATCTATCAAATAATGTTATTTGTTAGAACATTGTCAAGGAAAAGCCATTTGCATACTTTGCATTCTTCACTATATTTCAGTGATATGAGGAAAACGTAAATCCAAAAGGGTTCGATTTTGTTAGTATTTGTAAAAGTGTGATCAAGCAATATAAATCTAGGAGTATTCGTATTTGGGTTGTATTATTTTCTTTTATACATTCAAAAAACCTGAAAAAAGAATGTCAAAAAAATTATTATTATTGTGCTATTATTACAATTTTGGAGATTTTGCATTTGCAGGTGGCCGTGGCAATTAAGAAGATATTGTATGCAGAAGATGAGAAAGAGTCTGCACTTGCCGAAGCTCAAGAAATTGTGTCTCAGTCAGTATAAGTGTGATAACCCGAAACTTGAAAATTAACTGAAAAAAGAGCCATAACTTTTGTTACCTTTCTTTTTTCCAATCAATTTAGACAAGTCATTAAGTCAAGTTTGCTTTCAAATCAAATCAAATATATAANTAAAAAAAAAAAAAAAGAAAAAGAAAAAAGAAAGAAACTAACTCAGCAGGGGGCTTATTAATGCTTTTGCTTCTTTATTTTTGTACTGATTACATTCACCTTGGGGCTCCGAGTTATTTGATCAAATAAATTTTATGGTATTGACATTTTTTCCTGTTCTTTTCTTTTCATATGTACCAAAAATGAATCTTTAAACTATAATGATTGCAAAAATGTCACTTTATGATGTTGATTGTGGTCACTGTGCTACATAGTGAAGTTAGTGTGGTTAATTAACTTAATTGTTCAATATTTATCTTGTGTTTAACTTTTAATGGTCAATATTCACGGCTTTATATTCGTTCTTTTTTATATTAGAAGATATATGGATCACAAATAATTGTGGTATCATTAGATTTAGAGGTGTTATTCGAGACCGAGTCGATCTCTTACTAGTGTTCTAACATTGTTCGAGTTTGTGCTCCTTTAACAAAAGAGCCAAAGGTTAACCAGCTTGTTTAAATTGGTAAAAAATTCGTTTAACAAACTCAAAATCATAAATGATTTGTTCCCAAACAAATTTTTTACATCTGCGAACATGCTTGAATTCGCTATTCGTTTGATATTTATAAAAAAATAAGAAAAAAAATAAAAATCGTACTCAACCTTTGACCTATTTCAGTTATTGACCTGGAGAAAGAGCCGTCTCCGTCTGCAAAGGTGGCTCTGTTAGTATAAATAAAAAAGTGAATTTTAAGCTTTCACAAATTGAATCAAACTGTATTGGCCAATAATTTGGTTCGGACAATATCTCTAGGCATCATAAATAGAAAATATTTTGGTAATGTGTTCGATGCCAAAATCAAATTTCTCGATTAATTAAACGAATATATAAGTTTATAACACGCCATGATGCTTCTGTTTAGTAATTAATCTTTATCAAAATATACTAATATTGTCTATATTTAATTGCATTATTATTAATACAATTAATATCAACATTGTAATTGGAATCATATAGTTCGTCGAGACTAGAGACACTACTGGAAGAAAAAAAAATATGGAGAAGATGGTGCTGATGAGATCGCTGTGCCGCTCAATCATCCGCCGATCTCAACATTTTTCCTCCGCCGGCGCCGCCTTCAACCGCCGTATCCACCACCTCCATTTCTCTCCCCCATCGCTTCCCGCATCCTTTCGTAATCGACGTAATTGCTTTCGAATAATTTGCTTGTTGTTCTAATTGTTGCCAGTAGAACCTGTAGTTATGCTTTCTCTCTCCGTATTAGCTATGGATGTTTCGATGTTATTTTCTCTAATTGTATCGTGTTCACTGAAATTTCCACCTTTAGATTGCAGCAAGTTATAGATTTCTGTGTGGTGTTGGGTAAATCCAGTCAATAGATGTAGTAGGGTTCTGGATTTCCAATAGTGAATTAAAAAGTAGGTTGATGAATGGTCTATGCAAAAGTAAAATTAGACCATGGAGATGGAATTGAGATGGCACTTGATAGAATTCATGGGCTGTCCAAGCAAATAAGGTGTTTTTAGTGTTTATTATTGTGATTTGTGAAATAATGAAACTAGATTTCCAATCATGACCATTTTGGTTCTTTCAAACTATAGAAGGAAGAGCTTGTAATTGTAATTTTATTTCTCCCTAACATAGGGAGAAGGGCTTTATAATACTCCGCTGTAACTGTCTATATGTTTGTCGCTTATGACTTATGAGTCTGACAAGAAAGGGGGAAGAAACTTTATGTGATGCTTCTTAGTCTCCCCACTTCAGTAGATGGTGCAAAAAGTTCTGTGCCCATATATTTTTATTGTTTTATTTTCGAGTTTCCCAAGTACATGACATATGTTATGCCTTTTGGTTTTTGTTTTGGGAGATAAATGTTGTCTTGGGACATATATAATGTAGAAACCGAATTACCCGTCTTTCGATTCATCTTGAATATATAAATGATATCTAATGCATCATACTGCAATTAGCTTTTTACAATCTTGCTCATTGTAAGGATTGCGTACGGAATAATGACCAGTGTGGTGTGGGTATGCCTGCATAAAGTTTGTATTTATCTAGTTGAGATTTAATTTTGAGGTTAATACAAATTTAGGATTATGTACTCTTGATATTTGGTTCCTGTAGATGTCATGCATCCTTTTGCAATGTGCACTGGGAGCACTCGGTTTTTCAGTGAAGATGTTACGCATATGCCTGTTATAAAAGATCAGGAGATTGAGCGTGCTTTCAAGGACTTAATGGCCACAAATTGGGATGAGCTTTCACCAGCAATTGTCCATGACGTTAAAAATGCATTGTCAAAGAACACTGAGGACAAAGCTGCTCAGGATGTTCTTAAAAACGTTTTTCGGGCAGCAGAGGCAGTTGAGGAATTTACTGGGATTATCATGTCGCTGAAAATGGAATTGGACGATGTCATTGGCCTTAGTGGCGAGGTAAACAGAAATTATGATGGGCCCCTGTAGTTTAATCTAATTATGGAATCAATCCACTTCTCTTTTAAAAATTACAAATCTCAAGGGGTTAATTGTAGTTCTAAAAGATGACTTGGCAAATTTTCGTATCTGGGCTTAAGCTCTGGGACACTTCACGTCACGTGCCTATCCCTGCTTTGTTTGGTTACCAGAACTGATAATTTTACTGTTGGCAGAATGTGAAACCGCTGACCGAAGAATATTCAAAGGCATTGCAGACTATTTTCGATAGATATGCGGTGTATCTGGCTGCGTTTGGACCAGAAGAGACATATTTGAAGAAGAAAGTGGAAACTGAGTTGGGAACAAAAATGATATACTTGAAAATGAGGTGTGGGGGCCTTGATGCTGAGTGGGGGAAGGTCTGTTTTCTTTTTGCTGAATTATAATTTTCCCCTTTTAAAAGTATATTACGGTTCGATTTTCTATCACAGAAAGTTTATTATTATTAGTAGCTGAGCTTCAAAGTCTTCAAGGCTGTAGAGAATAGTTGCCTTAGATACAAGAGTAGTTTCTTCTGATAACAGTATATCTTGGATGAAGTTATTTATGAAAGACCCCTATAGTTTAACCTAGACCCACGAAGTACAAATTTTCTTTCCAAATATATCCTCTTGATACTTGTTTTATCTTTTACGAACGTCCTCAAGAAGTGCATCTGCAAGATAAATACAAAACAAACTGCCTGATGGTTTACTAAATTACTATCTCTGCTGGGAGCCGACAGAATCTAATATGTTTTTTGATAGCCAACTAATTAGATTTTCCTTGCATCTAATTGGAATTCTGGTAAATACGTACTTTATATTCGTTTCATGTACATTGCAGGTCACGGTCCTTGCAACTTCTGGACTTTCTGGTTCTTATGTTGAGAAAAGAGCATAAATTCCAAACGTGGGGATTGCAATCTTTTTTTATTCTTTTTCTTTTCTCGTGTTTTGTGTGACTTGCAGAACAATGCCAGAGAAATTGGCTGTTCCAAAAAAATTTAGGGTTCTTGCTTTCTAGTTCTATGGCTACCTGTATTAACGGTACAATAAATTTCATGGCAAACATCTCTGTTTTATGTTACAGTTGCGTTTATCCTGAGTTGATCTGAGTGTCTTATTCATTGGTCTTGGTGCTGTTAAATTAAACGAGCTTGGCTCGGCTCGATGAGGCTCGGAAAGAGAATTTTTATATAATTTTCTATAATTCAGCTCGTTAAAACTTGAGATTGGCTCGTTAAGGCTCGAACTAGGCTCGTTAATAGTGATAAACGAGCTGAGCTTGAGTTCAATTTCTGGCTCATTTATTTAACGAACCCAGTTCAGCTCAGCTTGTTAAGGGCTCGAGCTCGAGCATCCTAAGCTCAAGATTCGTTTACAGGCCTAATCCTGTGAGGATGTTGAACGAAGCTAAAAGTCCAGAAATTAGGTGAAAACTTTCAGGCATAACGAGCCTAGCAAGTTGAACTCGACTCAACTCGTTCACTAAACGAGTCGAATCGAACTCACGAGTGGCTCATTTCATAAACAGCTTCAAACCAACCTTAATAGAGCTATTTATTAGTGATCATAAAGTTGCTACCCGTAGAGTTTTGACGATTTTCATGACAAATGTCAACTGTAACAACTACATGGATAATATATATTTGATTATTTGTTATCAACTGTGCCAAAATACTTGTAACAAACAAGTGTAAGATTTTCTATAACATGCCATGTGATGGCTTACAAATTTTTATCCTTTTCACTATTCCAAAATCTACATCTATACTTTCCAGTTCTCCTCATGCATCTGAAAGACAAACCTGAAAACAAGACAAATGAAAGAACAAGTAATAACAACGATGACACTCAACTATTCCTTGATGTAATTTATGAGCTCAAATTTAGCCATTTTGATAAACCTTGCTATATCATTAGGCTTCAGAACAACTGAAATCGAACTTTTGAATCTTCATTTTCCCGTTTAAAGCAAGCGCAAGCAAATCGTATTCTTCCACGTACCAGAGTTCCGAAACTGTGGCCTACCATAATCGATGCGAAAAATATGGGATTATGTCGAGTTTGTAAATACACGAACAAATCAGCAACATTTCAAGAAATTTATCAGCAAAAATCATTGAAATTAATAGACTGTTATTCTACTGAGTGATGTCGAATAATATTGAATTGAATTAATTAATCGTAAGAAGTAAGAACTACCCCGTGAGATTCAGTTTAATAACAAAAGGAAGGTAGTTTTCGTATTTGAAATGACCCCTTAACCAGAAAATATACTATAAAGTCGAGCATCTATGCACCAGACCTATCGAATCATTTGGAATTAGAAAGCAAACACTGATCATGTTGAGTTTTGATATAATATTATAGTAGAGAAGGATCAAATTGAAAAAATAATGATGATGAAATCAATTGGATTTTATACAAATGAACAAGATTGCCTCACTAAGCAGAGATGAGTACCTTCATTCCCTGGATTTTGTTGTTTAGTCTTTCAACGAGTTCATGAAACATCTGGATATCGGACATTTTCTTTTCCTCCTGTTTAAATGGATTCGGAGAAAGAAGGAAAAATAAAAAATAAAAAGGCGATGAGAATGTGATTTTCCTCTTAAGTTGATATAACAGTAATTCACTACCAAATACCTCAGTGCACCTCTTAGGCGAGCCCAAAAGCCTTGCGAATGAAGTATGAAGTATCGCATCATCATACTGAGACATAAAAAAATAATTAGAAGATCATCACAAAATACTGTTGATCTTCAAAAGCATAATTAAAAAACAACGGACAGTAAGAAAAAGAGAACTAAAAAAAGAAACACGAAAGAAGAATTACAATAACAAATGTCAATAATATGTTAGTCTAATCCTTACAAGCTGTTTTTGAGGAGCACGTGGAAGAGCATCTTTTAATTTAGAACGGATAGTAACTGGGTCAACACCAGAGACCACCTGAGAGCAATCAGCATACTTTAAATATGTTAATAAGGAAATTATGTTAATTTAGTACACACAGCAAGCAAAATTTTTCAAAACTTTTCAGTAGATTCATAAAGATTTAGCTTCCACTTAGAAAATAAACAGAACTTATAATAAAATTATGATTTTGTTAAACGATATATAGGAACTTAGCAATAATAATAATAATAATAATAATAATACCTGCCAACAGCCTAGTAAAACGCCCGTTGAAGTTAGAACCACCCGATTAAGGGCAATGTGGATAGGGCAGATACTATCTGCAACATCTTTTACAGCTCTAACTTCAGCTTCAACCTGGGAATAAAGAGTGTTTTTTCATGTAATTTTCTTAATACTTTGCTGAGGCAGAGAATGAAAAATATGTTTGGCTGTGTTTGGTAAACCTATAAGCTAGCTTATAGCTTTTTTTCATTAGATTATAAGCTTCATGTATTCAAATAAGCTTGATTTTGGTAGGACGAGCTTTTTTAAAAAGCTCGAGCTTATCTCATAAGCTTCCTTGAGTAGCTTTCAAATAAGTCCATTGAAATTTTTATTTCAGCTAATTTTACCAAACGCTTTTATCATATAAGCTAGCTTTTCAGCCATAAGTTATAAATTATCATCTATAAGCTCGAAATTCACTTAAAAGCTATAGATAAGCTAGGTTCACCAAACATAGGCTTTAAAAATCGGGAAAAAAAAATATGCTTACCTCTGCTGATGTGGCCGGGACAGGTGTTATGTGATGTGAGGCGTGGAACATGCTAAAGTGGTATATGTTAGGGTCCTGAAACCAGATTGCTAAGAAGAAATCTTATTAGTTTCTTAAAAAAAGTAAAAGTAACACGGATAAAATTTGTAATCGTACAAGTTACATCAAAATTAGAGGTTATTGCAAGTTTGTCCTTCAACAAGAGAGAAGAAGGAGAAGTGATCAACGTATATACGACAGAAGTATAGAACCCAACTCAACAGAGTCAATTTTTAATCAATAACTAAAAAAGAAAACCATCATGATATGCCTGTAACAAATTTCACCTATTGAGGGGCTTTATATTGCACTACCACATTTATATTTAAATCGAAAAAATAATTAAAACAAATAACAAACTGGGAAAGATCTACATTGGCAAGTTTGTTCAGCTCTTGACAAATTCTTGCAAAAAGGAAAAAGTTCTAATTGTTAGTGATTCAAGTTTTGTTTTTCTCGGAGTGAAGCATAACAACTATAAAGGTTCTTTTCCGCAATTATCCAAAAAAATAATCGTGTCTAGTGGTAGGGCTGAAAGAAATATATTACCTTTATCAAAGTATGGGGAGAAGGTATGATTCACAGTGTTCCTGCAAGTAAGAATTAAAACGCATAAAGATCCAGCATTCGTGTTCTATGAGTTCAAAAGACTAAACTCACACACGAAATGCCACATTAGCTGCAGTAAAATGAATCAACAGAATTGTTTTATTAGGATTAGGAAGAGAGGAAAAAGGAAGGGATTATTTTTTTTAGAACAAAATATATTTGATGACATCTTCCATGGTATTTAACGTTGAATAAGTAGTCTCTTTGAAGTGGTTTAAGATATGCAACATCTGCATTCAGATTCCAATTTCACATCTCATCTATATTCTAAAATAAGACAAAAAAGCTATAAAAATTTTTGAAGACAAATACTATCCCAGCAAATAATTATCGCAATGTATTGGCTTAAATGCAAATGAAAACTCACGAGATTGGGACTGAGAACTGAGTGCTTAAATGCAACACATTTGCTCGTACTGGAGGATCGGCAGCCTACATAAAAGGAACACATTTTATCATTACAAGGGAATTATCACAACAAATCGGTACATAAAAAGATAAAATTTATATTTTACCCTCAGCACAGGTGTTAGTATTCCACTCTTTAGCGTGAAAAGATCTGAGAGGGATAAAGACTGAGAAGTTTCTCCTTGTTTAAGAAAAACGGGTCCTTTCTCATCCAAATCTTTCGCCATTTTCGCATAAAGTATTGATCTCTGCTCTGCATATGTATAAGAATCTGCTGCAAAATCCAAATTATAGTTAAATTCGCTTGAGATATCTTTCGATATGAGGTGAATACAATAGCAAGCATTTTGAACTGAAAGTTTGAGCACTTCCTATCAAGATTTTGGCAGACTCTTGTTCTTAATTCCTTTTTTGTCTTTTCTTATTGACATGACCTGGCCTCGGGGTATAACAGAATTTGGCAGAAAAATGGGCAACTGAGATTTTATTTATTCTGAAGAACTAAAATAGAGCTGCTACATATCAATCACAATAAATGAAATATAATACTATTGTGCAAAACCAAGCACTTCGAGATTTAACAATTCGATAATCCGATAACCAAGATGTAGAAAATAATGGACAGAATCCCAAGTAGCCATATCTACAGAACAGCAAGAAAAAGATCAAAACTTCAAAACAATAAATTATACAATTTTTGGCACTGTCCTCCATATCCACACAACAGAACTAAACAGAGAAGTTAAACAATAAATTTTACAAACTTTTCAGCAGAATCCCCTTCTAGCTAAAAAGTAGCATCCCTTTATACCACTTTTTAGTCATAAATAAGAACATACACACTCACACACTATTCTACCTAATTTCAACAACTATAACGTCAAACACCAACGCTCACACCCAAGCAGCCATATCTACACAACAGCACTAAAAAGATTAAAACTTGAACCAATAAATAAAACAATTTTTTTACACAATACCTCCATATCAACACAACTGAACTAAACAGGTTAAGTTAAACAATAAATTTTACAACTTTTCGGCAGAATCTCCTTCTAGCTAAAAAGTAGCATCCCATTACACCACTTCTCAATAATAAACAAGAACGCACATATGCTCACACATTTGTACCCAATTTCAAGAACTATAACCTAAAATACCAAAGCCCATTTCAAGTATAATCTACAGACAGATTTTGCACACAGCTAATGAATCAACAAAACAAGAAAATATATACATTACTTGCAACAGTGGGCTGATTGGGATTATTATCCACAGGGGCTGAGGAACTCCACAGAGCTATCTTGAAGAGACAGAAAAAGGTAAGCCCGCAGATTGACCAGATTACAGTGATCTTCAGAAAAGTGGGCCACCGATTCTTGAATCTCCCTCTAGCCATCACTTCTAGCATCCGTCGATTATTTAATCATCAGGGACTTGAGGGCTTTGTCGATCGATAATGATTATGGTTTCAAGTTCTTGAATCAAATTTCAGGAATCCCCACATGGTTTACACGAGAAAACACAAGCTCGAAGCAGCAATTTTGCGACTTCGGTATTTCTACTGGGCGAGAGTGAATTTCAAGCTCATTCCATTTTTTTAGTCGGCTGGCTTCATAATATTTCCCGTGTATTAAGCTGTTTGGTTTGGGCCATGAAAGCCTGTTAAAATCGGTTAGTTGGCCCATTACGTGTAAACTCATCTATTCTTAATACAAATTTGGCCTGTTACGAGTATTTTTCACACTTGTTTTATTTTCTGATTTTGTGTTCTTGCAATGGAATGTTTTCTCATCTTTTGTTCCTGCAATGGAATATTTTGCTGATGGCTACGGTTCTCCGAAAATGAAACCTTGAACTTTTTTGGAAGGATGTATTTGTTATATATAATTAATGATCTATTATTGTTTGAGTAATTAACCTGTTAATACCGATTTATTCCCACGGCATAATTACAAGCCTTCTTGAAAGGATATGTAATTACTAATCTCTTCTTGAAGCCTTTTGTTTAAGTTCTTATAGTCATATCATGTTAGTCCATCTTGCGATTTAGAGCATATTTATCTGGAATGAATCAATGACACGTGTTTTTAACCAAGATTATAGAGATCGTGAATGAATGCAGTTTTTTAATGAATACTATTATTTTCGTCGAGAAGAAGAAAAAAAAAAACACCATCCTAAATTGGGAGCTTGTGCTAAACACATTAAGTATGTGATGGTTAATAGGATCCTCAAACAAATAAAACACCTAAACAACCTGATTGCACTAAATGAGCTAGATTGTACGAATAATTTGAGGATGACTAAAAGAACATTTGCAAGGCTGTGTTATCTTTTTCGTACAATTGGAGGGTTAATAGATTCAAAATGTGACTGTTATAGGAAAGGTAGCATTATTTGTTCTATAATTGCTCATCATAATAAGATTAAAGTTGTGAAATTTAATTTCAAGCAGTCGAGTCACAAGGTTAGGCACAAGGTTGTATCTTCTCCTAGTTACTCCAACTCATTATTTAGCGAGCCCAACGAATAGGTGGGCCCACAAAACTACAACCGTCCAGATCAATTAGTGCATGGGCTCGAGTCCAGTGGGTCCGACAAAATTTATTTGTTCAATAAAAATAAAGAGCTAGGACAATTTTTCGGCATGTTGATCCACCATCTGGGAGCTGATAAGGTATGGGCCCCACGAAGCCCAATTACCCAGGCGCCAGGTCCATCCCGCTAGAAGATGGAAAAGCTCATCAATCGCATGGGGTACAAAAGAATTACTAAAGAGAGAGAGCTGAGGGATTTTATCTTAAGTCTCACTATTTCACTTCAATAACTGATACAAGTTCTCATATTGCAAAGGGGTCCCCAAAAAGTTTGACTAGAGATCATCACTTGATCAAATGTCAGATAGATTATTTTTAGATTTTTTTATAACAATAAAGTTTGAATTTGTCCTGTATAAATATACCATTTAGAAACGTTCCATTTGTCAAAATCTCTCGTTTTTCAACTCGGAGAATCTCGAATGAACTGAGGAACCCTCGGTTTAAAGTCAACTTTCCAACTCTAGTATTTGTTCTGATTCAATTTTAAATTATCGGTTCTTCGGATAAAATTATTTCCCCCAAAAATTCTTATATAATATGAAAATTTTGGTGTAACTAAATGATTACATGCATTTGTCGGTAAAGCTCAAAAAGATAAACATTGAAAAGTGAGATATATACTTCTTACTACAAATAAAGAGGAGAAAATCAAATGTAACTGACTCTTCGCAGGAGCCATTAATATCCCAAGAAAAGACCACAGCTATAAATAAAATAAATGAAAGCAAATTTAATTAAAAAAAAAAAAAAACCTCAATTTCCAGAACAAAATAGAGCACGTGTGTTTTTAGTTTTTACACGTCAAACTTCACAAAATAGAGCACTTAAACTGCACCTGCCGTCTTTCACGAATCGTGGCTGCCGCCAGCGTGGCCGTGCCGCTCATCCCCGTCGCCGTGCGACCAACTCGCCTGACCCTCCGAAACTCCGCCGTCCCCCGCCCGGTACGGATTCATTCCCGCCAGCATACCCAATTGCCCTTCGCCCATCTCCCCACCTCCGCCGCCGCCCAGCTGCAGTGCCACCGGCACCGGGAAATTCACAAACTGCAGCCCCGTCGACATCGTCCCCCTGTACACGGCCGCCACCGAGCCGCTCCCAATATTCACCGACGGAAACGTCCATATCGAATCCCCGCCGCCGCCGGCCGCCGCCCCCACAACCCGATTCCTGCCGGAATTCGCCAACATCCAGAAATTCGCCGGGATCATGCCCTGTCCCGCCGGCATAGCCCCTGCGCTAGACTGCAGCAGATAGCTCCCGATCTGATGACCCGCCGGCGGCGGCTGCAGCAGCTCCTGCTCCGCCCTCTGCCTCCTCCCCAAACCCTCCTCCTCCCCCGCCTCGCTCAAATCAAACGAATTGCTATTACAATCGCCGTTATTATTGTGATTTCCCCTAGATTCCTGCTTCGCCGGCGTAAAACTAGGATTTAGGCTGGCCGCCTGAAAATTGAGTAGCGTCGCCGCCGGGTAACTTTCCGGCGACATCCCCCGGAAACCATAGCCGGGGCTGAAATCATAGGAGGAGGGGAAGGATATGCTCGAGCAAGAGCTCCGGAGGGAGATGTTGAGGGAGGCGAAGTTGGCCGGAATTGTGCCGGTGCCGGTGGCGGCGATGACGGCGGGCTCCGCCTGCCGGAGAAGCCACTCGATGGTCTCACCCTCTGACTTGTGGCCAAGCTCGCGGGTCAACTGGAAGACCCGGGCGGCGCAGATTGCCGGCATGCGGATGCGTCGCCCGCGGCCATCGACCTTGGTGTGGCGGTCCTTGGTGGAAGTTCGCAACTTCTTGGCCGAGGGTTCTTCGACAAATGCAGATTTGAAATCTGTTGTTGTTGTTGCTGCTGCTCTTATTGTATTGTTAGGGTTTATCAAGGAGGAGGATGGGAAGACAATGGTGGAGGAGGAGGAGTTGTCTTCTTTGCGTTTGAATGGGAAGATTGGCCGATCGTGATGGTGGTGGTGGTGGTGGTCGCCGTTCATGATCACATTTATGGATATAATAGTGAGAGGGAGAAAATTAGGTTTATATGTGAGGATGGATGTTATATGTCCTATTTGTGTGTGTTGTAGTATAAAGAAAAGGTGAATAATAATAGGGTATACATGATGATGAGCAAAAAAGTAGGATTTGAACTTTCTTTGTGTGTGTGAGTGTTTGATAGGAGGATGCAAAGAGGAAGAACATGAATTGGAGTTACTTTCTCTCTTTTCTGTAGGGTTGGTGCATATAATTCCTTCACATATTGTGTGGCTTTTTAGCCTCAACAACGGAAGAGTGAAATGGAGGAGTGAGAGAGGGAGAGAGAAAGAGGAGCTTTGAGCAATAAAGATAATAATGAGAAGGAATTATTTGGGGGTAAGCTTTAAAAAGTAAAACCAAGAAAGAAAATGAAAACAATAATAAAAAAAAATGCAATGGAAAATTGAACATATATATGTGTGTTTTTTCCTTGTGCTGTTCAAGTTCGGAATTGGAATCGTACTGTTCGACACTGAAATTCTAATTTAAAAATTATTTTTTGAATCTTTTATTTTCTTTTTTAATTTCTTGAACCGGCCCTGACCGCCAGGTCAATTTTGAACCAAAAATACCAATTCATGACGAACCTGGATCGACGGTTTCGAATCTGAACCTGGTTCCGAGTCGAAACCCACCCGAAATCGGATTTTGTCCACGTCTAGGGACCATTCCCAAACTATATTGCAAGGCTCATAAGCACTTCGATTGGATTCAAAGAGCGAACTCGTCAATACGAAGTAAATAGTTCACAAGCAATCCAATGAGAAAAGCCCCATAAGAATTAGCGAAGACTCAATGAAGCTCAAGACCTAAGAAATATTCATTTATAGTTTGAAAGACGTAAATTAATATTATAGTTTGAAAGACATATATTCATTAATATTCATTTATAGTTTGTACAAATGTAGTAACTAGGCTAACATTTCCACACTCAGGACTTGTACAATATATGTATCGCACATACAAATAAAATATTTCTAACTTGATCGATAGAGTGCTAATGCTCAAATCCTCCTAACCTCCTTCAAATGAGCCCCTTACATGACAGTCTCCTTCAAGCGAGCGCTGTTAACGCTATTGAATTGCGTTGAAGTTAACTGATCTGATCAAAAAAGTTTTTTAGGATTTTTGGACGAATCGTCAGTAATCCACACCCATAAAAACAATAATGAATTAATAAGTGTTACATTTTAAACATATATAAAGCAACTGAATTATTCCATGCGATAAAATGTAAATCCTAACTGAACCTCGACAATCAGACAATGAGCTCGGTCGACTCAGTAGGATAATATTAATATAAGAATTCAAATTCAAAATCTATTGTTGCAAGGATGATACAATCTACTTCAATTGAACATTAGGGCATGATTCATGAATTTTATGTTTAAAAAGGGAATTGTTGTGCTTAATTTTTAAATAGGTATGCACATTTTAAACTGAAATATCATATCATACAAAATAATATAAATAAAAATATATTATATTTATATCATAAGTAGTAAGTTTAAAAAGACAGGCGTTGTGTGGTTCAGACTTCACGTGAGGTGCTCTTTTTATCATTCAATTCGTAAAGACACTGCGTGGCCCATGGGACCCAAATTTCAAGTAAAAAAAATTAAATACTTGTANAACTTTTTCCTCTAAGTCTAGGTATAACAAGTGTCTAGACACCAAATATTCATGAGATTCATGCAACATCATCAGTTGTACCCCACAAATAAGTTGTGCAAGCAAACATAACATAGAGATATAGATAGGTAATGAATATTAAATAATGATTTAAGGACTATATAATTTTGTTAAAGGAAACAAAAAAGAGAAACATTATTTAATGAGTAATTAATAAAAAAACAAAAGAAAAGTGGGAATTTCAGCAGGAATCCCGAAGTAGGCTCTCAAAGGTGCAGAACAAAGATCAATCAATAATCAAGTAGTAAGATTGTTCTTAGGCCGGCTAGTGATAAATAATCACACATTTTTTGTACGTATGCATACTTAATTTTAAATTAATAAGTCTTAAACTAAATAAATTATAAATATGCATTTTCATTAAAAAAGTATGATGGGTCGATCTACCAAATATTAAGCAGTTTCGTAAAAGAATTTGTGAAAATTGAAAGGTTTAACATGATGTTGACTTAAACATATATAATTGGAGATTATTCAACAGACGCACTGATTTTGTTTTAGAAACTAATATGTATGTCATTGACGGGAATTAATTGGTAATTAATCAATTTGACAAGGTAAATTAACTCGACTCTTATTTATAACTAGTATTCGATCATGTGCATTTGTACAGATATAATAAAATATTATGAATTATGTGTATGCATATAATATTAAAATTATAAATTAGATAATAGTATTAAATTTTAAATATAGAGTATAACAAGTTATATATATGCATATAAGATTAAAATTATAAGTTAGATAATGCACTTATGTCTTAAAATTTGATTATTGGTTAAAATAAGTTAGATAATGCTCTTATGCGATTTAAGGAAATTTTACCATGACATTAAAAAAAAAAAATTTACTTTAGTTAACCCAAAATTTATGCATATAAAATGTAACGATTTTTGTCTTAGTTAACCCAAAAAATAAATCTAATGAAATATTTTGTCATTAATCAGATAAAAAAATATAATATTAATTTTAGAATAATCAACCATTCAAAAAGGTTGTACAATATAATTTTTTATGTTTATGTAACTTTCATATATCATTTAGTGTAAAATATAATTAATAATTTTAATAATAACTATTATATGATACAATAAAAAAAATATAATTATTACTCAATTAATATAAAATGTAACAAATTTTGTCTTAGTTAACCCAGAAAAAAGTGCAAGAAAATATTTTATCATTAATGGGATATGTTGAGTAATGTAATAATAATAATAATAATAGTAATAATAATAATAATAATAGTAAAATAATAATAATAATAGTAATAATAATAATAATAATAATAATAATAATAATAATAATAATAATAATAATAATAATGGATTGTAACGGCTTTGGAGCATGGAAAGTTTGCCATGTAGATATTATTTAATAGGTAAAATTTATGAGGTAAAATTTCTTAAATAAAATTTATGAGGTCTTATTTAATGAATTGCTAGCAATTATAAATATATAGATTTGTGTTGTTTATCACGTGATGAATAAAAAGAACGGAAAAACAAAATAAAAATATTCTCAGCTCACCCATATGGTGTGTTTGTATATGAAAATATTCAATCCGTACTTAATTTTACTCAAAATCTAACTCAACTTTAACTCAACTTCATTATCCTCAATATTATCAATATAATTAAATAATACCAACCAATTATTCTTACACATCACATCAACTTTAACTTACTATTCACCCACTTACATAAATATAACTAAACAATAAACATCACTTCATACGATCTCTCTCCTATTTTTTATATCAAATCAACTTTAATTATTGTATTTTAAATATTATTTTAATATAAAATCAGAATACCACTAACAACTAACCATACAATTTTTTTTTTTCAAAATTAACTCTGATTAACAATAAAAAAAAAATAAATCATTTTGAGGGGATATATTTGTATACAAACATACCCTAATTTTAAGTTTCAGTCTTCAATTTCACTTAATTTTGCATTTGCTTTCTTAAGCTTGTCAGAAAATATTGAACAATGCAAATATTTTAAGCATGAATTCTGAAAAATCCCTAAAATACATTTTATGCAAATCATCATTTGCCAGCAAAATCACAATCTTCCAAATAGGCTGTTTGGACAGATTAACACTGCAACATAAATGATGTGCCCAAAAAATTTGCAACACCAACATATAATAAGTTGTCTGTCAAATCAAGCAACCCACAAGCTGCAACACACAAACAAAAGGATTTTATTACACATAAATGATTTTTTATTTTTATTTTTTTAAAAAAAGCAACAAAAATTAAATTAAATTGTAGCTTATACATAAGACCTAATTACAGTTTTCCTGTTCCCATGTGGTTGGCTTTTGTGGACCTGTTGCCATGCTGCTGCATTTCAGACCAACTGAAGATGACAACTCAAAATTTTCAATTTCTTACATTGAACAATAATTACTGCCCTCATTTGTTTACTATTAGATTGAATTTTAAACATGAGATAAANCATATGGATACCATTTTCTTATCAAGTATGCATTTTTGTTCAAACAGTATGACAATTGATGGGTAGACCTTTCTAAATTAGAACTATTACACTGCCTCATACTAAAATTTGTGTCAAAAAAATAATTGTCAGAAAATAAGTTTGGGATCATTTGAGCGATTCATGAATTTTAATCTTAGTTTTAATAATGCTTGCTACGTATGAAAATTAAGCTAACAAGATTTTTTTATTCCTTTCTTATTTATTACTTAGCTCCTAATATTATTTTATATTTATGTATATTTGATATCGATTTGATAATTATAACGGAGTTCAAAACCTTCTAGATTCAATAATAGTAGAAATTTAGATTGATACATACTACCAAATTAGCACATATATGCAGTTTTATATTTTGTAGAAATTTTAGATTGATACATATTTTTCAAACTTGCACATATATGTGGTGGGCATATGATAGGAAGGATAAATTATGTTGGTTGAATACTAGAAAAGTGAAGACAGTTGGAATCTCAAGTATGATGACTGACTGATGAGTGGAGATAAAAAGAGACTGACAACTACATCACTGTACATTTTTCATATCTATTTTTTAATTTTTATAGCACTTAACTATTTGTAGTCACACTCACATCAAACCTAACTTCAATACCTTTCCTATAAAAACAGTTACATATTTCTTCACTTGAGTTTATGAGTTTATGTACATTGAAGATAGGAAAATTGAGTTGAAATTGAATTAAATTAACTGAATATTGAGGATGATAAATTTTAGTTGAAAATGAATTAAATACAATTATTCCAGATTGAGTTTTGGTAGCCATTTGTTCTAGTTGTTTTCTATTCTGCATGTAATTATTGTGAATTAATATATACCTATTTTCCCCAAGAAAATAGATAATTTGGCCGTATACCGTTGTCAGAAGCCAAGTTTACACAAAAAGATACATTAGCTATACTCCATTCCCAATAGGAGGAAAAATGGTCCCAGCCATATACAAAGACTAGCATAAAATGTCCGCAGTTTTGGAGATGCAAAGCAACAACACAAACTTAAAACCAAGTCGATAGTTTTCAAGGCTACTTTGGAAAAAACCATGATATCTTTTATATTAATCATCACCTTCATCATCTTCATCTTCTTGCTCCTCATCGTCATCTTCAGAGGCATCACTGTCTTTATCCTGTAAGGATTGTATAAATGAATCAGTAGTGAATAAAATCTTAACCAGAAACGGGTCTCAGATAGTCAACATTATTCTACCAACATTTATTAGTATTCATAAATCTTGAAGTCGATTGCAAAAATTTACCCCTCGAGAAAAAATGATTTTTTTTTTAAGTGTAGTAGATTTTTCCCAATTTGATCCAAGTTTTATATACCTTATAGGAACAAAAAACTCCATGATTTAAACAAACTATCAACCAAAGAACACAATCTACATACAATAATAACGAGGCAAAGTAATTATAAGGGGTGCTTTTCTCATTACCTCATCATCCTCCATTTCAAACTCCTCCTCATCAGCATCCTAACATAAAAGGTCATTGGATATACGTCATAAGCTAAAAAGTGAAACGTTAAGAAGCACTCTGAATTTGCCTAGGTGGTTAGTCAATAAGGAAAGCTTACATTGTTAAAATACGAGAGTGGATTTGGCCATAAATCATCCTTGATGATTTCAGCAACCTGCTACAAAAATAAGGATGAAATACATAAAAAAAAAATAAAAAATGTCAATTTTTTAAGAAAGCACACAAGTCATTTGATAATCTAAAGGGCAGTGTTTACCTCATCTTGAACTTCTTCAATGTCCCCACTATGCTGGGAATCATTAAACCAGGAAAAGAAGCTGCATTTCACAGTTTAACTTAGCAAGCTATGCCACATGTGGATAATGGATAAGCTAACATTTTTGAATATTAAAGAATAATACATGGAGATAACATGTGTCTAGCCATAAAAAACAGCACTCTCTGACAAAGGGCAAAAACTAAGAGTGTGTTTAGTAAGCAACATAAGTGTGCTTATAGTTTATTTGATTAGCTTATAAGCTTCCTGCATTCAAATAAGCTTTGTTTGGTAGGGCAAGCTTTTTTTAGAAAGCTCGAGCTTATCTCATAAGCTTTCTTGGATAGTTTTCATCTAATTTTACCAAACACTTCTATCATCTCAGCTAGCTTTTTAGCCATAAGCTCAAAATTTACTTGTAAGCTATCAGCTAGCTTATTAGCTAGGTCGACCAAACATAGCCTAAGACAAAAACTCTATTTTTATGTTTAGTTATTCAAATGGAATCAGCAAGCGGTCTCAAAACACACGAAGCATATTTAGACAACAAAACCATTTGGAGGCTGGAGGCAAACATTGTGAAACCAAACCATCTCAATTTCCAGCTCATGTAGAAGACTGAAAAAGTCGACGATCAAGATTTGGGCATCTCCAACATGCATCTATGTTAATCTATTTGTATATGTATCATATTTGTATTTGATACTACCAAANAAAAAAAAAAAAAAAAAAAAAGTCTCCATTCAGTCTTGAATGTACCATTCTAAACAGAACACCATCCTCCTCGAACTACCCTCTCAAGTAGAACATATTCATCAAGTACGCTCGTTTTTAGCTTCTCTTTTGCTCGTTATATAACATATTCATCTTCTTTCAGGAGCCCACGACGATGGATCTCAAAGATTAAGTGTTCAGTGTTCTCACCGAAGGTTTGAAATTATAACCCTTGGAAAAGGTAAACTACCTTAGGGAGTTAGGCTAAGAACAATGCATATTTGAAAGGCCAGTGTGAGAGCCTTTGATAAACACAGCGCTCTACATTACAAGTTGAGTTTGACATTGTCAACTCACAGACAGATACTTTATTCATACACATACAAAGCAACAATGCACAAGTTGAGCGTTGTTTCGTAATACACGTGATCTGTCAGGGTTATAGTATTACGAGGTAATGTTACTGTGATCAGAGGTAAATTTAAAACAGTATAATGTGAAATTATGATTACAGTAATTGTTGACTAAGAGAATAGAAAAGTTTTGAGAGAGTTATTTACCAACAAACAAAGATACTTAAACAATACTAAATTTATCAACACCTAACGCTAGCATATAGCAACAAGATATTTTCTACCTTATAGATAAATGTAGAGTAAACAACTAAAACAAACAAGAAAAAAGAAAAAGAACACACAGGTCAAAAGGAGAAGTATAGACAATAAAGAGAGAAAGCCCCAACCTCTCCTCAACATGAGACCGCTTGTTTCCTTTCTTCTCTTCAGCAGTGCCATTAGGAAGACCCTTCAGATGCCAGACAAGCACAACTCATAACCTTGCAAATACAGACAATGAAATAATTTGACTATATATGAAAATTACCATTCCTTCTTTCCACTTTATTGATGTAGCTGTGATTTTGGTTGTCCCCTCCTCGAGGAAGGCAAAGGTCTTTGTGAGCTTAGCATCTTCAAAGTAGGGGTTGGGCTTGAAGTGCTAAGAGATAAACAAAAGATCACCTCAAAAACTTCAAATATTTACAACACATTAGCATTTTCTACATCACACAAGAATTAGAACATGGCAGGGAAGATTGATTGAACTCACAAAGGTAATGGAGTAACCAGATTTCACATCTTTGCAATCCTCCACTTCAAGGTTACTTAAATACTTGAAGATCTATAGCAAGAAAGGTAAGATTTAGTAAATACAGTAAAGGGAAGAAAAATGCACAATGTCTACAATTTCCTATTGTAACAGAAACTGAAGAGACAAAGGAAAACCTTCTGGTCTTCTTCTGTCAAAAGCTCACTGAGGGCAGGATGACTCAAAAACTGTTAAAACAAGGAACACATCAATTACTGGAATACAGACATCTTATAGCAAAAGCAGAATTGTCAACCACATAGCATGTATCATTTGTATGACATCTCGACAAGAATATCACTTACAGCAGTCAACCAGAAATCAGGAATGGATTTGATGACGCTATTTCTCTTATCATAGACAGGCTTGCGAATCTCATTGTACTTCTGTTCGACTTCCAATACTTTCTCACTTGCTTCTTCATTGATCTAAAAGCAGAGGAAACAGAAACAACTTACCACACCAGTGAAAATTTTTGTGTTACCTATGCATCCCTTTGCGGAAAATAACCAGGATTTTACACAATCATGACAAAGCTATACATAGATCCTTCAAACCTCCAAGTTCTTTTATGATTAAGTTTCGAGCATTTCTTCTTTGAAGTTAAATAATGTACAGTTCAGAATGGAATCAATATAAGGTATCTTAAGCATGCTAATAAATCCAAGTAATTTCCTTGTTCATGGAATATCTCCAAGGATTTAGCGGTGGATAGGAGCGCTTGGAGGCTAGCAATCAACGTGCCAGAACCGTGACTTTTGCTCCTTTCTCTTTTGCTCCAATCTCTTCCTTTTGTTTCAACCCCTTTTTGTGTTTCTTTTACCGATGGTTCTCTTGGGTTTCATCTCTAGCCTACCCCGACTTGCTTGGGACTAAAGGCTATGTTGTTGTTGTTGTTGTTGAAGAAAGAGATACATGCAGTGCAATCTCTAAAGGACAAGAGTAGAGTTTTGGCTTTGATAACAAGAATGAAGAATGATCAGAAGCTAGCATACACTAGAAAAACTGTATACTGTATAGAGTACAACCAGGTCCTGCATCTGAAAGCGAAGACTCAAAATCTCGTGATTCTTAAACAAATGGCTTCCATTCATAGCAGCAATATTAGTTTCTCATAATAGAGACTGGACTTCGCAGTTCTAACATTAAAAAAATGTTATCAATTATCCTGTTTCTTTTATGTACAATTATCCTGTTTCTTTTTAATATATATATATTAAAAAAAACTGAAAATCAGAAACCATAAGCACTCAACTTTTACATACCACTAAGGGTGGTGGCCTACAAAGTATAATGCGTTGAGCTTGTCTATCAAAACTGTACTTTCCCCTTACCTTTTACACTCAGAAATAATAAACCCTGAACCCCAAATGTCTGAAAATATTCATCATGTCAAAACTTGAGGAATGTGCAAAAACGAAAAGCGGCAGGCATGTTTTATTCTCTCATCTTCAGGAATTGCCACATTGGACACACCCACAATTTTCCTAAACTATATAACGGCTCACCTTCAACTCAAACACGATTATCTAATAAGTAAACCCTAATTTTAGCTTAATTTCACTTTTATTAACTGCAGTCACAAACAATTACAACAGGCCAGTTCTCTTCACCGGCGTGCCACAAGAAGAAAACAGAAAATCAAACAACCAACGCGAAACAGAGCTTCCGGCTCCATTCAAAACTCGAGTAAAATAAGAAAACAGAGTTAATAAGTTTTTCTCAATAACAAATCAACCAAGAAAGACAACAAAAAAGCACCTTTTCAAGCTCATCTTGAATTTCCTGGAGCTTTTCGATAGAGACAAGAAGGTCTCCATCAATGTGCTCGGTCCCGTTTCTCTCTTCCTCCACCTCTCCTACTTTCTGTTTTTTCCCTTTGTCTGCTCCCATTTCTTTTCAAATCCGTAGGATTTCTACAAAGAACAAGAGATATTTTTGTGGGCTTTGTTCGGTTACAGAGAGCCTCAGCTAAAACCCTAAAAAAACCCCTCAGGCGGAGAAGAAAATGAAGAGAGGAGAGAGCAGCTCTATCCTCTGAAAGGGAGTTAGGGTACACTGTTGAGTCAAAAATAGGGACCAAAATCGGGCTAATGAGCAAAAATATGATAATAGAGATTTGGGCCAACGAGAAATTTTAGGTTATCCAATACATGGATCGGGCCGTACATGGGTCGGACCCGTATTGCTGAAATCAATATCTCTATCCAGGCCCAGGGTAACATGGTACTCCCTCCATTTTGAAATATAAGGCATTTAAGGTTATTGCACAAATATTAAGGAGACATTAATTAATGAATAAATTGACTAAATTAACCTTATTTACTCTAATCACAACCACTCTACACTTCCTTAATTTCAACACAATGAGGGTATATTTGGAAAAAAATGCAAAAATTTGTCTTGATTTTTGAGTGCGCCTTATATTTCAAAAAAAATGAGAAATCTTTATACGCCTTATATTTCAAAATGGAGGGAGTATTTAGGATTTAGGAGCTCGATACTGACATTGACGACTTGTAGTTTTCCTTAAAAGGTCGAAGCAAATATTTCACCGAACCGGCCCGAAGGTCGCCCAACCGCCAACCCTTAGTCCGAAACTGGCGGTCTGACCCAAAATCGAGCCCGGAATCGAGTTTGGCCCTGGAACCGAGCCCGCAAATGGGTTTGGCCATGTCTACCCTTGATTTTTTCACAGAGTGCCCGTGTTAACGTATTTTTCCAAACTGTTCATTGTTGTAAAAATATTTCAATTTTTTGTTTGAATTATTTTTCTCTTAAATAATTCTGCAAAACGTGTGTTAAAAACCATGAAAGTCCAACAGAAATTGTACTAAAATTAAATTTAGAATTTTAACATCACAATATTTTTTTAACATATATAAAAGTGATGAAAACGAACAGAAATAAAATTAATATTGTAAAGAAGTGCATTATAAAGGAAAAAAATAAAAAATAAAAATAAAAAGACAAGAGTGAACAAAAACCTTCATTTCAAAAAAATTCCAACATTTTAACTCAATCACTTTTTTTAATTCAACTTTTACTCAACTCCACTATCATCAATATTATCAATTTAATTAAATAATATCAATCAATCATTCATACACACCATATCAACCTTAATTCACTATTCATCCACTCACATTATTTTAACTAACCATCACTTCAAATTATTTCTCTCCTACTTTTACATCAAATCAATTTTAATTATTTTATTTTAAATATTATTTTAATATATCCACTAACAACTAACCATACTACCATTTTCAAAATTAACTAAACCAAACAAAAAAATTCAAACAAAACAAAAAAAATCATAACCAAACATGCTAGTGACCCTACACGAAAGCTCAACCAAGTAGACTCCCCTAAATTTGGCTAGATGGTTGTTTGACATATTCTAGTTGCAATTATGTGTTTTTATTTATAAAATCTATCGTTTCGAAAAAGAAAAAAAAAATATATATATATATATATATTTGTGATCAATTAACCGGACACAATCTTGATCATCCAACCATAATCCAACGGCCAGTCTCATTCCCCAAGACCTCGACTCTCATGTTCTCGCACACGGCCATGAATGTGTAATCCGAATAGTCACCCCACAATCTAGCACCTTCGACTCGATCGGCTTGTTCAGTCGCCCAAACTGTGCCCATGTCACGTTCCCGAGGCCTGAGTCTTTGTCTTCCATGTAAAAGTTGGGCCCCACGACTTTCTCCGACCACTCGGGCGAAGGCTTGCACTCGGGCCACACGTTGAAATCCTTAATTTGGGTGCCGCGGAGCTTCCCGACCGAAAATCCTAACTCCCACACGGCCGTATTATCATTTATTTTGTTGTTGGTTGCAGTCGACAGGGAGACCGACTCGATTTTGAAAGTCGGGAAGTGGGACTACCGCCTGGAAAGGCAAAGGGAAAGGGGTATGATTACGGCTGTAAATATTTGTATAATTTGTGTTAAATATATGATTTGATATAAAGTGGGGACATGTTATAGTATCTAGATATAATAATCGGTTTTGCTATGGAGCCATCAGATGACTCGGCTTATGGAGTCATCCATAGTTATCCTCAAATAATGTATTGACATGAGTCATGCAATAAATACACATTGGACACGTATCAATACATAAAGTTATGAATGACTCCACAAGGGAGTCTTTCGATGGCTACATAGATTTAATGTTTAAGATATATTTATATTTATAAATTTAAATGTCATGCAATAACCTTCTCACAACAAAATTTGTAATTTACGAAGTTGAAGAATTGTTTACCAGCACGCAGCACCTCACTAATCTTTCATCCAACAACTTCATGACGACATGAATTGCCGCTCTCTTCAAATTCGATTAGCTCAAATCTTTCTCCAAGAACCACCCTCAAATCTCCTAACCCCTTTTCATCTCCCCCAAATCCACACTCTCCTGATAACAACCGGCCTCCAATCTCTAAACAACTCCATTCTTCTCTCTCTCTTCAAGCTCTATCTCTCTAACCCTTCCACCATTTCCCTCGCCGAGAACCTTTTCCCTCAAGTCCGCGAACCCGACAAATGGAACCTCATGATCAGACATGCCTCGGCCTCCAACCCCCTAAAGGCTTTGTCTTTATTCCGGGAAATGCGGGACGCGTCCACCTTTCACGGCGACCCCTTCATTTACGCTTCCCTGATTAAAGCCTGTAATAAAGCTCGCGCCTTGATTCAAGGTAAGTCGGTACACGGCCATGTTGTTAGGGTGGGGTTGGACTATAATGTGAACGTGTTGAACAGCCTTGTTAGTTTTTACATGGGTCCTGCGAATTCGATGAGTTATGCAGCCCTGTTGTTTGATGAAATTCCTGAGAAAAGCATTGTTACTGTCAATTGTATGATATCTGGGAATATTAACAGGGGAAACCTTGATGTGGGTTTGAGCTTGTTCGTTGAAATGTTTAGTGGGTGTTATGGTTCGAATGTGAAGCCGAATTATGTTACTTTCGTGATTTTGATATCTGGTTGTGTTCAACTTGGGGGATTGAGATCTGGAAATGCGCTTCATTGCTGTTGTTCTAAGATGGGATTTGGTTTCAATCTTGAAATATGCAATGCGCTTATTGATTTGTACGCTAAATCAAGGCGTATATTCGATGCGGAGAGTGTATTTAGATGCATGCCGAAAAGAGACGTTATTTCGTGGAATTCTATGATTTTGGGGTACGGTAATAGTGGTGATTTCGTGCGTGCATTTTCCCTGTTTAGGAAAATGTGGGTCGAGAATGTGGGAGCTGATAAGGTGTCTTTCAGCAGCTTGTTATCTGCTTGCAAAGACCTTTCTTTCGGAAGGATGATCCATGCTCGTGCAAAAGTTAGTGGGCTCGACTGTGATGTTTCTGTCGGGACAGCTCTCATGAACATGTATGCAAGGTGTAGAAACCTGGGGTATGCCCGGAAAGTGTTCGATGAAATGCCTAAGCAAAAGATTGAATTTTGGAATTCTATGATACATTCATATATAGAACATGGGCTTGCTCATGAGTCTTTAAAGCTACTCGATAAGATCAAATTGAGAGAATTAGAGCTAGATGAAGTGACGATTCTTGGATTAATCATGGCTTGTCGTGATACGGGGGATTTACGCATGGGTATTCACGCGCACTCCATTGTGGAGAGCAAAGAGTGCTTCAAAAGAAGTGTAGTTTTGGGAAATGCTCTTATCGACATGTACGCAAAATGCGGGAGCATTACGAAAGCTCGGGCCATTTTTAACGGGATGTCGATAAAAGATGTCGTCTCGTGGACGTCGATGATAGTGGGCCACGCGGTGAACGGCGAAGGAAATGAATCTCTTTCGATTTTCAAACGAATGTGCGAAGAGAAATACGTTCCTAATTCGGTTACTTTCATCGGAGTTTTATCCGCGTGCGATCACGCGGGTTTGGTTGACGAAGGGCGAAAATTTTACGACTTAATGCAAGAAACTTACCATATTAAGCCGAAAATCGAGCATTGTGGATGTGTGGTTGATATGCTTGCTAGAGCTGGAAAATTCGAAGATGCTCAAAGCTTTATTCGGCAGATGCCTATTGAGCCAAATGCGCTTGTTTGGAGAATGTTGATGAATGGGTGTAGAGTTCATGGACAAATCAATCTTGGATTGAACTTGGATGATAAGAGCGTGAGAGAACTAAAAGAATCTCGCGAGCCGACAAATTTTGTGGTTTCATCTAATATGTATGCTGAAGCTGGAAGATGGGGCGATTTTATGGTTGATGAAAGAACGTGTAAAGAAGCTGGAAAAAGTATTCTTGTGTCGTCTTTGATAGAGTGATATGAGTCCGAGCTGCCAAAATCTAATACAACACACAATAACACATTATGTGTTGTTGGATTCTTTTTACTGTTATGTCAAATATGAGCTTGGTGCCCACGTGAAGGTCATAAAGATGTCTATTGAACATAAATGCATACTTATCGTAGGATTATTCTCCAAAACCTCTCAAAAATATTTTCCAAATGCAGTCTCCAGTGAAAGAAAAAAAAAAATTGAGTGCAAGCATATTTAGTCTCAACCTAAAGAAACCAGACACTTGTGGTGTGTTCATACCCCTTCTGTATATTCATGTGTTATATAGCTTGGACTTCTAAACACTGAAACTTCGAGCGTAAATTTTTATGTGATTGATGGTTTGTTTATCATCACCAAAATAGTTGACATTTTTGGGAATCCCTAGTTAGCAGATAGTCATAATAAAATAATAATAGTTGTTAGTCTAAGGTAATATTTATCTTTCTCAAATCATCAAGTCAAGATGGCCGAGCGGTCTAAGGCGCCAGTTTCAGGTACTGGTCCGAAAGGGCGTGGGTTCAAATCCCACTCTTGACATTATCAATAACTTTTTCTCCATTTCTCCTTTTTACCTGCTTAATATATATATATATTTTAAAATTTAACGAGGATCGCGTGCATGTCATAACGCGTTTGGATTGATTGGCATATTATTGAATTTTTTTTTGGGTCGGTACATATTAATGAAATTTTCATGTAAGTGCATGCAGTCAAAAAGAGCATATATGATAGTTTTAATTTATTTATTTTTTTTCTTGGATCGGTACATAATAATGAAATTTTCATATAAGTGAATGTAGCAAAAAACGAGCATTTTTAAACATATAATAAATTTGATTGGTTCTTCGTCAAGGCATAGGTTAGTGAAGACTTTAGTCAGTAAAAAGAATACTACCTAATCTCGAATACTTGATCAAAACACAAAAGTTGTTAAACTAACTTGTTGTTGCACGAAATTTGATCAATTGGGAGGTTCAGAGGAATTTTTTGTGTATTTTTCGATATGTATTTTGTGTGTATTTTTGGTGAATTTCTGTATAGATCAAGAAAAAATTAAAGAAACAGCTATGTATCCTCCTTTCTTAAGGAATAGGAAAGAAAGAAGACGCTTTATGTGTTCTTCTTTCTTTAAAGAAGATAAGAAATTCATGATGATGAATTTGTATGTAATTCAAATAAGAATGAAGAAGCAGACGAGCCCAGAGGAGGCACCGCCCTCCATTCTTTCTGATCAGATCGAAAATAATAATAACACCCCCTCAGATTTCTCTCAATGATGTCTATCATTGGGGTATTTATATATATGTTTTTTGGACCCGATATTATCACAAGCGGTATTATTTTAGGCCCTAAATTAAAATAATTAATTTAATATACATCCACGTGTAATATTTTAATAGGCGAGACCAAAATTAAGTATCAACATAACCATTATATGATTGATTTGTCATATTTTTTTTAATATAAGTACATACTTAAAATTTCACATATTAGACTTATTATTATTTTTTAAATTATGATAGTTTAATAT
>BKCP01001558.1:506794-539350 GCA_008636005.1 Striga asiatica
TATTCAACAAGAAAGAGACTACTTTCAAGAAGACGATTTAATTTCTTCTTTAATTGAAAGTTATATTTTTAAACCCCCTATTAGATATTAGTTTTATTTGTCTGATTGTCTTTATCTATCTTCTCATTTTACTTGACCTATTTAGGATTTTAATAGTAATTGCTAGGATTATTTGGTTGCAATTCTTGCTTTGTTGATTGTGTATGAAGTAGTAATTGTGTGTGTGTTTTTAATCTCTTATCCTCTAGTTTGGTTGTTGTATATCATAGTTGGATTTAAAGTTATGATGTGTAAACATTTTATTTTGATAATAACTATACCATATGGAAAATCAATTTATTGGTATTATGGAATTTTCAGAAATTCATATGAAGCATCAACCTTCGGCTAAAAAAAGAAAAACCCCACTATAATAACATGTTCTTTAAAATGAGCATCATGAATTTTATATATCATGAATTTTATATTGTAAAACTCGTCGAGCACGAATTCGGTGAATATTTAATTCAAAATACAAACCAAAAATGCTCTCTGTTGACTGCTGAGTGACCGAAACTATGCACAGCCTGTTAATATTCTGATGAACCAAAATGAGAGAATATTGAGAGAAAGAGGAAAAGATGAACAGAAATCAGAAAACTCAAAATGAATGAATGAAAATGGCTGTGTTCACTGTACATGCCCTTATATACTTGGGCCAAATAGACAAAATAACCTAAACCTAAAAGGAATAAATGGTATTTACAATATGACTTGTACTGAAAGCTTAATAACTTGTACATATTCTATTACCCCCCCTCAAGATGAACATGAATGTTTTTCAAGTTCATCTTGGAACATAAAGTTAAAAAAAGTGGAGAACAAAGTGGTTTTGTGAAAATGTCTGCCAGTTGATCCTTGGATGGTATGTGAGCAAGGGAGACTGTGCCTTGGTTGATCTTTTCTCTTATTAGGTGGCAATCCAATTCAATATGCTTTGTCCTCTCATGAAAAACTGGGTTAGTAGCAATGGATATAGCAGATTTACTGTCTGAAAAAGTGCAAACAGGAGAGTCATGAGAAATGTTGAAATCATTTAGTAAGTATAAAAGCCACTGAGCTTCACAGGTAGCATGAGCAAGTGCTCTATACTCAGCCTCAGCTGAGGATTTGCTAACTGTGGCTTGCTTTTTGGATTTCCAAGAAATTAAAGAGTTGCCTAAGAAAAAAGCAAAACCAGAAACACTTCTCCTTGTATCAATGCAACCAGCCCAATCAGAATCACTATAACCAGTAAGGCATAAAGAAGATGATCTGGGATAGAATATACCTTGGCCAGCTGTTTGTTTGAGGTACCTTAATATCCTGTGAGCTGCAGTGAGATGTTGCTGGGTGGGTTGTACCATGAATTGACTAAGACTTTGCACACTATAAGAGATGTCAGGTCTAGTGATAGTTAAATAAAGCAACCTACCAATCAACCTTCTGTAAGCAGTGGCATCAACCAAGGGATCATTGTTGTTAGATGATGTCAATTTAAGGTTAGCATCCATTGGAGTTGAAACAGGTTTACTGCCCAAATATCCAGTATCATTTAAAATATCTAGGGCATATTTTCTTTGACATATATTAATGCCTGTATGAGACTGAGCAACTTCCAGGCCTAATATATATCTAAGTTTGCCTAAGTCTTTAATAGTGAAGCAGTTATCCAAATGGGTTTTTATGGCAGTGATTTCAGAAAGATTGTTACCAGCTAAAATGACATCATCCACATAGACAAGTAAAGCAAGAAAAGAATTCTGAGATTTCTTAATGAACAAAGAACAGTCAGCCACAGATTGAGAGAAACCATAGTCAAGTAGACACTGAGTAAGTTTGGAAAACCATTGTCTTGATGCTTGCTTTAAACCATAAAGACTTTTGGTTAACTTACAAACCCTAGTGTCATTTTTCTGACAGTAACCAGGGGGAGGAGTCATATATACTTCCTCATCAAGGTCACCATGCAAGAATGCATTATTAACATCTAATTGATGCAAATGCCAGTTATGAATGGATGCTAAAGCAATTAAGAGTCTGACTGTAGTGATTTTTGCAACTGGACTAAAGGTGTCAAAGTAATCTATACCCTCTTCTTGAGTATAGCCCTTTGCAACCAATCTAGCCTTATATCTCTCTATTGAACCATCAGCCTTATACTTGATTTTATAAACCCATTTACAACCTATAGGGTGTTTACCATGTGGCAGGTCAGTTAAAAACCAGGTTTTAGTCTTTTCTAAAGCTGCTATTTCTTTATTCATAGCTTCCTGCCACATTGGGTCACCAGATGCTTGTTTATAGGTTTTTGGTTCAGTGTTGATTGTAATTGAAGTTGTAAAGCATGAGTGTTCAGTAGAGAGATTATCAGTTGATAAATGATTTTCAATTGGGTATAAAGATGATGTTCTAGAAATGTGTGAAGACTGAGAAGAGTTAGATGAAAAAGATTGGGATTGATGGGCATAGGCTTTTAGGTAAGCTGGTGTTGTTTTTGGTCTAGTGGATCTTCTGAGTTGGGATGATGTTGTAGGTTGATGTGTAGTTGTTGGTTGAGAGTCATTGGGTTGAGTGATAGTATTTGATGGTGGTGTGGGGTTTGACTGGAGAGTTGTTATATTCTGTTGGGTTGATGTGTTTAAGGGAGCAGGGATCAGAGATTGATTAAGTGGTTGGGAGTCCTGTTGGAAAATGAAATCAGTTGGTGCAGGAAAAATAGGATAATGTGTGTTATCAGGATAGTTGGTTTTGAAGGGAAAAACAGTCTCATAAAACACAACATTTCTAGAGATTAATATTTTCTTAGTATCTAAGTCATAAAGCTTATAGGCTTTATAACCCAAGGGATAACCAAGAAGTATGCATTTTGATGCTCTTTGAGAAAATTTGTGTCTATGAGAACTTAATGTTGATGCATAACAAAGACAGCCTATAGTTCTGAGATGATCTAGAGATGCAGGTTTGTCATAAAGCATGTGATAAGGAGATTTATCATGAAGAACTTTTGTGGGAATTCTATTGATTATATGCACAGCAGTTAAGATGCAGTCAATCCAGAAAGATAATGGCAAGTTAGCATGAAAGAGTAAAGCTCTGGCTACCTGAAGTATATGCTGGTGCTTCCTCTCAACCCTTGCATTTTGTTGTGGGGTTTCCACACAACTTCTTTGATGTAGAATACCATTGTTAGTGAAAAAATCATGTAATAAAAACTCTGTGCCATTGTCAGATCTCAAAACCTTGATTGATTTTGCAAATTGAGTTTTAACCATGTTATAAAAATGTGTCAAACTGGTTTTGGTATCTGACTTTTGGATAAGAGGATATACCCATGTTGTTCTAGTAAAATCATCCACAATTGTTAAAAAATACTTATGACCAGCATATGAAGGAACAGAAAATGGACCCCATACATCACAATGGATTAAATCAAAAGATGATTGAGCAGTAGTGGTACTGATTTCAAAAGGTAATTTTCTCTGTCTAGAAAAATGGCAAACATCACATGGTGCCTTATTGTTAGCAGAGTATTTGACAGATATGTGAAGTTGTTGAAGTTTGTGAAATGATAAATGGCCAAGTCTAGAGTGCCATATGTCATGGGATACAAGGTTATTTGAATCAGATACAGAGGTATTTATGCAGGATACATCAGTTGTATTGTAAGTAATATTGTTTCGGGAAGATGGTTCAAAATGATAGAGACCAGCTTTGACTTTAGCAAAACCAATCATTTTGAGAGTTGTCAAATCCTGCATAATGCATTGTGATGCAGAAAAGTTTAAAGTGCAATTGTTGGTGGAAGTCAACTTAGAAATGGAGATCAAGTTGATGTTAAAATGTGGAACATAGAGAGCTGTAGTTAATGTAACATGAGGGGATAAAGCAATGTCACCCATATGAGAAGCAACTGTGATATGACCATTAGGTAAATGAACAGGAATAGATACATGTTGCACATTAGAAGTAAATAGAGATAAGTCACAAATCATGTGATCAGATGCACCAGTATCAAGTATCCAAGTATATTTTTGTGTCACAGAATTAGCTAAGTAAAGAGCAAATGTACCTGAGGTACCTGATGGAGGAGCAGTGGCAGTAGCACAAGCATTTGCAATAGCAGTTGTTTGAGTAGTCAGAGATGTGTCAATCATGTTCTGAGATTGCTCATGAGATTTTTTAAAAGCTAAAAATTCATGAAAGAGATGGTCAGTCATGGAAGCATTGATATTATTAGAAGATTCATTTGGTGTGGATACCACAGAATTAGCAGAGTGCTTAGGATGAATTCTGGGACCACGAGGACCCTCCCAATTTGAGGGATAACCAACAACTTGATAACATTTGTCACTTGTGTGGCCGAGATAACCACAATGAAGGCATTTAGGTCGAGGTTTGTTGGGATCTCTGGAATAGGTTTTTGAGGTTTCAGTAGGTTTGTTGACATGTTTGTAAGGTTGTTTGGGTGGGAAATTTGTTCTGACAGCCATGGCCATAGGATCTAGAGATTTTGCAGTGGAGTGGAGAGCTCTCTGGCTTTCTTCTTGAAGCAAAAGGGAGTAGACTTTGGTTAGGGTTGGTAATGGTTGTGAGAGAAGAAAGTGTGATCTCAGGGCAGAGTAGGACTCATTTAGGCCGATGAGAAATTTGATAACCGAGTCAGTTTGTTGTGTATTGGCCATAGTATCAAAGATATTGCATGTGCAGGAGGCAAGAGCACCACAAGAACAACGAGGTATAGGTCTGAAAGATAGGTACTCATCCCAAAGGGTTTTGAAACTGTTGTAGTATTGGGTAATGGTCATTGAGCCTTGGTCCATGGTACTTAGTGATTTTTCGATTTGGAAAACACGAGGACCACTGCTCAATGCATACCGTGCCTTTAATTCTTCCCAAACATCTTTCGCATTAGAGAAAAACAACAGAGATTGTCGAATGTCTTTGGAAATGGAATTTAACAGCCAAGAGAGCACAAGATTATTAGCACGAGTCCAGGCAAGGAACTCATGGCTACTACCAGTAGAGATAGGAATAGAAACAGTACCATCCAGAAAGCCAAGTTTATTTTTGACGCTCAAAGCCATGGTTACCGCACGAGACCAGGAGGAATAGTTGGTGCCGTCAAACGCTTCGGCGACGATGATTGCGCCGGGATTATCGCTTGGATGTAGATAATACGGCAGATTTGGATCGTCGGTAAAATTGGGCGTTGAAGTAGTCATTGATCGTCAATTGGAGTCGAGAACAAGAGATTTGTGTACGATTGTAGAGATTACAACCGAAATCGTACAGATCGAGAAGAGATCGTACAGATCTAGGTTAGAACCTTACAGATCGAGAGCGAACAAAAAGAAAAAATAACGGCGTCTTCGGAGAGTGAAGACGAGAGATCGATGATGCAGCGAAAAAACGAAAATCAGATCGACGAGACGCCGGCGACTGATACCATGTTAATATTCTGATGAACCAAAATGAGAGAATATTGAGAGAAAGAGGAAAAGATGAACAGAAATCAGAAAACTCAAAATGAATGAATGAAAATGGCTGTGTTCACTGTACATGCCCTTATATACTTGGGCCAAATAGACAAAATAACCTAAACCTAAAAGGAATAAATGGTATTTACAATATGACTTGTACTGAAAGCTTAATAACTTGTACATATTCTATTACAGCCGAAAAAGAAAAAAAGGTAAGCGCATAGGTATCACAGAACTTCCGTGCACCCCCTGGATAACAGTAGACAAAACTCTTCCGCGGGCCCCACAACAACGAAAATATGTGGCTCAGGAAAAACAGCCCTTCGCTGACGTGGCACCCCAACTCGTCGTCGTTTATTTAGATTTGAAGGGATCAAAATCGTTTCATTCGCCATTGCCAAGTGCCAACGGAGCTCATCGGCTATCTTATTATTATAATTTTCAGAAAATATATATATTTGTTTATATATTCTGTTGGCTTCAATTTATTATTATTTTTTTTAATTTTAATTTTGGGTGTTATCGTGGAGGATGAAGGAATTGAAGGAGCCGGAGATAACCTTATTCGGCAGGAAGATTGTGTTGCCGGAGAACGACGTCGAGGACTCCTCCGGCAAAATTGACGGCGGCGATTGCGACCTATGTGAGGAAGCCAGCTGCGGAGGCAAAGGAGAGGAGGAAAAAGCTGAGGATGACAAGCGGCCGTTGATTGATGAGGTAATTTTGGGGGTTGTGAATTTTTACGCACACAGAAAATAGTGCTTAGAAGTTTTGTGTTTGATGTGTGCATATGATTGTCTATATATGGAGAAGGATTTGAAGATGCTCAAGTCAGTGAATAAATTGTTTTTTTTTTTTTCGGTAAATGAAAATTGGACCTTTTTTTTCAGCTCTGAATCTGCAAATATCTGGGTTTTATTGGGGGGTTTTGCAATCTTTCATGTTTAATTTTATTTTGAAGTATGAAATATTTGTGTTTAGCTTTGTTTTGGGTTAATTGCCTATTTTCTTCACCGGTGTGTTCTGCTTTCTGTTATCTCATGTCATTGATAAAAGAGGTAAACAAAAAGAATTGCAAAATTTTCACAAATCCAGAAGTTACTGTCAGGTTGATAAGACATATTTCAGAGCCTAGTTTTGATATTTTCTTCGTTTCAGATTAATCTGCATTTCATTTTCATATTGAAGCTTACAGTACTTGTAACCTTTCTCTGTTTAGTGAAAAATTTTCGCTTCTAATCTTTCTCATGAAGGTGGTTTAAACCCTGTCAATTTTCAATTATATTGTATAATCTTTGATTCCATTTCTTCTGGAAATGGGTTTTGCTCTGGATAGTTATGTACTGCTGTGATTCTGTATCGTATTTGATCTTAAGTGTTGCAATTTCTGTAAACCTTTAACTAAATTCACAATTTTGTGTGTGATTTTGATATGGTTAGCCTGCAATCAGAAATCCTAAAATTTATCATAAAATAGAGCTGCTTTAGTTCTTGGATTGCTCGACAATGGAAAATGTTACTAACCGAATGACAATGGAAATTGTTTGCTCGGAAATTTTTTCAGGACCAAATAGCAGAACAAACCGAAAAAAAGCCCCAAGAAGAAGAGGATCCATGCCCCAACGAATCAAAAGACACTAATTCCTCTTCCGGCCTAGACGAGACCCTCAAAACTTCTCCTGCCGATGAGGACACAGTCTCAGAGAACAACCACAAGCCCGAAACCGAACCAACCACAAACGGGCCTCAAAAGGCCCTCAAAAAGCCCGACAAAATCCTCCCCTGCCCGCGCTGCAACAGCATGGACACCAAATTCTGCTACTACAACAACTACAACGTGAACCAGCCACGCCACTTTTGCAAGAGCTGCCAGCGGTACTGGACAGCTGGCGGCACCATGAGGAATGTTCCGGTGGGCGCCGGCCGCCGTAAGACAAAGAGCTCCTCCGCCTCCTCCGATTGCCGCCACATCACAATCTCCGAGGCTCTTCAGGCCGCCGCCAGAGCCGATCCCTGTGGTGGTTACAAGCCCAACAGCACTGTTCTCTCATTTGGGCCTACTGGGCCTGGGCCCGACTCGCTGTTGTGTGAATCTATGGCCTCGGCCCTGAAACTCATAGACAAAAGAGCCCAAAACAGGGATGGGGATAGGAATAGGCCTGATGGAGTGGAAAACGGGCCTAGACAGCCCGTAATCCATAATATGAACGGGCTTCCTATTCCAGTCCCGTGCATCCCATGGAATTTTCCGGTGCCATTACCGGCGGTATGCCCAGTGCCCTTTTACCCGACAGCTTACTGGAATTTCAGTTTGCCCAACACATGGACTTATCCTTATCCATGGTTAAAGGCACAATCTTTATCCACAAATCAAAACGCGACAGGTGGATCGGGCCCAGGGTCCCCGCTCGGTAAGCATTCGAGAAATGGGGAGTTGCTTAATGCAAATGGTTTCGAAAATAAAGATAAATCAGAAATATCAATTGTGGTACCGAAAACTTTGAGGATAGACGATCCTGAGGAGGCTGCCAAGAGTTCTATATGGGAAACATTGGGGATTAAATACGACTCGGCTAATAGAGAGGGTCTTTTTAAGGCCTTGCAGCCGAAGGGTAAAGAGGGAAAAATTAAAGTCCGGGACTCGACTGTGATGCAGGCGAATCCTGCGGCTTTGTCTCGGTCAATCAGCTTTCAAGAGGGTGCTTGATTGATTAAAGGGATACATACTAATGCAAAGATGGTCGATTTTTTTCGGGGAAAAATGTGTCGTAATTTTAAATAACCTCGTATATCGGCTTCTTTCTTGCATAGTGTCTATTGATTTTCGATCCTTCTCTCATTTTTAGATCCATGTTCGTGTAACATTATGCGGGTGACTTGTTTTTTCTTTTAGCTGTGATGAGTGTGCTTGTTGTGTGTACATAAGTTTTGTAGGAAAAACACTGATAGATAGATTTGATTTTTATGGTATAACTATAAACTACCTCTTTTTTGCTGTTAACTTAGTTATCTGAGAAAAATCTTATCTGCTCTTTTTTTTTTTTCATATTCTTTATTAACTTCAAAATGAGTTGTGCCCCTTTTGTTCCTTTTCTGAAAATGTACCCCCTTTTGGGAATTATGAAGATTTCTCATGCTGCAATGNAATGGTTTTTATCAATGTGGCAACTTGCAAGAGCGCAAGTTGCTTATTTCCTTTTAATAAACCTAACAGAGAGTGACCCACCAAAAAATAAAGATTAATATTTTAAAAGATACCTTTTTAGAGATTATTAATAATATCAATAAAAAATAGTCTAAAAGCAAAAGTGTCACCACCTCTCGCGAGATAGGCCACAAAAAAGACGAGGCTACAACTAGTTTATGCACATAATTATACTTTCTTGTTGAAAAAAAAAAATATGTATTTATTTTATAAATATTATTTATTTATGTTTTATTTTAAAATATACTTCATTTAAGTATAAAAATATACTTACATGTTAAAACAGTATGTTTGCTTAACTACGAGTCAGCGTAACAACAAAAATTACCAATTTAAATTTTAAGGAAACACAATTGGGGAAGTAAAATTTTACTGTAATATTGAGAAGAGAAAAATAAATTAACAATGCAACTTTTTGTGCTTACATATTTGAATTCATTGCATCATTACAAAATCATTTAATTATTATTCATTTTCTAACTTGTGATATCTTTCTCTCCACTCTTTGGGTACAAGTTTTTACCCCAAAAAAAAAATTAAATTACCCTAATGTCCAATAACCCCAATTATGTTCCTCAAATTTTACTTCATTAAATTTAGGAAAAATCCCATTGAAGGGGAAATAGGTGGCTAAATACCAGATTTACTATTTGAAGAGATAGGATTGATTTTTCCTACTCAGCACTCACTGAAAAATCAGTTTCTTTTTGGTTGTATCTCAACAGCTATACATACATACAGTTGGCACAAAATAAATGGAGGCCTCTTTTACCATAAGGTTTGTGATGAGAACTTTTTAGATTTTAAAATAATATAACACATTAAATGAAAAAAAAAAAANAGAAAAAAAAAAAAAAAAAAGTTTTATTCTTGACTTTTGGGCAAAAAGATGGATCAAAAAATGTTTTGCTGGTGGACAGCAACTGAGATATTTTTCATGGTCTGAACAAATATGAACCACATGAATTGAATAAAATAAAGAGTAAATAGGGTCCCCAAGTCCATATGAATAAAAGCATGCCAGTAAATGCTAATTTGTCCTTTTCATTTTCCTTTCTAGCTTTTTCACTTCTTGTTCAGCTTTTTGCCCTTATTGCCCCTTCACTTTTAGGGATAAATTAATATACTATTTTCTTACTCAGTCGTGCCAAATTTCGCTATCTGAAAATCAAAGTTGGGAAAATAATTCAATTCCACAGTATCATTATATTGGATCAAAGTCAGAGTTTAAATTATCACCTTTTTCATAGAATCAAAGTTGGATATTTAATCTCATTCAAATTTATGAAAATAAAACTAATAGCAAGTGGGAAAACATTGTTTTAGCTGATAGATAGTCTATACTGGATTGGAAAAGTTGATCAGATTATCAATTTGTATAGTTTGTACACTTGTTTTTAAATCTTTTTGTTGTCATATTATTTTGTAAATAATCTCTATGACAAATACTGCTACATCGAGTTTTTTTTTTTCATAATTATGGGTAAAAAAACCTATAAGCTTTCTACCATAAATCCGTCAATTTAATTTAACAGCAATCCGCTCACATCCAAACGAGTTTAGTATCTTTATTAAAAACCCGAAATAATTTTCAAATATTTTCAGTAGAACATTATTTCTTCTTTTATCTTCATCCAAAATCTTAAACATATATTTTTTGTATCAATTTAGTTGAATACAATGTTTTATCTAACTACTCAATCTTTTTCTTTTCTTTCTTTTCCTTCTACGCTTCTAACTTTGGAAAAAAGAAACATACTTGCAGTGGTTTTCATATGACACCCGAATATTTACGTGAAAAAATTTGCCTAACACGTATTTTTCCTCCAAGAATGTGAATACAATAATCATCAACTGAATATTATTCATTCAAACACTTCAAATAAGAAAAGCTGTAGACTTGCAAGTCTCTCAGAAGTCGCAACATCAAGTGGCAATTCAATTCATGAAGGCAAAATATTACCTGCAATTTTCAAGTGTTCTTTTCATTTTGTATTAGTTTCTGTAATAATAAGGCTGCAAAATCGACAATCTGCAAAATGTGAAGTTGCATTAACTTCTTTTCATTTTTTGTAGCATTAACTTGTTTTCATTTTGTATTAATTTCTGTAATAATAAAGAATTAATGTTCCCTTCAGATAAAATGCAGCATAATGTGAAAAAAAAAGGGGTGTGTCCACTTTCCCTTTAGCCTCCAAGTCCATTTAATCACACTACAATACATAATCAAACTCAACCTAACATTGGCTTTGGAAGCATAAACCAGCAATTAGTATATAATATGCATCATTTTCTAACGATTAATCGAAATCGAACGATCATGTACTCCATCGTAAAAGCATAATGATAGTTTAAGGATAACTGATATCTTCTCTCTGGCAATGTAAGTCACACATTATTAACAAAATGTAAATCACTTTCTTTATCCGTCCAAATTGCCACGGCAATCTTTTACCACAGTGGTAATTAAGCATTTGATTTGCTAAAAGTGGCCATGCAGACGAGCTTGCTTTGTATTTCAATTGTTCCTCTTTTAAGCCAAAAATTATGTGTTTGAAAAGGCATAAACAAGTGCACACAAACAATTATACTCTATAGCAGCACAATTTTCCTCTTCTTCTTCCCAAAATAAAATCATAACCAACACCTCAAAAAGATCAGAAATATCAATTATATCAAAGAAACGGCACAACCCGTATCCCCCTAAACACTCTACTACTGATTCTTGTAAAGATGGAAAAACTGTTATAAAGCTTTAATAAACTAAAAATTTAAGCATGGAGATTTGACTTAGAGTACGACTGATTAGAAGCTAAATCTAATGCTTCAAAAATTGCACCTTTATTCAGCAATATCAATCAACAACTCTGCACAACCAAAATCCCACATTTCCACTAACCCACTTTTCGAAAAACGATTAAAATCACAAACGCAAAACGTATAGAAGAAAGATCGAGCAATTTATAAAGTGCTTCAGAAAAAAATAACAAAATAACCTTCGAGTATGGAACAATGTGATTGAAATCATGGGAGAGGCAACAGGGACAACCCACGAGCTTCCTGAACACAATGTTGCCCAACGGGTCACGGCGCCACCTGTCCGGGTCGCGCCCCTTGATTTTATCCGCTTTGGCCCAGCACCGCTGCTTCACGCTGTGGGGGAAGCTCTTCGGGTTCGGGTTTTCCGGCGAAATTTGGAGGTCTGCGAATGGCGAGAGCTCGTCTGTTGAGATCTTGCGGTAGACAAGTGAGGCTGCAGAAGGCGGAGGGAAGAATGGCCTAGCCCGGCTGGGCGGGTCGGGTTGGGGTTGAGGAGGGAAGGCCTTTCTTGTTCCTACAGTTTTTTGCTCTGTTAGAGGAATTTGTACTCTTGGATAAGGTTAAAAAAAAAGGTGGATATGGGGCTTGGGCATGTAAACGAGCCTAGCAGAGCTTGAGCACTCTCGGCTAGCTAAATAAATTGGCCTGAAATCGAGTTCCAATTCAACTCGTTTATCACGAATAACGAACTGAGTTCTAACTTTAATAAGCCGATCTCGAACTTTAACGAATCGAACTATATAAAATTATATAGAAATTCTTTTTTCGAGCCTTAACGAGCCTTGTCGAACTGAACCAGATGAGCTTTAAATGAGCTCGAGTTCGGCTCGTTTAATGTAACAACGCTAATGGAGCTGGAATTTATACAAGTGGAGTAAGATTATATGTTGTATCTTTTGATTATATTTCGTGTTTCATTTCATACTTATGTACGAACGTGTAGCTATGATGATTTCATATTTGCATACGTGTCATACGTCCAATAAGTACTAAAATACGATGATCGTACAAGACTTATGATCCCATCTTATCTATGTAACTAATATGAATGAGTAGATTTAGATGGTTCAATATGGATATATGAATTAGTATATTTAGATGGTGTTTTAACTTCTTAACACGTTTAGAAGTATTATCATTAATTGAACCCAGTTGTTCGCGAATAAAGCTTGATTGGATTTGTCAAAGTTTGAGCTCGCTTTGTTTGTTTACTTAAAGGATTCGAGTTTGCACAACTAATCGACTTGGTTTATTAAACAACCCGAGCCAAATGTTCATGAACATATCGATTTTTAATTTATTTATGAATTTTAAATAAAAGTGTCAACCCAAATTTGTTTAGGAACGAATATGAACATTTTTTATTTATTTATGAATTTTAAATAAAAGAGTCGAATCAAATTTGTTCAGGAACGAATATTCCATATTCGTCGGCATCTCTTATAAAATTTTGTGTTTCTTAAACAAACCAAATCGAATTTTCACGAGCAGAGTCGGCTCACTTATTAAATGATCACAACCTAGAACATGTCTTCTTCACTCTACTCAAATAACACCTCTAGTTAAAATATCCACCCATCCATTTTTTTATTTATTAAATATAGTAAGTATTTTCTAGACATATTGTGAAAATTGGGTAACATATCAAGTATCCCTATTTTCATAGTTAGTTCATTCTTTTCAATAATCAAAACGTAAGCAACTGAAGATCATGAAATAAGAGCTTGTCAAGTTAGATAGATTTGATGGTTACAAATTACAATTTGACTTGGTGAAAGATAAGGCGAAGTATCTCTCATTGACATTGGAAATATTATTTTCTTCATCCTAGCATCATTAATAAAATTGGTATGTAAGTCATTTCCATTAGAAACTAGTCAGACTCACATATATCATTATATTGTTCGGTGTGCTTTGTAAACACTAAAACACCCTAGCTAAATTCAATATATAAAACCCCACTTCAATTTCCTCTGTACATCAAATTCTTTCTGTTCACAAATACATCCCACATATCCCAATCTCAAATACACATTAGTCATATCTTCCATTCAATTCCAAATTCCTATAATACTAATTAACAAAAAAATCATTTAAATGTCTGGATAATTGTGTTGTGCCATGGGTCAGAAATATGCTGCACCAAGTTGTCAAATGGCCCTTGTCCAGTCACATTGTGCTGCACAATAAACCCCAAGAATGCCAGCATTGCTAGTCTCCCTGTAAAATTTATATATATAAAAAAAACATTATATCACCACAAAGACATTTTTATATCACAAATTGTTGTGTGAGTCAGCTTAACTGGTCGACCCATCATATCTTTTGTAACAAAATTGCAAAATACTTATCTTATGAAATATCATAACTTTACTTCCTGCTTTATATATGTCCAATCCAAAAGTCAACCAATCGGTATTCAACACATTATAACTACGAAATTCTTCGCTTACCGTTGGCGATCTCCTTTTCCTTGGCCTCGAGAGTCGGTGTGAATTTGAGGGGATTGAAAATGCCGCCCGGATAGCCGACCTCGTTCAGGGGCAGTCTATAGCTCTTGAAAATCGGGTCTCAGTTTACGCTGCCCGGATTCTTGATGTCTTGCCACCGCCTAATCTCCACGTAGTGGAACAATATGAACTCGATCACAAACAAAGTCGATGACGAGGCAAAGTACTCGGATTTTCCAGCATCGTACCATTTGGGGACGTTAAGGATACCAGTCGATGTCAGTACCTCGGGCAAGAGCATGCCCTCCACGCCCAGCATTGCTCACCGCCCGTTGACCAGCTCAGCCTGCACGAACCACCTCAGATTCTCTGGGTCCTCTGCAAGGCCCAAAGGGTCGAACCCATTGTCTCCGGGTAGTCTGATATTAATAAGTTATGAAAAATAGTAAATAGAGACCAGGATATAAAAAATAAATCAATGTGTCACAAAAAAACTTAATTTCGAACAGAACACCAACATTCAATGTGGATAACACATTTCCATTGGAAAAATCAAATTTTGAAACAAACGTTTAAGCATTAAAAAAAAGCCATGAAAGATAGTAAATAGAGAGAAAAATAGAAAAACTAATCAACAACAACAACAACAACAACAACAACAACAACAACATACCCAGTATATTCCCAACAGGTTGGGGTCTAGGGGGGTCAGTTGTACGCAGACCTTACCCTTGTAATTATACAAGGAGACTGTTTCTATAGCGACCCAAGGTGCATTGCGCCGTTTGATATATTTTTTTTTCTAAAAACTTCACTAATAGAAGAAGCACTAGAATTTAATTGAGCCATTTTGATCTAGTCCATTATTAGCACTATGCCAGGAGAATTTTCAACAATGACTCTTCCAGCTCCATTTGCAATGGACAAAAAATAGAAAAACTAATCAGTGTCTGAAAAACTTGGTTCAAGTACAACACCAACATTTGAATTTGATAAACATTACCATTGCAAAAATCAAGTTTTGAAACAATAGTTAAATTATTAATTAACAATTTCGAAGATGAATCAAATTCGATTTAGTTTATTATCATATGAAACGATTATGCATAATGGCGAAACAGTTTCGAAGATGAATCCAATTGAATTTAGTTTATTATCATATTAGATGTTTATGCATAATGCCTTTACAGTTTCGAAGAGGAATCAAATTGAATTTAGTTTATTATCATATGAGACATTTGTGCATAATGCATATACAATTTCGAAGAGGAATCAAATTGAATTAAATTTATTATCATTATGAGACGATTATGCATAATGGCGATACAATTTCGAAGAGGAATCAAATTTAATTTAGTTTATTATCATATGAGACGACCCTGCTGTTGAGATAGGTGGGGGAGGCAAGCCTCGATAGCCATTCGCCTTTCTTGGCCTCGACCTTAAACGATTTGTAAGAAGAAACGGGTTGCCTAATCGAGACTTCCCGGTTCAATTTTCCCGATAAGAATCCGATCCTTGTGTAGTGATTGCCGCCATTNCTCTAGAAAATTTGTGAGAGGTCAGCGAAGATTTTGGTGAGCTATTGAAATAAAAATCTTTTTGTGTGTGTGCATTTGTTTTTCCTTTCAATGGTGTGTTTGTGGCGCTGGTTGAAGGATCAATTGTTACGGTTGATATGGGAGATTTTATGTCATCCAATGGTTGTGATTTGATTTTCTGGATTTTGGAACAGCCAATTGAAATCGAGGGCTCTTTATCTTTATCCACGTTGGCATATCCACAAATCTACTACTACTTTGCTGCCGACGCCGTTGGCCTTTTCAGATCGTGTGGAGCCCTCTTAGGTCCAACGTGGCTTTGTGGATAGCTCGAGGGTCTAATCTTGCCTATGTGGCAAGTAAATAAATCCAAGTCTTAGATGACATGAATAAAACTATATAAAATTAATAAAATTTACTCTACTTAGGTCTAAAATAGACTTAAAGGGGGACCGTGTCTCTTTTTTCTGGTTGCCACATTAGCAGGACTCAGTCAACTTTTATTTACATTGGAGAATATATTTTTTTAAACTTGGTCTATTTCTTATGTTGCATATAATTTTTTGGGATTGAATGAAAGCATTGTGGATCTCTTAGGTTCAAAAAATACAGTCACTATTCTAGAGGGTTATCTTTGTCATTCAATAAATTTCTGAAACCCTAGCCATGAACCTTCCACATTCTTCAAAACTGAACTAATCTGTGGCCGCCCCCAACAACCTTATAACTCAGACATGACTTTCTTAAACAATTACACACTTTCGTTGCCTTCTTTGCATCTTCACCGTGTTAGAATTCTTTATTCTTTCATCTGCTTGTTCCTTGTCATTTGGAGCAACTTATTGATGTTTTTTAGCTGATATTCCGCAAACTGTCTTGCTAAAAATTGTTGTTAGCCATCAGGAATAGTTTGTTTTTGTTTAGCTGTTATTACTCTAAATAATAACTTGATGGGTTTTCTCCGGATGTGATGAATCTGAATCTTAGTGTGTCTATTTTGATACAGTGAATTGGAAAAATCTGTGCTTTGACTTAAGTAATGGGTTTTCTTGCAATTTGCTTCTGCCAGTGATGGTGTTAAATATACTTTGAGTGTTTTCACTATGAAAAGCATAGCATCTGAGGCTTAGGCAATTGATTTTTGTTTTACCTTTTGATTCTATTTTTTGTTATTTGATTTGCTTTTCCTATCCTGTAATGAAATAGGTGTGTTGTACTATGTATTTGGCAAATGATGATAAAATAGACAGGGACATCAGAGCTCCTCTGGGAGAAAAAGATGACTTAGTCTAATGGGAATCTCTCTGATGCTAATTTTCAGATTAATGTTTGAACGTGTGCTTGTTTTTTACTTGTTATGTGGGGTTATTCAAGTATTTATGTAGCTTTATTGTGTCAAATTAATGTGCTTACATAGTTGAGATCAAAATTAAGCATCTTTTTATGTTGAAATTTCAGAAAATACATTCTTTTCACTTTATCTTTGCAAAAATGCAACCTTTCGATTGTAATACCATTTGTTGTGTGTTGTTACAGTCATGGAAGAGAGACAGTTCCCGCATTGTGTTGCTCAAAATTTTTGTTTGCCATTAGGAATAGTTTATTGAGTTGTTAACTTGCTAAAATAACTCGTGGGTTTTCTCCTGTTGTGATGAACCTGAATGCCAATGTGTGGCTTGAATATCTTGCATTTTCTCAGTGAATGTGTGCACAAACTTGTGTTTGACTAAAGCAATGGGTTTTTTTGCAATTTGCTTCTGCCTATGATGGTGTTAAATATACTTTGAGTGTTTCACTATGAAAAGCATATCATCTGAGGCTTTGAGGCAATTGATATGTTGGTTTGCTTTTGATTCTATGTTTTGCTAAATTGTTACTTGATTTGGTTTTCCTATTTTATCTTATAATGAAATGGGTTTGTTTCAGTTTGTATTTGGCAAATGATGATAAAACAGACAGGGACATCAGAGCTCCTCTTAGAGAGAATGATGACTTAGTCTAATAGGAATCTCTCTGATGCTAATTTTTAAATTAAAGCTTGAACTTGTGCTTGTTTTTTGATGTGTTATGTGTTGTTATTCAAGTGTTGTAGTTTTGTTTTTGTCAAATTAGTGGTATTTACAGAGTTGATAGGAAAATTAAGCATATTTTTGTATAGACATTTTAAAAAAAATACATCTTTTCAATTTTCTCTTTGCAAAAATGCCACCTTTTGATTACAATTCAATTGGTTGTGTGTTGTTTTAGTCTGGATAACTGTCAATAACAGCATTGTGTTGCCTGTGATGCATATTATTGCACTTATTATCAGAAATAAGTGTGATGATACATGATTGTCACTACCTCTGAGGCAAATCTTCCAATGCTGGAAAATTTAAATGATTTGATTGTATTTTTACCCCATTACAGTGTCCATTAATTGGAAAATTAAATTGTTAAGCTCAGGTTGAACTTTCAGTATCCAATTTGTGTATTCTTTTGCATTATTCTTCTTTATACGTGTACAAGTACATCACATTTTTTTTGTGTGTATTTAGATGAGTTCCTATTTTGTGTATTAGTGTTTCTTGTGTGTCCCAGTGCCTGATGATTACGTAAAAAGAACGGAGATTTGAAGGTTGCTCTTTGTTGAAGCCTGGTTTAATCACATTGGCTCCAAAAAGCGTTTATGTAATGAACTCTTTCTTGTGTACATGAAGGCAGGGACCCCCCTTTTAACTATTTTCCTTTTTTCCAACATTCCTTTTTTCTGACAATCCTTTGTGATTAGGGTTGTAACTAAATTGAACTGGATTGAACACAATATTGTTCAAGAGCATATTTGATCTAGTTTTTATTTATTTATTTATTTATTTATTTATTTATTTATGTTAGGGGAGACTTAGAGGTACAATATTTATTTATTTGCACACAATATTTATTTATTTGATCCAATATTGGGTTTATGTATAGGAGAGATTTAGAGGCACCATCGAGAAGGTAGAAACATTAGATTTAAGAACTCAAATTAAAAAGGAGAATGATAGATCTAAGAAACTTGAAAGGAGACAATAAAAATGTTTTAAAATATTTAACTTTAAATGAGGATATGTGCTTTGATCGAGCATGATGGCAATATGTGATCAATATAGTTGACTTCACTTATTGGGATTTTAATGGTTTGTTGATTGATTAATTGATGCAAGGGGAGCTTGAATGAGTTTTAACTGAGTTAAACACAAATCAAGTTTGAGTAGTCTTGGTTTGACTTGTGCTTTGAATTTAATCAAATATAAAAGTGTGTTCAGTTTTGTTTTGAGAAACTTTGATGAAACTGGAGTGGAGTTCAAATTGCGGTTTTTATTTGTACTAGTACGTAGCTCGTGCGATGCACGAGATAATAATTATAATTGAATATATTAAAGCAATGAACCAATATTAATCAGTATAAAAATAATTTTGAATAATAATAATTATTTATTATTTTATTGATTGATATATAATAATTTAATATTTGATTTATATGCTTATTTCACTCGCTCTAAAACAATTGTCATTTTATAAAATGAAAGGTGAGAATATCTTGATCTATATATAAATTGAAATATAAATGCAATACCTATCAGTGATGGGCATGTGATTTGAAACATTTGATGAACTGGTCGGCCTGACACCTTATTAAATGATAGTTTTGAACCATTTGATACCATCAGAAGGAAGCAAACTACGTACTAATTAAATGATAGTTTTCTATGCGTAAAAAAGAAAAACAAAAAGAAAAAGAAAATTGGTGGTCCTGGCACCTTCTTGATATATGCATCAATTTTATCGACCATTGGCGTGACACCGAACATGCTGTTGTAAGATCTTATGTTTTCTTGAAAATGTTTTGTTCATGTGACCATCTCCGTAAAGAAACTCTTTCGAAAATTGAGGAGGATCTCGTAGAGGAGGGAGATGAACATTTCATTAACACAACAACCAGTATAATAGGGAGTAGCTGCATTTTGACCTTAACCTTTTATTTTCTCATACCAAAACTTTGATCCGCAATGTCTACAACAGAAGTTTGCATCTCCCATGTTCCAGTACTATGAAAATGTTAGATAAATGAACTAAAATTAGATGCATTATGTGTATGAGTCGACATATTTTTACAAATCGTAAATGTTAAGTTAAATTTACCAGATACTCCTGAGGTTGTCTCACGAATTTTCTAGGACGACCACACTTTCTTTTTTGTATAGCTAGTTGAATGGGATCATCAACATGGGTCAGATCATTAACAACAATTGTATTTGGCGTAGGACTATTGTGCGAAACTTATTCTTAGAAAAAAATATGGTTACAAAAAGTTGTACTCTCGTTCTCATCGTCGAATATGATATATATCATAATGTTTTCCGGTCTAAGAATATTAGAATTATTTGGGATTTGCTTGCGATATCTATGTTGACCTGTTAATTTAAAAATACTCAATACAATATCGAAAAATTGAATGTGTAAAAAACATTACTCTATGCATAAAATGACATATTCTTGAAATACCGTTTGTGATGTCACAAAAATGCCTAGTATTTGAAGCATTTGGCGAAATACCCAAACCAATTGTCATATGTCTTCCTATAAAAGCATCTCCAATGCTCTAATATTGTTGTAAAATAAATTTTGACAAATGTCAATAAATTAAATGAATTGTGAACCATGTAGGAAAAATATTAAGTTTACAACTATGAAATTAAAAAATTATCTCCAATGCACAATGTAGTGTAACTAAAATATTATCTACTTACCAAATTATTAAAATTTATAATATGTAGTAAGAAAATTAATTAAATAATTAAATAATTTATAATTGGTAAGAATAAATCTCTCTCTTCTCTTATTGGTTAGCTAGAGTGTGGAGGAGAATGTGGATGAACCACATTCTTCTCTACATTGTCGACATTAATTATGTCCACATCATCACAACATTTGTGATCACATAGTACATTCGAGGATGAAAAGTTGTGACATTGCTAAATATGTTAATGTAAAATGTAATTTACAACAACAATATTTGAACATTAGAGATGCTTTAAGAGTTGATCCAGATCCAATAAGTGAATTCTTGGAGGAAACTTTTTTATAAAGATGGGAAGGTTGAATGGCGGAGTCTTAGTTTTTTTGGGTATTATTGTTGTAATAGGCTTATACTTTTTTGGAAAAATCGGAAATAATGATATAATATAAATTATTTGTAAATCAGAACTTATACTTCAAATTTGATTATAAAGTTTGTTATATTAAATCTACTTAAATTTAAATAATTATTTAAATCTTTAAAGCTTTTTATTACGATCAACATATCTAAATTATTTGTAGAGTTCTTTTAATTGGCTATGTAACAATATCTTATACAAAAGACATCACAGAAATTAATCGGCCCATCTATGATAAAAACATAATAAAAATATACCATGTGTAGAGTTTTTGTGATACTACACCTCTTCACACAATTTGAAATGTTTATACCTAAAAGGATTAACACGTACATTGATATTGATTATGACACTTGATTATGAAGATTTTCATAGTTATCTAAATTAGGTAGATCTTTACATAGTTATCTAAATTAGGGATAAATCGGATGGTATATTTACATAGTTATCTCAATGACAATTTCTCAAACAATAAAATTACAGAAAATATTGATATCTATGTATATTGTGTTATTTCATTATAATATAAAGTCATTTAGGATTTTGAAATTTGTTTGTACGACCTAAAATAGGCACAAAAATCAGCTGTTGTGGATTTTTTTTTTATATCCGATTTCGTTAATTCGAAAATAGGATCATCGCCAGATGATTCTTTTTTTATTTAAATTAGGCAATAATCGGATATGTTGGAATAATGCGAAATTTAATCTTTTTTTAAATTAGATTTTCTTTTTTATTTAAATTCAAATTGTATAACAAAAAATTCAGTGAAATTAAAAATATATATGTAAATCATATATAAAAATATACCACGTGTAGAGTTTTTGTGATACTCCATCGGTTCACACAATTTGAAATGTTTATATCTAAAAGGATTTAACCGAAAAAATTGATTATGACACTTGATTAGCGGAAGATCTTTACATAGTTATCTAAATTATGATACTCGAATTTTTTATACAATTAAAATTTAATATTATAATAAGTTACACGAAATTTTTAATTATTTGTTTTTGGTTTTGATTTAAAATGGTACAAAAATTTATTAGAAAGGTTGTTATATTAATTGTTTTCAAATCTCTATCTCATTAGTTTACAATTTTTTATTAATATCTAAATTAGTCATCAGTTTTGATCATCATGGGATATATCCAAATTTAAAATCAACTAATTGTGATACTCGAGTTATTTTTAAAATTCCTACAAATTATAAAAGGTAAATTACATGAAAATTGAATATGAAGAAATTTATATTAAATTAATTTATATAGTTATGTTAAAGAACGATGTAAATAGTTATCTGCATATTTAACCTTTTATCATATTGATCAACCATAAGTTTATAGAGGACAAATTAAAATACAAAATAACTATTTAAGTAAGAAATCGAATAATATTGGAAAATATAAATAATTTACGTTCCCACAAATGATAAATAACTAAGAGCAAACTATAATAATGACATGGAATAAAATCATTAGCAATATTCAAAATGGAAAAATACATAATTTCATTCAATCGTAAGATAGACATGCAGTAATATTAAATTAAATATCATCTATACTTATAATAAGGTGTAGCATTTACGAAATTTATTAAGTTGAAAAGTCAATGCAATAAATGTATTACTATTTTGAGCAACATAATATAATATCATATCTATACTTATATTAAAAGGTATACCATTTACCAGATTTAGTATAAAGAAAAGTCAACAACATTTATTGCATTACTATTTCCGTATTATACAATCTATACTTATATAAAAGGAGATTCTATTTACTATATTTACTATCCAGAAAATCAACTGCATTAAATATCATTACTATTTTGGTATTATAATATTTTATTTATTTAATTAATTTATTTATTTGTTTTATTTTAAAAAGGTAAGTATAATAAAAATATTTGAATAATAAAAAATTCAAATACCAAATAAAAATGTACACTTTGACTTATTTAATTATATTTGGTATTTGATTATACCTATTCCTATTTAGTATATACATTAAATACTTACTAAAGTATTTATTTGTTTTATTTGTCAAAGTTAAGTATAGATTTGTTTAAATTATCAAATCATAAAAAAAAATATTAAATCAATATTGTAAAAAAAAAATCATATAATTTTATAACAATTTTACTGCACTATTTAACAATATTTCTTTTTTATTATATAATAAAATAATAATTAAATATTATATGGTGAACAACAATAAGTAAAACTGTTACTTTCTCTTATATCAGGGGATAAATTTATATGCTAAAATTAAATTTTTATTAGTATAAATGTTTTAGTGAGATAATATATTAATTATTTTACAAGCTAGCCCTAACATGATCATATTTAATGTTTTAAAAGATGTAGAAAAAAAACTTATAATAACTCTATTATTTTTTAGACTTAAACGTTGATTAAAAGATGTAAAAATTCCCAATTTTTTAGACTTAAACGTTGATTAACACCATAGATTGAGAGTTTATATTTAGTAAAATTTCTAATTGTAATAAAAAATTAATTTTTGCTATATTTTAAAATATCTTTAAATTCATTATAAAAAAAAAAGAAAAAAAACTACAATGAAAAAAGCAAGTCAGCCATATATCGATTTATTATACTCTCAAATCACATTCACAATTTGGCTACAAGAAAAGGAAACTCATTGATTAAAATATTATTTTGTCAGTATTCTTAATGTACAAGAGACTTTAAGACTCCACTTGAATATTATAAAACTTTTATTGAACATTGTACAATTTTCTTGCGTATTATAAACTTTTATTGAATATTGCATCTTATAATATAATATTCTCCAAATAAACATATCTCATGCTTTGCACGGGTCACGTACTATATATCCCGTATATTTTTCTTTATTCATGTATATAATTATAAGCCTGGATAAATAACCTTAAAATTGTGTACCCCGTGCATCGCACGGGCTCTGTACTAGTATATACTTATATAAAAGGAGATTCTATTTACTACATTTACTATTCAGAAAAGTCAACTGCATTAAATACCATTACTATTTTGGTATTATAATATTTTATTTATTTAATTGATTTATTTATTTGTTTTATTTTAAAAAGGTAAGTATAATAAAAATAATTTTAATAATAAAAAAATCAAATACCAAATAAAAATGTACACTTTGACTTATTTGATTATATTTGGTATTTGATTATACCAAATATATTCCTATTTAGTATATACATTAAATACATACTAAAGTATTTATTTGTTTTATTTGTCAAAGTTAAGTATAGATTTGTTTATATTATCAAATCATAAAAAAATATTAAATCCATATTGTAAAAAAAATCATATAATTTTATAACAATTCTACTACACTATTTAACAATATTTCTTTTTTATTATATAATAAAATAATAATTAAATATTATATGGTGAACAACAATAAGTAAAACTGTTACTTTCTCTTATATCAAGGGATAAATTTATATGCTAAAATTAAATTTTTATTAGTATAAATGTTTTAGTGAGATAATATATTAATTATTTTACAAGCTAGCCCTAACATGCTCATATTTAATGTTTTAAAAGATGTAGAAAAAAACTTATAATAACTCTATTGTTTTTTAGACTTAAACGTTGATTAAAAGAGGTAAAAATTCTTAATTTTTTAGACTTAAACGTTGATTAACACCATAGATTGAAAGTCTATATTTAGTAAAATTCCTAATTGTAATAAAAAAAATTAATTTTTGCTATATTTTAGAATATCTTTAAATTCATTGTATAACAAATCACATTCATAATTTGGCTACAAGGAAAGGAAACTCATTGATTAAAATATTATTTTGTCAGTAGTCTTAATGTACAAGAGACTTTAAGACTCCACTTGAATATTATAAAACTTTTATTGAACATTGTACAATTTTCTTGTGTATTATAAACTTTTATTGAATATTGCATCTTATAATATAATATTCTCCATTTAAATTCATCCTGTGCTTCGCACGGGTCACGTAATATATATATCCCGTACATTTTTCTTTATTTATGTATATAATTATAAGCCTGGATAAATAGCCTTAAAATTGTGCACCCCGTACATCGCACGGGCTCGGGCTCTGTACTAGTTCAATCCTAAAAAGCCATCTTGCTCCTCGCTAATAATAAGGACGGATTTTGTGATACTCCATCAATATTTAACGGATTTTGTGATACTCCTAAAAATATAGAATGATTTTTGCCATATTAACCAAAAAACAAAAAACCAGTCTATGCGCACCGAATATTGATTTTTTTAGATGTTTAAAATGGTTTCCATATTCAGTAAGTCAACTTGGTTGACTGTGATTTTTTTTAAACTTTCCTCATTTGATTTATTGACCTCTTTTTTTCAATATATATATATATATATATATATATTTTTTTTAAAAGCATAAATATAATGACCGAGATACTAAAACTTTTGTTATATTATATATTGAGATTTTATAAATATAGAGACCGAGATTTTAATATTGTTCGTTGTTTCTAAGAAAAAAATAAATAAATAAAAACATACACACTTAATAAATTTTAGCCAGATTTTTTAAATAATAAAATAAATTAAAGCCCGAAATTTAATGTAGCATTTAATGTTGTATGATTTTTTTAAAAAAAATAAAAAAATAATAAAACTTACTATTTATAGACTGCATTAAATTGTGACCAATGGTAAATGATAATTCTTATTATATATATATAGATGAACTACAACCAACATATCAAAACAGGTTTGATAGTTTTACTTTCTTGTATCCTGCCTCTTAAAAGTGTGTTTAGTTTCACACTTGATTATACAAAGCTATTGTGATTAAAGAACTTTTAAAGGTCATCGAAGATTGCTCATTTGCTCCTAAAAGGATGACATGTTATGTATTAAACTGTGGTTTACAATGCATAACCTTGTTAAAAAGGAATGCATAACATGATTCATTTCTTTCATGATATTAAGAAAGAGAGTATATGTCTTTTTCATTATGATAACTAAATAAATAGAAGGTGAGAGCTTTTAGTGATGCTGAAATCCAACAGATAAAAGAAGAATGATGAGTTTGAGAAGGGAGGGTCACATGTGATGTTCACATAATATTTTTCTTTTTCCTCTTTTTTCAAGAAATGGTATTGTTGATCTTTAGTTTGAGGACATGTTGACTCAAGATGGGAGCTATTATAAACATATGTTGTGCAGATTCCTTTGTCACATGCCTTAAAAGATTTTAAGATCATATGTCTTTGTGAAGGTTCCTTTGTCACATGCGTTAAAGATTTTAAGTTCATATGTGTCTTTGTGAAGTAAAGATACGATGGAGATTTGGTTTTCTACTGACTTCAATGGGTAGAGATAATATTGAAAGGGTATTTGTAACTTGTAGTTCTTATGAGATGAGAAGCTAAGAGGGGATCTTTTGGAAATTTATAGAAGCAAACTTGTGTTTTAATAGGTTAATTTCAAAATTTGACCCTTTGTTCATATCATTTCAAGTTTTGCATGTCTAGTTCTCGATAATAAAACACGTTCCTTGTTTTACTTGAAGTAAGTTCGATATCCACGGGGATTTTGATTGTTTGATTACATACATTTACACAAACAAACATTTATATAGTGTTGATTCGACAATTAAAATTTCATGAGTGCAATGACGACGATTAGGGTGAAATTTGCCCTACTTGTTGTGGATTTACTAATAACATCGGGTATAATATGTACCCAACTCGCATTACGTTGTAATGAATATGAGTTGGTTTCAAAATTACAGTCTGAGTTGTTTTAGTCAAACATATAAGTGCATGCTAAGTTAAATACTTTGACTAACCGTATAGTGTGTTGTGTACCTTATAAACTGGCATTTTGTTCACTTATTTTTAATACATGCAAAGCGTTGTGAGAGATTCTAATTGATGTTTAAGTTAGTTTCTTGTACAAAACAAGTCATCTGTGCAATTGCAAGTGGAGAGAAAACAAAAATGTGATCGATTAAGGTCTTTGATTGTTGTGTTTTTGCGCTTATTTTTATGCGTTTTATTTATTTAGTTGAGTCGGTTCTAGGTTCGTATTCTTGTTTAACCGATCCATTTTAGTTGTTTTGCGTATTTTTATTTGTATTTGGTGTTTTGTGTTATTGGCGTACTTTTTGGTGTCTTTTGATGTTTTATAGGTCCATTTGTTCGAGTTGATAGAGGAGGAACCGAGCCGAGTCCCGAGTACGCGAGTTGAAAAATCGAGCACTTCATCTTCGTCCATATCCGAGTCATTGTCCGTGTTGATGATCCCGAGTCCCGATAAATGACCAATTCCAAACCGTTTCTGAGCCATTTCAAAGCAATCTCGAGGGCGTACTTTTTCATGTCTTTTGGTGTTTTATAGGTCCGTTTGTTCGAGTTGATAGAGGAGGAACCGAGCCGAGTCCCGAGCACGCGAATTGAAAAACCGAACACTTCATCTTCGTCCATATCCGAGTCATTGTCCGCGTTGATGATCCCGAGTCCCGATACATGACCAATTCCAAACCGTTTTCGAGCCATTTCAAAGCAATCCCGAGGTCGTACTTTTTCGTGTCTTTAGGTGTTTTATAGGTCCGTTTGTTCGAGTTAATAGAGGAGGAACCGAGCCGAGTCCCAAGCACGCAAGTTGAAAAACCGAGCACTTCATCTTCGTCCATATCTGAGTCATTGTCCGTGTTGATGATCCCGAGTCCCGATAAATGAGCAATTCCAAACCGTTTTCGAGCCATTTCAAAGCAATCCTGAGTTTTACCGAACTTTTGTCGAGTCGATGCCGCGACCACTCGTGCACTCGCCTGCGCTTTCATCGGGCGAATCGGCACTCGCCCGCGCACCCAAGGAGAGAAGTGACACTCGCCCGCTATTTTGCCCGGGCGACCAGGATAACTCGCTCGCGTGCAACCCCAACACTCGCCCGGGTTTCGTCAAGCTAACCGACATTCGCCCGAGGCCACATGGGGCACTCGCCCGGAATTCGCCTAGGTGGACCGATATTCGCCCGTGGCATGGAGCACTCGCCGGGGCGAAAATGGGGCTCGTGTGCAACCCCAACACTTGCCCGGGTTTCGCCAGGCGAACCAACATTCGCCCAAGGCCACATGGAGCCCAGACAGACTGATACTCGCCCGCGGCATGGAGCACTAGCCCAGCATTTCGCCCGAGCGAAAATGGGGCTCGCGTGCAACCCCAACACTCACCCGAGTTTCGCCAGGCAAACCAAAATTCGCCCGAGGCCACATGGAGCACTCGCCCGGAATTCGCCCAGGTGGACTAATATTCGCCCACGGCATGGAGTACTCGCCCAGCATTTCGCCCGGGCGAAAATGGGGCTCGCGTGCAACCCCAACACTCGCCCGGGTTTCGCCAGGCGAACCAACATTCGCCCGAGACCACATGGAGCACTCGCCCAGCATTTCGCCTGGGCGAAAATGGGGCTCGCGTGCAACCCCAACACTCGGCCTGGGCGAAAATGGGGCTTGCGTGCAACCCCAACACTCGTCTAGCATTTCGCCCGGGCAAAAATGGGGCTCGCGTGTAACCCCCACACTCACCCGGGTTTCGCCAGGCGAACCAACATTCGCCCGAGGTAGTACTCACCCGAATTCGCCCAGGCGGACTGATATTAGCCCGCGGCATGGAGCACTCGCACAGCATTTCGCCCGGGTGAAAATGGGGCTCGTGTGCAACCCTAACACTCGCCCGGGTTACGCCACACGAACCAACATTCCTCCGAGGCCACATGGAGCACTCGCCCGGAATTCACCTAGGCGGAGTGATTTTCGCCCTCTGCATGGAGCACTCGCCCGGGCGAAAATGGGGCGAGTTGAAAATTTTAATTGTGTGTGATTTTAGTGTGTGTTTGTGGTGTAGTTATAAATAGACCAAAGCTTTGTATTTTTTAATATCACCCCTCATTTCCCAACTTTTAAGTTGGGAAATCCTCTCTATTTTCTCTCTTTTATTTTTATGCTTTGGTTTGAAGGTTCATAACTCATTTTCCGACGAAATTTCGGCAATATCATTTTTAATCAAGACTCGAGTTTTACGCACTACTTTATTCCAGGCATGCGATAGAAGAGTAAGTACCTTGCTTAGGACTTACTACTTCGACTTACTACTTGCTTTGGACTTACTACCTTGCTTAGTACCTTGGTTACAAAACAATAGTTTGCACAATATACATCCTATTTATCTCAAATTTTTGCTATGAAACCACCTAAATAAAAGTTTAGGTAACCTACTGTATGGGTTAAAATAATTCATGATTATAGTCCACAACTAAAGAACACGTGACTCAATATTTTGGCCATATAAATAAAGTCATATTGATTGAAAGTAATTTTGTCTCCACATTTATGCCCTTCCTTTAGTTGACAGTGTTTGCTTGATGTTATCACAAATTGGTCAGATTTAACATAACATCATTAGTGATTAGTTTAAGTTACGTTGTATATTTGTATAGTAGTTTGTGGTAGGCTATGGGATCCACAATTGCACATAAATATTTTTAAAATTAGGACAAACTTTTACAACGCTGCCACGTTAAATAAGATGTTAGTTCAATGATTTCGTCTTTATTCTACTATAATTTAGGCAGTGGCATGATAGGCTGACGAATAAGGTTGGAACAAAAATCATAATGTATTGTTTTAATGATGCATATTGCAATCATATTTATGAACTGAATATGTATTCTCCCTAGAGTTATAAATGAGTTGAGTCCAAGTCGAGCCTTATCGAGTCGATACGAACTCTTTAAAGTTTGAAAAATTACATAAGAACTCTTATTTGTCAAACCTAATTAGAGTTCAGCTCGTTAACTAAAAGAGATTGAATAAAATATGGAGTCTTAACGAAATAGCTAAATCTTTAATCAAACTCAAGAATAGCTCATTTCATTTAATAACTTTTATCTCTCTATCCCATATATTGGAATTAATTTTTATGATCATCATGCTACCCTCGTGCACAAAACCAATCAAACAATTAGTCAAATATCACATCAAAACACCCACAAACATAACTTTATTGTATAACCAAGTACAATAAAATTTCATTATTGTAATTAAGCTATATGTGATTTTTAATACGTATATAACCACAAATGATGTTGTAATTAGGCAATTTAATGGATTGATTGATGGGCTCATCGTACTTTATAGATAAAATTGTATATTTGTATTATGAAATGTCGATCTTTTTATATTATTTTTTAAAAATATGATATTTTGTTATAAAAATATTTGTATGTACGTCGATAGTTAAGTTTTCTGATAGGCACTCTCATTGTTAGTCAATTATAATTTCTCAACAAAAATATATATTTTTATAATTAAATGTCATAATTTAAGATACGATTGAAATAAAAGTATGATACTTTATAATATAAGTCAAAATATATGACTGCGAACGGTTAAGTAATAGTATATAACACCAATATTTGTGTAAGTATTATGGTCTAACAACATCACTATCAATATAAGTTAGAGGTTTGAATTATAATTTGAGGTTGTTACATCCTAATACTTCTCGAAATTCAATGATAACATATTATTATTATTATTATTAATTTAGGGTGGTTCATTATTGAATTGACATAGTTCTCTTTTGTCTCCCTTATAGTTTAATAATATTCTCATCTCTTTGGCATTCGTAGTTATTCCTCTTTTTATTTGCTACGTTTCCACCTTATAAGTTCTTTAACATTTTTGAAGATTTTTTTTAATAGGAGAACAATTTCAAAAGTGTCATATCATTATCGTTTAGATGTGTCAGTGAATTATTAATTTTTTTAGTTGCAATGACTTGTGACTCTTTCTGGTCCAATAGACTTTTAATTGGTAAAAATTTATATGCTGACACATTGCCACGTCCTACTCCATATATCTCTTCATTTCAATTTTTTCTTTATTTTTATTGAAAATAATTTAATTATCGGAAATAAAAAGAAAAAAATAACACCTAACATATTAATTACATAAATAATTAAATATTGACATAAAATAATGTAAGTGTAAATATTGTTAATTTCGTTAAGACTGATGTTAGACCATCATACTTTTCAACATGTGCGTACATATTTCAACCGAAACATTATAATCCTTAAAAAAAAATATAACAAAATTATAACATTTCATAATATTAGTATAATTTTAATGATAAAAAATAATAAAATATGACGGGTCGACTCTCATAACAATTAGTCATCATATAAGAATTTGTGTAATAATTGAAAAAAAAAAAAATGTGACATATTAGACAACCAGAAACTTACAACATATGTTATGTTAAAGTGTATACTTAGTTATGTTAAAACATATGAGTAACTAACAAAACCAAACAACACGTCATTTATTCTGATAATGTAACTTAACTCACAAAATAAAAATATATCAAAGTGGATTTAGAAGGAAATTAGTACGTACTCAGGATATTAAACAAGTTAGGAACTATATACTTATTAATGTTGAGTTGGGTATGAGATTCGAGCATCATTCATTTGTTTCATTAATATTGTTATTTGTCATGCTAATTCTTGAAGTCAATTAAATGCACAGATGCTGATAGGTAATCAAATTCTTCATTATCGATCCTAAATTAATCACCAAAATCATTTATTGTCTAGCACCAAAAAAATTATTAAAACAATAAACTTCTTAAAATCAGAAAATTTATGCAAAATTGTCAAAAAATCTGAATAACAGGGTAAGATGAAACTAAAATGCACAGATAAACAATATAACACAGCTTGATCCACAATTACATGTGCATAAATAAACTTGCCCAAACACTTCATTAAAATCTATTACCATCTCCAAAAGACTAAAAATTTTCCAAAACCATAAAAAGACCAATATCAAATCCCTTACAAAGAAGAACCAAGAGCAAGTGAACCTGTAAAAAGGTTCTTCAAATACACAGGGCTTACACCTAAAACCACAAAGCCCTGCAGCTTACACATAAAAATTTAACATATTTACATCACACAACAGAACCAAAAAAAAAAAAGAGAAAAAAAAAGAAAAAAAAAAAGAAGGGATTTCCTTTTAGGCTGCTACTAAATTATCTTCCTTTGCTGACTTAAGTACTAAATCTTCAGATATCTGACCAATTGAGGCCAATGCCAACAGCTCTGATTCATCTAATCCCTTTGCCGGGCCAAGAAAACACGGGTCCGAAGCCCCGTACTTGGCCAATGCATCCTTAAATTTCTTGATCTGTCAGTAAAATTAATTAAAAAATATGGTAAATAATCACATATATGTATTTTTTGAAAAAAGGAAAGTGAATGAATGGATCAAGATTTGCATACTGTGGCATTTGTGCAGCTAAAGCTACAGACTTTGCCTTTAGCTCCTCTATAGAATCTGAAAAAGGGTAGAACATGAACATGAAGGGCATAACACATGGCTTTGTGTAGCTCATAATTAACTTTGAGAAAAATGGCATCTGGGTTCATTTCAGCAAGTTGGCAGATCTGTAACAAACATGGGGGAAAAAAAAAAACAAAAATCAATAAACCATGTTTCAAAAATCCATATTCTAACAGATAACAGCTCATAAATTGAACACACCAAGAAAAGAAAGGATAACTCACAAATTAATGAATAATAATTAATCAAATTTGTGATAAAAAAATTTACCTTAGGGTGCAAAGCCTTGCATCCTCCACATCCAGGGGAATAAAAGTCAACAACAACTAATTTATCACCAGCATTAGATAAATAATCTACCAATTCTTGAGCTGAGTTGACCTCAATCATGTTTGGCTGCAAAGATTTTTCCCACCATCTCAAAGCTTTGCCGATGACAAATGACCCTTGTGCCTAACAACAAAA
>BKCP01001558.1:544412-559546 GCA_008636005.1 Striga asiatica
AAAAAAAGGGAATCACAATTATGGAGTTCAGCAAGTTAATGGGTAAGCTTGAAGTAAAGAATGAGAAGTATTGCTATAACAAGGACCGTGATAATAGAACCAATGATCCACTTGTTTCTGTTCATTCTTCTTGACATATTTGTCAGAATTTTTTTGCTCCGGCTAATGTTGTCATCCACACCATGGAGCTGCCGAAAAAATAAGAGAAACAAATAAAAAGATTCACCATCTTAAACTCGATTACAGAGTCGGCTCGATCTCAGTAGTTTGCAGCAAGAGAAATGACATAAGACGGGCAGATCTCGAATGTCCAAAAAATTGAAAAAAAAAAATGAAAATAACTGAAAAGTAGAACGTATAAGGGGGAAAAACTAAAATTTTAGAATGTAATACCTAAAAGACCATCGTATTTGCCTCAGCGCATTATTTAATTCATTTCTAATCAGATAATAACTAGTGTATACCCGTGCGATGCACGGAAATAATATTAAATTAACAATATTATAAATAGACCTCGAGTTTGAGTCACTCAATGACCCAAGTGGAAACTACTATTGATCCTATTTAAAAAAAAAGAAGCGAAAAAAATAATTATAAATTAAAGAGGAAGATAAACAATACTTAATAATTATAAATAAAAGATTCGGGGTCGAACAATGTAAAATTATTTTGTACAAGATAATATAAAAAAATTTGATTACACACCATTTCAAAATTATTATTATACTTTTTTGTATGGTTAGCTTATAATATTTGTAAAAATATTAGTAATTAGACCGATAAAAATTAGCTTCTTAAAGTAGATAATGGATTTTCAGTAGTAATTATGAATTGATTTCTATTTTATTTTATTTTTTCTTTTTAAAGATAATGGATTTCTAGTAGTAATTATGAATTGGTTTCTATTTTATTTTATTTTTTTAAATCTGTATAGATAAGAGATGAAATTTTTTAAACACGGGAGACGTATGCAATGGGATTTTGTAACAGAAGAGATAAGCGTGTAGATTTATACTAAAAATAGGAAAAATAAAAACAAATATTTATTGTCAAACAACGGTTTTGATAAACTAAAAAAAATGAGCCGATTTTTTTGCCTATTTAGATTTGTCCAACAATTACTATATTAGGATATATTTAATGATTTTGGCGGGAAAAAGTTTCTAAATTTGTAAAAAAGTTATTCTTTTTATATAATGATAGATAGTTTATAATGAACATGAAATGTACTAAAATTTGAAATCGTGTGGAAAGTTAATATGCAAGCAATACATAAAATTTAAAACACTTAATGATGTACCGCGTTATGGGCGTGCAGGAGAGATTGGCGTTGCTGGTGCAAATCTTGAAGGATCGAGACTCCAAGATCCTCAGTTTCCAGCATTGTTTTTCGACTTTCTCTGATCCTTTCACCCGACTTATTCAGTCTCTCAGTTGACATGAGCAACCTTCCTCTTTGATCTGCAGATGCCTGCAGCATTAAATATCAGTCCAATACAAGTTACTTCGTGTGGCAAATATTTTCCATCCTAATTGTGGGCATAGGATTTAGAAAACAAAAGAAATAACGATATGTACAAAAGAATAACCAAAGATAAAAAAAAAATATGCAACTACAGGCACTGACAAGTTCAATACAACAAATGATNGAAAAAAAAAAAAAGAAAAACCTCGTGCATGAACATAAATAAATCAAATTATTAGAAGCTAAATTAATATGACTTGATGTCAGAATTTAATATTATATTTTTCAGAATCATCAACAACCAAGACGCACTAACTCGGGTTCAACATGATTTTGCGTTTTTTATGTGCTACACAAATCTGAGAATATAAAATCACGACTAAACATGTCTCTTCTCGGCACATTTTGCTTCCCATTAACAAACTTTCGAGTTTGAACATAAATTACTAATCAAAGCGTAGTGTAACGGCATCTCAGTAAAGAAATGATATCAACACCAAAAAGAACGAAACCGGACACAAGAAATATGGTTGTCATCTTCTAACTAACCTGGTATAGCTCAACTACCTAAGAAAAATCATTTCATTTTTCGGTTCAATAATTGTTATATGAGAAGAAACTGGAAGGTAAATACCGTCAATGTGTCCGCCATTCCTGATTCCAGCAAATTATCCCGCACTGCTAGATTGGCATTAGCTGACGTGATTCTCTTTACTTCCGTTTTCAAGTTGTTCAAATCAGTTTTATACTCTCTCAACTTGGCGAGAAGTGTAGCTTTCACACTTGGAGGTAGACTTCTAGCCTCTAGATCCATTTTACGTATCTAGAAGAGTAAGCTCATGAAAAATTGTTAGAGTAGAGCTTCAAAACTATATACGTAATAAAAATTTGTATCTGATTGTAGTAAATTACCAGTGTCTCAGCATTGTCTATATCTCCATTAATTTCAGATAATTTCTGTTTCTTCTGTTCTACAATTGTGAAAAAATTGGGTCATCAGTAATATCTACAGCATATGAAAGTGAATTAACTATAAACATGCAGAGAGCTACAGTAAAAAATATCACACAAGTGATTCACTATAAGCATGCAGCGAGCTCTAGTCAAAAACCTCAAACACGTGAATTAACTACAAATATATAGAGAGCTCCAGTAAAAAACCTTAAACACGAAACACCTCATTTTGCATGAACCGGTGAACTGAGTATATCTGTTACACTGTGTCATACAAACTCTTACATTTTCGGTTTATCTAGGGCCAAGGATATAGTTTTCCTACTTCTAACTAATAAACAAATATATGACTTGGATTTAGAACGAATTCCTCATTGACTTGAACATATTCACAAACAGTATATCTTATGTAAAACTGCCTAATCTTTAGTTAGCCATACCACTCCAACAAATACTAGAATGTCATACGTTTGAATAAAATATAACCAAAAGTATGACATTTCAAAATATTAGTATGTATTTTTTTTGTAAGAAAATATGTTTGTCTAACGGTTAATCACCCAACAACAGCATTAGTGGTTCACAAGAATTGACCCAAAACAAACTCGAAACTATAGGTGAATTAACTATAGATATGCAAAGAGCTCTAGTCAAAAACCCCGAACACGGAACACCCCATTTTGCATGAACCGGTGAACTAATTATGTCTGTTTTATAAACAATGGATATTGTTTTCCTACTTCCAACTAATCAACAGATATATGACTTGGAATTAGAACGGCTCGAAACACCTCATTTTGCATGAACCGGTGAACTAATTATGTTTCTTTCACTGTATATTTTGGCTTACCTAGGGCCAAGGACATAGTTTACCTACTTTGAACTAATAGACAGATAAAGAACGACTCTATTCGAAGTCATCATCGACTCAAACATATTCACAAACATTTATCCAGGCCCACAAATAATTCACTCATAACAAACCCGAAACAACAAGCCACCTGAGCTTAAATCAATTCTTCCAGCAGATTATCCTAAAACAAACAACAAATGTAAATAAATCATAATTCAGATAAGCTAAAAAGAGGAAAAATGAAATCATATCTCACCGCCATCAAGAAGACCAGCTGAAGTAATCTTTTTGGACAGATTAGCTGAGACCTCACAGTATTGACGTTCGTAACCTTCGAATACTTGACTCATCTTTTGTCCGGCCAAAAATCTTACAATTAAAGCCTACAGTGCACAATACCAGAAATAATTCAAATGATCTTCCAACAAATCAATGCTGATTCAAAAAATTCTTATACAAAAACACTGATCCCTTAAAAAAGAGCACAACGAAAGCTCCAAAATCTGAAGAATTCGGAAAGTTTTTAGATTAGGGTGAGGGAAATATTGGTTCAGATCCACGTGTGGGGATGTTTACGCACCTCAAGCTGATCGGAGAGCGTCGGGAAACTAATCGGAATCTGATCGGGGAAAGTGCGCCGGTCGTCAAAAGCTGGCCTGCGAAAGAAATTGCTCCAAATGGAACGATGAGTCAGTTGAATTTCAAGCAACGACGTGACTCATACCGTCATACGTTTGTCGATAAGACGATATTACCCTTGCCACATGGTAATTGGGAAAATACATGATATTTGGTTTCATTTTTGTTTTTGTAAGACATTATTAGCTTGTTTGCAAACACTGCTCAAATAAACTTTTAAATGTATGAGTTCATCTCAATAAATAGATTTATGGATAAATTGTTTTCCCAAAGTCTACTCTATAGAATTAAAGAATAGTGATTTTTTGAGAAGCCCATTTTGCATAAATCTATTTTCAAAAAAAAAAATAAAGTATAATACATTTGAGAATGATGGATTATACAAAAGGAAAAGAAAGTCACGGGCTTGAACCGGTTAAAAGTGTCAAATCGACTTGTTCATGTGGATGGTTCTGACTCCAATGTCGATTCTTATTTGAAAGCTCTCAATTCCCACCATTTAAATTTCAAAACCAGTTTTTGTGTTATGATTCCAATTCTGGTTCTCATTCGAAAGTTGTCCCGGTCCTCATTCGAAAGTTCGATCCCCACCATATACAATCCAAAACCTTTTCGTTTTCTAAGAAAATCTGGGAATCAATATTCAATAGTTCTAGTCTAAAATCGATGATCCATCATTTCTGACTGATCTCAGCCATCGATTATGAACTTCAAATTAAATGTTTTTTTGTAGCACAGCCGTACAACAGTTGTTCGAAATTTTTGGGCATTACTACTCACCGCCCCCTATTACTATTTACCGCCCCTTTGGATATTTTTGCCCCTGGTATTTTTTTTCAAAAAATAAAAAGAAAAAAAAAATTATTGTTGTTCAGCCGCCGAAACCGGACGGCCCAAATGGCGTCCGGCCTCGACGGCCGGTCGTGACCGGTCCGACCGGCCGGACACCATGTTTTTTTTTTAAAAAAAAAATAATATTATTATAAATTATTATGTTATATATTCAAAATATTTTTTAATACAACTAATTTTTTAACCATTTAAATAGTGATTAATTAATTTTTTTTAATACAACTAATTATTAATATATATATATATATTAATATATCTTTTATTTAACTTTTTTAAGTGAAATTAATAATTAATAATAAGTAGATTTTTTGGGCACATTTTATTTTATCTTAACTTCCATATAATTACATTCCTAACAAACTAATTAATACAATTACAATTATTTAACTAGAATTTTTAAAATATAATTATTATAATATTTTAACTAATTAAACTTTTGTCTAACCGAATTTATCTAATTAACAAACTTGCCAAAATTTTTGAAATTAAAATAGTAAAATTATTCTTACGGGTATACTTACCAGAATATTAAACACTTTAAAAACTTTTTGAAAACAATTTTAATTATTCCGTCTTCTACTCTATTTGAAATTCAAAATTAAAATTTTAAACATATTCATAAACAAGCTAATTAGTATAAATCGTATTTCTTAAAATATAGTTAATTTAATATTTTAACTATTTAATCATTTGTATAACTTGATTTAACACATTAATCATTTTTTTACTTACGAACGTATGTTCCCACACTTCGGGACAAGCTCGTTCTCCTGAGTCGACCAGTCAGACTCTCAGGAAAACGAGCCTGTCTCGAAGCATAGGTGTAACACCCCGCCTTTTCTAACTTTTACTTACGAAAAACTGAGTAAAATTTTTGCGTTTGTATTCGAAAGATGCCGATACTGTTTTCGAAAAATACTTATACTTAACTAACTCACGGGATGTTACTTACTTAATAACATCCAACATAAACATAAACCTAATACAGTACGGAAGCGTAAATAAAATACAGTACAGAAGCGTAAATAAAATACAGTACAGAAGCGTAAATAAAATACAGTACAGTCTGAAAATTATATCATTACATGCCAACATAAACATAAACATAATTGAATGTCCAGCTGTCTTCGGACACCACCACACCACCGCTCCGACTGGACTCCGTCACCTGAGAAAAACATAATGGGAGCGTGAGCAAAACCACCGGATTCCGTTTGTTTAGTGGATTTATTCAACTTATTATTATTATAATTTATAAGTATTATTATAATTATTACAATTAATTATAATTATATTGGAAATTATTATTATAATTATTATAATTAATTCTAATTTAATTATTATTATAATTAGTATAATTAATTTTAATTATTATGAGAAATTATTATTTTAATTATTATAATTATAATTTTAATTTATTATTATAAATTATAATAATAATTATTATAAAAAAATAAAAAAAAAATTGTCCGGCCGGCTCGTGNCGGTGCTCGAATCGCTCGTTAAAAATTCGAGAATTTAGAGAGATAGAGAGTTTGGAGAGAGAAAAAAAAAGGGTTAAAAAAAAGAGTAAAAAAAGGGGACAGTGAGTAGTAAAAGGAGGCGGTGAATAGTAAATGATAAATTTTTCACTTCAAGTGTTTTTTTTTTCTCCTTTTTTTTCCTTCAATTTTCTTTAAAAGTATGTATATAAATAAGATCATAGAATGTATCAAAAAAATTTTCCCCCTAAATTGTTCATCTCAATTTTTTTTTCCTACAACTTAAAACGTTACATGAATAAGAAAGAAACAAAAAACTATTATTAACTAAAAATATACCATATCGTAATCAATTCAGTTTACATAGTCGCTAAATAATCTACAATACAAATGGGTTAACTATCTATATTGATAGTCAATAAATTTTAAATAGTACTTGCTACTGCCCAAGCAAAGTGCTTACAGTTTCCGTCTCCGCATATGTAAGAAACCAAGGCAGAGGATCACCTGAGATTGGCAAAAATAAAAAAAATAAAAAACATACTAAATCATTTAAAAACACAATTTGAGTGTCCCCATTACAAGTACTCTTTCCTCCACTGTGGTCTTCAAGGAATAAAGTTTTACAATTTTCACAAAATTTGTAGCCCTTATAAGCAGCACTGAAAACTCTGTCGCCTTTCTTGCTGTATTGTCAACTGGTAGTTTACCACTTTTCTTGTTTAAGCAAACTAAACTGAATGTCATTCGCAATGTTTCATGGAAAATTGGATTATTTACCGTATTACAACAGAATTTAGTTATCTTCATTCCCTGGATGGTATTGTCTACTAACATCGTGGTTCTATTGGTTAACTAACAGATCAATCCCTCCTGAACAGTAATGTGGAACTAACCATTATAAATTCCATTAAAACATCCATGAGCCTTAAGTAGAAGGAAGAAGAATAGTCAAGGATTTTGACACTTACAGTATTATGTGGCGACACAAATCTTCGCATGCTAAATGACTCTCTTAAGTGCCCTTTGAGTTGTTCTGCGGAAAGAATATCAAACGAATAAATCGTATATACCGTGTCAAACCAAATTGACTTTTCACCTCTCATGCTATGTATTCTGATTACATTGTAAGTTCTACCAAATATATGTTAATTAATTACATTCTGTAACACTTAAACCTTCTGAGTTGTAATAATCATATGATTACCTTCGATTCTAGAACTTTCTTGCTGTCACTGTAGTATTGGTTTGGATGATTAATTCCTTCATCACAAGATGTCCCATGAATAGCTTCAAATGTCAAGGTGCATGCCAACTACACAATCAGGTTCAGAGTGTTAAGTACTATTAACTCAGAAGTTCTGGTGAAATAAATATGGAAACAAGATAGAAATCCAGTAAAACACAAAATAACCTGATAATGTCTATTCCGCACTTTATCCATGACATTCTCAACTGCACGATGGCCTACTCCCATCTTATTAAGTGCTGCTCTCAAATTCTCCTCACTGCTCACACAATATTAATGAGTTCCGGCAAATTTGAACATTTACAATATTAAGCAAACTATGATCTATCATGTCTCTTGTGCTACTGGTAATGAGATTGTAGCTTCTGATCTTATTCAGGCTAGTGCACACTAATTAATGCATGTAAATTTGAATATTATATTCAAAAGTGATAATTAACCACTTCGATATATTGAGTTTTGTTACATTTTGAATTAACTCTATAGCAAGATCGAATAAATGGAATCACGGTCTAAGCATCCAGTAATTTATAATGCCATATAAATCGTAATTCATCAGTACCGAAAACACAAATCATGGTGCAACACAAAATGTTTCCTGAGAACTTTTTCATGCCAAATAAAACACTGGGACAAGCAAAAATTCAAAAGCTTAGTTGGTAAGACAAACTGAAAGGCAGTTTTAAACATTTAAGTCTCGAGCAATGAATCAGTCAGCTATCTAGGATTTATGGCGCAAAATAAAATTTGCAGGGGATATTGCAAGAAAGCACTAGAGAACATTTTCCCCCAACTAAAGGGAGATAATGTGATCATATTGAAACTGGAAGGGTTAGTTAAACCATTAGATTATTAAAGATAGAAAGTCATAGCATCAATCAGCTTGACCTGAAATGACGATACGGACACCCATGATGATCTCCAACACCTGGTGTGGATGATATTATCTTTTGACATGAGTAGGGTGTGTAATCCTGCATCATTGATGATTACAGTCAAAATGCAGATTCATTTGGGCAACCAAACACAGGACAAAGAGAAACTGAATTAACTCTGATAACTGTATTAAACCTGCCAGGATACTGAAAATAAAAGAGGTGATTGTTAAGAACTCAGTTATTGTTGGCAATTGTCTACCTTGACATTGTAAAACTCCAAAATTAAAACTGGAAATTAGGCGAGATATACGAATATTGATTAGGATTATTCCTCAATCTGGGGGACTACAGACGAGAGTTTCTTTATATGGGAATACATGGTCCAAAGACTTTATACAGGTATACATGGTCCAAAGATAGCTTGTATTTATAAACTGAATGAATCGCTAAAGAATGAAAAGTCTCTTTTTTCCCCCACTCTCATACAAACATGTATGTATATAAATAAGATCATAGAATGAAAAATAAATAAACAACTGTGTACTCAATGTTCTTTTTCACTGTCTGTAGGAGAAAAATCATTAGTGCAATATAAATGTATCGATAGTTCCATGTCACAACAAACAACACCTAAAATTTCACTAAAACTTTGATACATTGAATAAAAAAAAAAAGAATAATCCTTAATTGATCGAAACTTGCAAAAAAGAAAATGTCAAAACATAACTTATAGTTTCAATTCTTAAAGTCGAAAGAATCATCAGTTAGAGGAAGAGATGACATTACCGTTCTTTTCCCTTCTTTTCCATAGTTGTGACGGATACTGTATGCATATTCCTTGTCAAATCTTTCTGGTCCAACCTAAAATTGAACACGCTTATTGACGCTAAATTTTAGCAAACACGAAGCATACTAAATAGGTTGCATATTCTTCTCATTTATAAACAAAATTTCCTCTATATTCTGACAGAATTGGTTCATGAGTGTAGGCATGAAACAGTTCTACTTCACATATTAATTTTAGCATTTACTTTGAGTTTTCTTCTGAGATACTCACATCACTGCTACTGAATTACCATTACCTCATTTTGCATATATTTTGAAAGAATTTACAGGTGCTAGAAGTTATACGTATACAAGTTTGAGATCATGACACAACATTCAACTTTCAGCAGAAAGTAACACACATTAAGAATTCATTAGCAATTTCTTTTAAAAAGGATTGCAGTTGATGTTGGGTTGGCATTACAAGAGTGCTATCAACAGATGAGGCCGATACCAAAGAAGAATTTAAAAAAAAAAAAAAACAGTAACAATAGTGTGTGGCCACCTTCCTGGAGAACTCTGCTTTCCAAAACGCAAGAGCATCATCCAAATTGAGTCCAACACCCTAAAAATGCATACACAAAAATCATCAGTGACATCATTAAACTTGAGTCCAAATTGCAGTATGACACGTGTACGAATGTTCAGCCAGCAAAAGAGAACAAACAGTATAAAAGTTATTTTAGAAAAGACAACAGTTAATTCCATTTGAACTTTTTCAAGTTCATGGCAATTTAAGAGGACAGGTGAAACCTTCTCAGGAAGTACATATAACAGAAATCAAAATAAGTTCGAGAAATAACCTTTAGAAAGAGACCCAGTTGCATTCGTCCTCCGTGCTTCAAGTGATGATCCTCCCTAAGCTGCACGAGAAGTATTGGGACAGGTTTTCACAATCCAGCTAGAAAGAAGATCAAGAAACCATAATTCCATAGACCAATTTGTTACCTTCTCAAACAAATGACGCATGCAGAGAGGAAATGAACTTTTGGCAACTTGATCAATGTCCTTCAATGATATCTCTGCAGAATCACTTGGCTGCAATATAACTTCATAAGTCAACCAACCAATTTGAAAATCAAGCACACTGAAATAGAAAATTAGATGGTTTTTCCAAATTACCTGGCTATAGTCCGGACCTAAATAACTTGTTGCTAGGCCTTCAACGATCTATCAAAGCAAAGAAGTTCAGATGCATCAAGAATTTGAATGGTGATACTGAAGCATAAGTCTGGATACTTACAGGAGTCAACCGATCCTTCTCTTGCTCTCTGATCATAGACGTCCATTTTCTGACAGCATATAATGCAGGTTTTCACATTTTAGAGGTAAAGTTTTTGCGGTGGGATTGCTTGTATGATAACAGATAAATACTCTTGCTAGATAGGATGAAAATGTCTAGTACTGCAAATTTAAAATTCTTCAAGAAAATCATTTAATGAAACAAGTGTTTTCGCAACAGACAAGGGTTCGGTTTGAAGTTCTGACAAACAAAAATTTGGTAGCGTAAACATCAAGCAAGAAAAAAATTGTTCGACCCATGACTCTGCTCAGGCATCAAATTCCGAGCAAGTGTAGCTTGTTATCTCATCCAAACAAGAATATTATCATCAGATAATAGGTCATAGGTCCAGCAAATTATGTCCGAAAACATGAAATGTAATCCAAGCTGTTGACAAGCTGAGACTATCACAAAATGTGAAATGATAGAAGCATCAGAATTGAGAAGAACCTATTTGTCAACACAAGTGCTTTTGAAAGATAACTGCGATATTGAGTGACAAGTAGGGAAACCACCTGCAAAGCAAACAGAGATTCTGTCATGAAACAGGACAATAATTTCAGATCTGTACACAAAGTAGTCAAAAGCATATTCACCTGGCTCATAGCTACATATGCGTACCCTTTCAGTATAAATACTCGGCGACTTGCCACTAGATCAGGAACTTGTTCAAATGGCACCTTCATTTTACAGAAAGGTAGAATAAGGTTCAATATATCCAGTTAATGATATCAATCTCAGTTGAAAATATACAATTCAGCATTTCTCCACAAAAACTAATTTATGGAAGGCAAGTGATATTTTCCAAAAAAAACAGATAACCAATAGCTGCAAATTATGAGTATTTAGAGTTTACAAGTATTTAATAATATAGAATCCTTTACTGAATATGGAAGTTGGAACTTCAATTTCACTTTGATAAGCAGGATAGAGCTGTCTGTTTCCCCAGGTATCTGTGGTGAATAGCGATGGATGAGAAAACAGACATGTAGTGATTACCTTGTAGTATGTATTGTCAGCTGCAATAATGAGAAAATAAAACAAAACTTAATACAAGAAACAAGTAAGAACTTCAATGCCTGCTTTTCTCAGGATAAATCACAAACGTACCGCTTGGTCCACCTGGGCCAATAGTCCGCATGACTTGGTTCAGTTTATCTTTTACACTCTGAAAACAAATCACATAAACACTTACTTCATGGAAGTAAAACAGTTGATAATTTATGTATCAAAATGGAAACTTATAATACAGTTAGAACTGTGTCAAAAAGATAAAACAGGCATCACAGTCCGAGAAGGTTTTCAAAGAAAACTTTAACAAAATTACCTCATATTCGGCACTGTTTACGGCTTTGTAAGGCAGGTCAAACTCCGCCATTATTTCCCTCTACACAGAGAACCCATTTAGATGAGATCAGTCGCTAAATCTAATAATTTTATGGAAAGTAGCTTGGAAAATTGGTGGATCGGTACAAATAGCAATATCACACCTGGACATCAGGAGCTTGGAATTGAAACCGGTAGCGAAACAGTGTAGTCTCCATGGAGAGAAACCATTTTCTTAATTCCTCCCTGCCATATATTAATGATATTTGCAGGTAAATGGCAAAAACAAAAACTGCATTTACAAAGTTAGGGCACAGAGTATACGAGGATATTACAAGGGAGGAAGCTTACTGCCTACAGTAGACCAGGCGCAAAACAAAATGGGAAATGATGTCCTTGTTGTTGACATCAGGTACTTCTGAATGCAGCATGTTAGCCTTCAACAATAACCCCCTTACCTGTACAAGAAACCGTCATCTGAAACCATTAATCCAAGCAAGAAAAATCATTCATCACCTGCTATGTGTAAGCATTATAGGAAATAGAAGAACATAAGTTGCAGTATTACAATTTGCTCCATCTCATTTGGTTTCTTGCCTCTGGACAATGCATCTGAAATCCCTTTAAGGACTGCACAGAGAAAATCAAAATTATTATTGAAATTAATCATGTTATTGCGATTGCATTTTGCAAAAAAAAGACTGCACCATTTAGCCAGCAATGAACCACTACAGAGACACAATGAATAGGGTGGAACTACTACAAATTCAAAATGATTTATAAGAGCTCAAACATCTAAAGTTATCCACGAAGAAGTTCAAATCATACAAAAGGAATAAAATTTGATAAACGTAAAGAAAGAAATAAGGAAAACACAAATCAATGAACATCACGATCTGTTCACGAATTGGGTAAACCTAAATCATTACTAACAATCAGATACCGAGTAAAGCTTGAGCAATTTGCTTAATCATCGCCTGTTCTAAAAGATCAATCAACAATTTTGTGAGTCCATACATACAAATTCGTTGACATTGGAAATACTTTCAGAATGCTTCCATTTTAGGACCTCATGGCAGATCAAAATGTGAGGGAAAAAGAAGTAAGAAGAAGAACAACTTGGTAATAAAACAGCACACAGAGGACACAGGCAAAGGTAGAAACCTCGAAGGCGTTGAACAGCGTAAAGCTCGAAATCTTCGAGCCGGACCTCAAGTTCCGGCGCCGAGCGGTAAATAGGGAAAGTCGAGACAGTGTTGCCATCGGAGGAAAGCGATGGTTTCCGGCGAGATCCAACGACCTCCATCTGTAAGTTCAATCAATGGACGGAGAGGATGAAGAATAAGCAAACAGTAGCTGATGAGAGATGATAGTAAGGGTTTTCCACTAGAGTTGCAGGTGAAACTTATGGGGAAGAAAAAGGGCGGGAATTGGTTCCCTCCAATATGGTTCTGCTTTGGGCTTTTTAACCCCTCTTTTGGGCCCACTATCGAACTCCATATACATATTGGATATCCATCAATTCAATTTAATCTAATTTTAATGTTCAACACCTAAAAACGTAAAAATCGTCTCAATTATTTTTGTGATACAAGGTGGGCTACTAAGATATTGTTGTAATCGAACCGAACGTAGCCTTACTTGGTCATTTTGAGCTCGTATTCCCTTACATTCAAACACGTTTACATTCAAACATTGTTCTTTTTCGTTTGTTTGTTTTATGAACAAACAATTGTATTCAAACTTGTTTGCTTAATTGTTCTTCCAAAGGGCAAGTTCATTTGTGACCGAATAATATAGAAAACAAACTTTTTAAATATGTTTAATTAACTAAAAAACTATTCATTTGAACTTGTTCGATATTGAAAATAAAAACATAAGATAATATATTATTATATTTTAGATTTTTTTATGAAAAACATCATTTGAATATACAAAAAGATAAATTATAATTAATTATTGTTCGCAAAAATTATCAAAAGATCCCAAACAAGCTCGTGTTCGTTCGATTATTAAACTAACTTAATTTCTATTCCAATTTGGCTTGATTAACAAAATAACGAGCTCTTTTCTAATACCAACGATCTCAAACGAGCTTTTGTTCATGAAAGTTTGTTAACACTTAACAGTACGAGATGCAAAGTCCCCATAACAGAACAATGAAAAAGGTAACAAAAACTGAGGTCCTTTTATCCAATGTTTTCCTCCCTACACTACAATATAATTATATGCCCAACTTTTAGCAGAACTTGAGAAGTTCAACAAGGGCAAATATTTGAAAGGAAAAGGATCTACAAAACTCGGGTAGTCGATCGATATTAACTTAAATGGCGAGACATTGGGGAGAAACCCTAAACAACATATACATACAAACCTGCCCTCTCGACAATTTGTGAACCGAAAAACGTGTTAAACAGTTTTTTTCCGTGTTCACAATCCGAAAACGGCAAGTGCTCTACTTAAACGATTGCATTGCACTGCGGCTCCTCGTGAGAAAGGATGCACTAATTCCAGAGAATGTTCTCCCGAACACGCCAGCAGACGAGTTGTCAGGTTTTGTGTCAGTTTTTGTTTCTTCAGAAGCGTGACTCCCGTTAGGAGAAAGAAGTTGGCCGTTTAGGCTTGAAATCCCGACATCCTCAGATATTCCACCGAGCNAAAAAAAAAAAGAAAAAAAAAAGAAAAAAGAAAAAACACGCAAAGATGAAAGCCAAAAGTGAAAATATAGGCTATGTTTGGTAAGCAAATAAGCTAGCTTATAGCTTATTTGGTTAGCTTATAAACTTCCTGTATTCAAATTAGCTTCGTTTGGTAGGACGAGCTTTCTCGAATTTATCTCATAAGCTTCTTTGAGTAGCTTTTTACATAAGCTCGTTGAAATTTTATCAAAACACTTTTATCATATAAACTAGTTTTTCAGCTATGTCATAAACTATAAGCTTAAGCTTGAAAATCACTTATCAGCTAGTTTTATCGAACATGGCCATAGTGGGTATATAGGGGGTTTCATATTGTTACCTTCAGGCCTGATGGTGAAACTTTACCCTTTGATGAATTTGAAGGCGAGAGTTTGTTTCGAGAAGATCCATTAGCCTTGTTAGAAGGTGATGGTGGCTCGAGTAACATGTCCGGGGGCAAAGACACTGCCTGTGAAGCACAAACGAGTAAAATGGATAACTTACATCAATGGCTATGTATATGTAGGCAACTATATATATTAGTGATATAAATTTTTACCCTTAGAGGAGATACTTGTGGCAATTCAAGAGCAGGCCTAGCAGAACTTGATGCTGTTCCCTGAAAAACCGGTTATAAATCTTAGAAAAAACT
>BKCP01001558.1:570717-591224 GCA_008636005.1 Striga asiatica
AAAATCTTTGATTGTACCAGCATCAAGTATGTGGACATCTGATAGATAATAATTATTCGAGTCTTCACCACCTATAACAATGATTTTGTTCTTCCAAGAAGAGCAGGTATGACTGACCCTCTTACTCGGAGGAGTGCCTGATGGAACTACACGTTTCCATGAGAAAGTCTCTGCAGAGAAATGAAGAGTCGAGAGAGAGCCTCAGACGAATTTGTTTTTCCCAAATTACCCCAGAAAGAGTACTAATTATTTGACACCAAGATTTACATTCATCTAATGAGTTTCTGAACTATCAAACGAACTCAAAGTTATATATCAGAACGAGTTTCTGGAATATCAAAATGAAGACTTGAAATCGATGTTCGTTCACAACGTAAAAGACATGCCAGTATCATAATAAAAAATAGTTATTGTCTCTGAAAGAAATTTCAGCCTCCGTAAAAGTGAAATTGTTTCACACGAGACTTTGCTGGAGAGGAAAAAAAATTTAGAGAAAGGAATAATTGCCAAAACCAATGAGAAACTAGCTTTGGCGCTAACATTGACTTGTCAAACCAAATGTAATTTTGCTTAACAAAGCACAAAGTACTCACCAGTATTTAATATGTAAAGATCATCATAGTAGATCTCGCTGTTCACTGATTTGCCACATCCACCAAAAATGAAGAGCCTTTTACCAATAAGAGCAGCACTGTGCCCTTCTCTCGGTTCTGGCCCATCACCTCTAACGCTTGGTAGGATCCATGTATTGGTGGCTATCATGTAAAAAGATGGTGGCCAAGAATTTCAAGGCCAAAATATGATCATAATTAATCAAGGCATCAATAAAGTTCAAGGTTTCTTCATGTAGATAATCAATTTTGCTGTAATAATTTAAATCAATTGTTGCTACAAAACAAAAATGGAATGCGAAGAGCAATTGCAAGAGGAAAAACTACAGGAAATGTAAGAAAATTGTAATTGGCAAAAAAAAAAAAAATAGATAAATTAATGGAATTTGCCAGTCAACATCAAGCTGCATGTAAAAATGTATCTTCAACCGAACAACATGTTCAAACATTAAACACACTCAACAAAGCATGATAGAGATAAACCACAAAGCCCTGCCATAAATGGATCCATTCTGGTAGTATTAACAGAACAGTGCATGGTTTACACCCACTGTAATATTACAGTTCTAAATGAAAAATATCTATAAAAATAGAGAAACTAGACAACTCACAGGTATCCAATATGTGCAAATCATTAAGCGGCCTTCTCCCATCTGTACCACCAAATACAAACAGATTATCTCCAACTGTTGTACAGCTATGACTATCCCTTGGCACAGGTGGTATGCCCTTCATTATAGGCTCACTCCAAAGCATATTGACTGATCACAAAATATATTAGCATTAGAAAGCTTGACGCGGCTTGTGTGAATGAATTGGGAGTATATAATATTTAAGAATCAAAATACGCTTATGACAACAATAATCCACAGTACATCACTTGATAAAATTAGAGTACACTAATAGCAAAAATACTTAAGAGTCAATAATCAATATGCAAAATGATTGCATGACAAGAAGTGTGTTTTTAATGGAACATAGGAACATCAGATTCAACCTCACCAGTACTTACAGCAATGTGGAAAACAGAATTAATGACAAGCAATCTATCTCTATAACTAATTATAACACAACTTCATAGTTTCTCAAACGAGTCACCTTAAAGCTAGAGAAAATAAAGAGAAACTTCAACTTTTCACATCTTACTAGCCTAGAAAACAATCAAGCAATACTTTTACTTGCAACCAACTAATCACAATTTATCAAAAAAAATAAAAATTACATACATTTTCAATCACATAAACCAGAGGGTCATATGTACCACTTATAAATCCACCAGAAAAAATGTCCCATATGCTCAAGAGCAATGCAAATGTGGTAACCAGGAACAAATGACCAAAACCCTCACTACATCTTCCAAAAGATAAAATGATGGTGTCTTGAAAAACAAAGGCCATGCATCCACTTGAAACCCCATAAAATTACGCATACATAAAAAAGTTTAATGTTCAGCTTTTCCAATCCAAAACGAACCTGAAGAAAAAATAAAACTAAAACAATTGGGGAGACCCAAAACAGCGCAGCACCCATACCAGTATCAAAAACATGAACTTTATTAGTCTGGCACTGATCTTTCCCATATCCCCCGAACACATAGAGAAGCTTGCCTCCTCTAATGGCGTTGCATGTGTGGCCCCACCTCACCCCGGGCCCACCACTCCCACCTCTATGCTGCACCTTCTCCCACCTCATCGCATTGTTGTGGCCACTCATGTTTGACACAAACCCAAAAAAAGTAACGAACAGAAAAATCAGAACCGCCCAGCTCGATAAATGGAACGATTTTCAAAGGGAAACAAAACCCCGTCACGAGAAAAAATGAAAATGTTTTGAAGGTGAAGATGAGAAATTATGCAAGAATTTGGTTTCTCGAGATATGGGTTTAAGGCCTTTTTCATTAATGGCGAATTAAACAGCCCAGCTAGAGATTAGTACGTACGTTGGATATGCTTTCAGTGTGGTGAGGAAAATTGATTAGGGCTTGGCTTCGTTCAGTGAGACTGATGATTTGGGTTAAGATTGGAAACAATTTTAATTACAAAATAGTATAAAACACTCGCCTACTACACGTAGAAACCTGTAAACACGCTGAGCTTAACTCAAGCTTAGGGAGCTCGAGCACTTCAGGAGCCGAGCTCGTTAAATAAACGAGCTCCAATTAACCTCAAACTCGCCTTGTTTATCACTAATAACGAGCCAAGTCCGAGCATTAACAAGCTGTCTCAAGCTTTAACGAGCCGAGCTATACACATATATATAAAATTATCTTTTCCAACCTTATCGAGTCGAGTCGAGCCAAACTCGGCTCTGTAACCAAACAAGTTTTAAATAAGTTATAGTTATAATCGTTTATCAAACAAGTCAAGCTGAACTCGAGCCTTAACGAAGCGAGTCGAGCTAAAGTCATTTAATTTAGCAGTACTAGTTACACGGGAACATGTGATGGGTGGTAGTTAAAAGTTTATATTAATATTTAAAAAATATAGAGAAAATTTTGTTTAAAATTTGAAATAGTTTTTAAAAGTTTACATTCATATTTCCATTTAAAATGATACTTGTTATTGACAGGACATAATTGTCTTGTGTTATAATAATTTTTCTATCTCATATTATATAATATTTCATATATAATTTTATTTAATTGATTAATAATTCATTATTTAGAACTATAACATATTAATTATAAAAAAAAATTCTAATACCAAAATCATATACAATTTCAACACTCAATCCCATGAGTGATCTCTCATTTTTGACATTGTTTTATAAACCAAATGAAACTACTCGGTAAGTCTATGCAGTGTGTTGCGTAGTGTATAGGATGTAAAGAAAATGTGTTAACCCGTACTAAACTGGTCATCGCCGACACTAAAATTTGAGCTCAGAAATGAACATTTTTTTATTATTTTATTACATAATGAACATAATCTCCCATACAATAGATCTTAAAAAAAAATAAAAATACTAAACATCCTATTTAAAAAAAAATACTAAACATCCTAACCTACTGCAAGACCTAAGGAATTCAAATAAAAACTGAAGTAAAAGATATATATTTAACAATGTCTATAACAAATTTTTGTTTATTTGATATTCAAAAGTTTTGGTCAAGGATTAGTTAGACAATTTCATTTGCTTCAAGGGCTATTCTATGGTCCGACTTCTCAATCTCAACACGCCCGTCTCACACCTCCTTCTCTTCTGAGTTATCACTTCTCAAATTCTCCCTGGCCCGCCGATTAATCTGCGATTCAAAGGCTTCTCAAATTCTCCCCGACACTGACTTTGGGACACCGCCTCCACGCCTCGCTTCTGCCTGTCCTGCCTCCGACTCCTCTTTCATATTTTAAGGTAATTACTACATGTTTTTAAAAATTAAAAATGGTTCATGTAGACTAGGTTGTAAACTTCAGGGAATAGGTGCAAGGGTTTTTCTTACATTGCTGAATTTTAGCTATTTCAGGAGGAGGAAGATGAAATATAGATTTGAAGTTCTCGAGCTGCAATTGGACTGTTGTTAATAGTACTGTAATTGGAGTTTCTCTTTTGATATACCACTGTAATTGGACTGCTGTTTGAAGATATCGGGCTGAGTATTTTTTTTTTTTTTATTTCNTGGAATGGTTAATTGCTCGCTGATATTGTGAAATGTGTGATTTATTTATTTTTATTGTTTTATTTTTTATTTTTTGTAACTTGTATGAATTGAGAGATTGGATTGAAAATAAAAAAAGAAAAGAAAATTATGTGTGCAAAAAACAGGCCGGTGCGGGCAGCCCCATCCCGAATTGGCCCATTTCCATCCCTAACTCTGACTGTGTGGCGTCTTCCAACCTTCCTCAATCCTCAATTACGTTTCAACCTTTCCGGTTTAATTCTCACCATTTTTGTTGAAGTTGTTGGTGTATTTTTTCTGGGTTTAGAGATTTTATTTCGGGCATGTTGCAAGTTGGATTTTCATATTTTCTTGTTTACTTTTTATAGTTGTTTACTGAAACTGTTTGCTTAGATTTTTGTGATCTCAACCAATAATTTTTCACCTGTCATGGACACATATAGAATACAAACATGATTTATGTATAATTTTTTGTAACTTTTTTTCTTTTTTTCTTTCTTTCTTTCTTTTTTTTTTTGTATGTAGCTGTTTGTTTATTCATTTGTTCTTAAGGATCCTTTTTTAGTTTTATAAAATGGGTTGGTGACTATCCCCCGTTTTCCCTTCAATCAAATTAGAAAAAAATAGCAGCTTGGCTAACTGACTGAATTATGTTCGATTGTGATCCAATTTTTTCTTTTTTAAGTTTTCTTTTGCCAATTCTATTCAATATATGTTTAATATGGGTCGCCCAGTACTAGATGAATTGAGGGAGAATATGGATTGTGTGACCAATTTTTTTTGTGACCAATTTATTTTTATTTTTATATTTTTTAAATTGTTAGAAGATTTTAGCAGATCCTGTAAGGAATAATCATATGTAATATAACTTTATTATCTTCCCATGTTGCTTGTTAAACTTGATCATATTAGCATGTGTAACCAATGTTAGTCCATTTACTTTAGCAGAAATGGCGTCTCCGGACCATGATGAGGATATTGCTGAAGGGGATTTTTTGGATGAAAGTGATATAATAAATGAGTATGATGTTGATGAAGAAGGTATGCATCTAGTAAGAAGTAGTTTCTGAAGTTGACGTTGTAACTATATATCCAGTGAATAATTTGAGCGCCAAGATTATTTTTCCAATTGGTGGTGGTGCAAATATCATGTTTTTGCGGTTAGTAAATAGTATCTATAGTGATTAGTTTGAAACTTTTGCCTGTTTCTGAATGCTTCTGAAAGGGGTCTTGTGACAACGGGTTTTTAGTGAAGTTATTTGTTTGAGTCATGCTATTTCTGATTGGTTCATGTTCATAAAAAATTGTATATCATTTATGTTCTCTGCAAAAGTAGTTAACTTTTTTATGAATGATCATTGATTTTGATTCAAATTGTATTTTCTGTTGCATCTTCTCTCTCAAGACTACTCCTGTTAAGGGCACTATGTGTCCAACATGCATGTTAATGTTTTCTGTTGTTGAATTGACTTGATTGTGGCTTCAGAGCTTCCAGACGCAGATGAGGAAGGTGGCTCTGATGGAGAAGACGATTCTGGTGCGTTTATATTCAACTGTTCTTCTATAAGTCGCTTTTACATCGCGCACATAACTAATAATATGAAAGTGATTCCTCCTGCTTATGGTGCTAAGAACATATCGTAGATATTATTACAAATATGAATGTTGGTGAATAAAAAATGGCATTTAAGGGAATAAATTGGTCACATTACCCAATCTGAAGCACCAATTACATAATAATGGAAAGTAAAAAACTTAGAATAAGGTATTCTAAAACTGATTTCCTTCATTATTGCATCTCTATCATTGCTGCCCATAGCCGAAACAAACTTGTCCACGAGACTGGTAGGTGAATACCCATGGAAAGTTCTCTTTCAATGGTCTGGCTATCACCTTCTACTCCAAATAGGACTTGATGGGATTTGTTGGCACAAACATGCATCAGGACATATGGTTCTTGACACTAAACACAAATTCTCTTGGCTCGAAGGAGCTCATGTTTTGGTGTGAGTAGTGACAAGTTACCATTTGTGAGATTGATTGAATAGTATCTTGCCGTAAATACATACACGTCTTTTTGGGTCTGAGAAAACAGAGTTGAAATTTCCTTTTATATTGAAATTGTGGAGCTTAGAATTGGGTTGTTATTGTGTTTTTGGGCAGGATTTATTCGATTTATAGAAGTTGGGTCTGGATCTGCTCAAAACCTGTTCTCATTATCTTTCCCACCTGCCACCTGTAATTGGTTGACCAAAAGACTCATGGTGAAAGAAAATAGGAAAATATTGTTCACATGCGATAGAATGCCAGCTTGTATAGGAATCAAATCAAATGCATTGTTTATTTGAAACCAGATACGATTCTATTTCTTGAACGGGATTTCTAGGATAACCCCTGGGATGGGTAGCCCGTGCGTTATAATCCGTAAACGGAATGTTCAGTACTTATTAATGGAATAATAGTAGGAAAGAGCAAAAGTATTAAAACTTCGCAATCAAGAATATTATTTGCCTTACAAAACTGATTTTCCTGTGAATGCTACTATAAGTAGTTCTTATATGCTAAACTGTTGCAAATATAAATCGTAACAAGAAATAACAGGATCAATAAAAATTGAAATCAAGGGAATGAATTTGTCAAAATCCTTAATATTAAGCACCAAGTAAGATGTTGAAAAATAAATATAAGATGTCCTCAATCTGATTTCCTTACATTCTTGCATTACTATCAATTTTATATTTACCAACTAGCTGCTTCCCGAACTGAGTATGGGGGTGCTGAGATGGTGATCAGTTGTAAGCATGAATGTGAATTGTCAAGTGACATGTATAATATACCTGAGATTTCTTGAAAAATGTTATATGATTTTAACTTGCTTGTCACTTTGGACTATGTAACACATTGGTTTTGTGACTTTGGCTGTTGTAACTGGTCAGAATTAGTTAATTATTTTCACGAGAAATTTGTATCTTTGTTCTTATCCGATTTTTGATTTTGTTTGTTGTAGACGGGGTTGATGATTCAACACATATATTCACTGGTCATACAGGTGAGCCTCATTTCTTGTGATTTAGTGTTGGATTGTGCTAGTCTTACTTTCTATGCCTGTTGTTGTCGACCTTGTTAGAGTTGATGTAAACTAAATATGGAAATGCTAATGTGGCATTGGAAGAATATAAATTGAAATTAAGTTACTTATTTTATATCTTCTCAATGAGAGTCAAAGGAGAGAGAAATGCTGGCCACATTAAAAAGATTACTCTTGTGCTATAAATTTGTGTCCATAAAAATATTGTTGATCTTGTATTCTTTGTATTACATTTATGCCGATTAATGCGATATATATATCGTTATTTTTTCAAGTCTTTTCATAGATTTTCTATTGAAATGTAATAAAACAATTATGTAATGATATCAAACCTAAATTATTATATGGATTGAGATATAAATTGCTTAGAAATGCAGAGTGGGGTACTGAAATTTTCTTATGTACCTCTAGTTACTGAGCTGAAAACGTGTCCAGTATATTATACTATGAATTAGAGAACTTAGTCTACAGTATGCATCAGGTGAGCTCTCCTGCAAGATTGTGGCTTGCTTGCTGTGAGAATAATGCTTGATAATTGCTTCATTCTTGCTTGTTGTGAGAACGATGTTTGATTGTATTTAGGTGAACTGTATGCTGCTGCATGTAGTCCAACAGATGCTGCTTTAGTGGCAACTGGAGGTGGAGATGATAAAGGATTTTTGTGGAAGATTAATCAAGGAGACTGGGCTTTTGAGTTGCAAGGTATTTAAGAGCCTGCTGTTCATAGTTTCTGAATTGCAAAAGCCTAAAAATAGAAAGAAAAATCATCGATCAAATTCCTTATCGATAAGGTTAACTAAGTGTGTTTTCAGGTCCTACAATCTGTTCTGTTTTGCATTTTTTTACGTTTAGTCTCCCCTGGATCAATAGAATGCATTGTATGCATCGGACAAAAAATTATCATATATCTTGAAGAGAAGTCTAGTCAGAAGCGTTTATCATAACTTTGGATCCCTATAACTTGGAAATTGGATAATGATGCCTGGGCTCAATAGCTGTAGCTTGATGCGCAAAGTAAATTAGTTTTGACTTTCATTAATTTATTGTTTCTCTGGAGTCAATAGTTACAACTTATATGGTTACCAGTATATTAAATTAGAGATGTTTGAAGACAATACTGATAAAAGTTATAATGATGTAGATCTTCTCTCCTTGTCCCCGGCACAGTTTAAATATTCACATAGAATGTATAACTGAAGCAGTATTACTATTCCTACATGGTCAATGACTTGTGCTCTTTACTTGAGGGTACCTATTAAAGACCTCCACGGGACATTTCCTTAACGATTTTTTGCTTAATGACACTCAAACACTCCATGCAGGTCACGTGGAGACTGTATCCAGTTTATGCTTCAGTGCGGATGGACAATTGCTTGCTTCCGGAAGCTTGGATGGAATTGTTAAAGTGTGGGACATAGCCAGAGGCGAACTGAAGTGTACCCTTGATGGTCCTAGCGGAGGAATTGAGGTGATATTTGAGAATTTATGCTGGTTAATTTACCTTTTGTTGTTTCTGCTATTTTTTATTAGCTAAACAGTAAAATTTTTTGCAGTGGGTCCGTTGGCATCCAAAAGGGCATTTAGTCTTGGCCGGTTCAGAGGATTCCTCTATTTGGATGTGGAATGCTGACAGAGCTGCTTATCTGAATGTTTTCAACGGTCATGGGGGCAGTGTCTCATGTGGCGATTTTACACCTGATGGTACTCTTTTCTTTTTAACACAAGGAAAATTAGAATGTGTGTTTTTCTTTTTGCACCATGATTTCGAGTCTGCATTATATTCTCTTGCTGGTTCACTTCTTGAAGGTAAAACAATTTGTAGTGGTTCTGATGATGCAACTTTGAGAATTTGGAACCCAAAAACCGCAGAAATTATCCATGTTGTTAGAGGTATGTCATTTTACGTTATTCATTGCGAATTGTACTTGTACTTTGCTGCATTAAATTTGGACTGCCTATATGTTATTTTCATGATTCAGCTCTTTATTCTTTAATCCTCTAGAGGTACTATTTTTCATGGCTTGCAAGTTGCAAATAGTTTTCTCTACATTTTGTTTCTTTTTCAATTTTCATTTTTGTGTTTTGAACGCTTGTTGCGGATGCTTGTACTTTAGTCCATGATGTGTTGGAGATTGTAGAACATGAGACTCTTTTTATAATATAAACTTTTTTATTGTGTTGTTTACATCTTGATTTTCACCCGTAGACCGTGTTTACACCATGAAATTTCCTTTATGTTTATTGGACGAAGTGGTTTAGAACTCTAAATTAAAATGAGATGTGATCATATTTATTTTTTAGTTGTTATCTTGATTTGGCTTTTGCATGAGATTCCATATAGGATCCAATCTCTCAGGAGAGCGAATCCTTTGGATTCATTCTATTATATTCTAATAATTGTACTTTGTATTGCAGGTCATCCTTATCATACTGAAGGGCTCACATGCTTGACTATAAACTCCGACTCTACCCTTGTGCTTAGTGGTTCGAGTGATGGCTCTGTTCATGTTGTCAATATATCAAGTGGAAGGGTGGTCTTTTTGTTCTGTTTCATTTCTTTTTAATTTCTTATTGTACATTTTTTTTTGGGGACTGTTTTGACTGTCTACATTTAAAAACAGTTCTTCTTGGTTACTTGATGACGTTCTTATAATGTCCCCAATACACAGGTTGTCATTTCTTTGAGCGCCCATTCAGATTCAGTCGAGTGTGCTGCATTTGAACCAAGGTTTTGGCCTACCTCTGTGTTTTTCCATCTTATATTTATGAAGCAATAGAGATTCGAACACTTTCCTTAAAAACAAACAAACAAAAGGTTCCAAAATAAATGTTGAAAATCAAATCAATGTTAGGTATCTTTAGCCTATTCCTATTCATCTCCTTTCAAATTTCATTTATTCCATGATCCAATTTGTGTGAAATTTCTTTTAGTGCTCGACAAGATAGTTGGAGGGCAGCTACAGGTGGCATGGATAAGAAGCTCGTCATCTGGGATCAGCATTCTTCACCTCGTTGCATATGCGAACATGAGGTTTTGCAGGATTTCTCTTTTATTTATTATTTATTTTCTTATTTTCCTTATGTGTACTTTGAGTGTGGTCATTAAGTCGCTTTACCGAAACTCTGAAGCAAGTTTTAACACTTGAAGCTAGGAAGTAATTAAGAAATGTGATTTGTTCTACTGAAATCCATAGTCTAGTATAAAGCAGCAGTAAACTTACAAAACAAACTGGCTAAGTTCAGGTCCATAGTATCATCCTTTTGGGATTTCGAATCTAACTATCATGATCGATCATAAGATTAGTAATATAAATTGATAAACGAATCAATTCCTGCAGTGAAGAAATAATTACCACACACCCATAAACAATTCGCTGCATTGACCATGATTTTTTTTCCCACAATTATAACCTATGTGCACATGGCAGGTTTTTGAGGTTTGAATAAGTTAATTAAAGAGTTAGGGGATAATTAATTTGACACGGTACAATCGATAAGAAGTGTCAACTCTTTCCTCTTATAATCTACGTGCTTGATCTTGTTTCCTCTTTATTTCTCTCATACTGCATTTAGTTGCATAAGAGATTCCAGTTTTGCGAAATAGTTAAATTTTAATGTACTCATTGTCGAATTTTCTTTTATTCTTTTCAATTTTTTTTTAGGAAGGAGTCACCTGTTTGGTGTGGCTTGCTGGCTGTAGATATATAGCCACTGGCTGTCTTGGCGGGAAAGTACGATTGTGGGACAGTCTCTCAGGAGATTGTGTCAAAACATTCAGAGGGCATTCGGATGCCATTCAGTCTATAGCTTTGTCTTCGAGTGGCGATTTTCTAGTATCGGTTTCGATTGATGGTACTGCTCGGGTGTTTGAGATAGCTGAGTTCAAGTGAGAAGAAAAACGAGCAGCTCTTGATTACATTTGTGTTGCTAGTAGTTTTGTAGATGGCGTGCTTTCTGTTTCTTTTTTCCTTTTTTTTTTTTTTTGGAATTNAGCAAGCAATTGTTTTCTCTTCATGGTTTTGGACGTTTGGTATAGATATTGATTAGTGTTTAAATCAGACTTTAAAGGATGTTTGAGAGTTACTTTTCAGTTGTATTCTAATTCAGTTTCTTTAGTGTTTTTGAAAACTTTTAAATTAATTTATTTTGAAATTTAAATTTAGTGGATTGGTTCAATATCGAACTTTTTCAGAAGAGTGTGCCCTAAATTGTTCTGTACTTAGGCTACAACATCATATTTACCACCACAATGGTAGAGGCTACTTGAGTTATGAGTATTGGCTTTATTAAAACAAGTGGATTTTATTTTGATTTAAATGATTTTTTTTTTTCAAACAAGCTTTATCTTGCAACAATTATAAACTTTAATATTATTCATATGTCTTTCTTTTCATTATCTACCAATCGCCTATATCATTATCATTTAATCTTACAAAGTTCGTGATTTTTCACCTATATCATTATCATTTAATCTTACAAAGGTCGTGATTTTTCCTACAATTAAAATGAGATGTTGATGATTTTTAGCTCACATAAAAAATTGTAGCGTTTTCAACTTCATTTTGTTGTACAATAATTCATTTCAAAACGAATTGACAAAACCATAATATTATTATCAATTTGTGTTTATCTTTGCAAATACTAAAAAATGATCATTATTTTTTTACAACAATTAGATCTAGTTTTAGATACCAATTACTCCATAATTTCTAATTATTTTATATCTACCGCTATAAACTGATCTATTTACTTTTCACCCTATTTCACAAATTCTCATTATTTTAGACGCTGGTTNAAAATTCAAACTTACCCATACAGAGACTATCCACATCAAAAATTTTATGGTTAAATCACCATTTCCTATTAACATCCTATCCAAACTCTAATGTGTAACTCCCAACAAAACTTTACATGTCACATGACTCTTTGAGTGGTTTATTATTCCTTCAAATACCCTATAGTCTAGCTTTTCCTAATTTCCTATACAACAAAAGCAATCAAATTTTTTCTAAAATATTCAAGAATATTACCAAACATATCTAATATCCCAATATCCATTACATCTCTCTTTACCAAAATCCAAATGCTCCAATAAAGTGCAAGCAGACACCCCACCCCCAACCCACCTGGGACCCACCTCTATTGACAAATTCCATGTCTCTTCCCATGTAAGTTATGCTCTCTCTCTCTCTCTTCTTTGCAAAGTGTGTGGGTGTGTGGTGGTCCCAACAGATCCAGAAACTCCAATTTTCTGTGTCTCACACAGCACACACACACCCTTTTCCTCTTTTTTCTCCATAGCCTTTGCTTGTTGACAAATTTAAGCCTCCTTTCATGGCTTCCTTTCCCTTTTTCCAAACCACTGAATAGAGCCCACCAAGGTTTTTTCCTTCTCTCACTGAGTGTCGGCTTTCTCAAAGTGCCTGGACCTCATTATCAGTTTTTCTTAATAATGGGGTCTCTTCCTTTTGCTCCTTTTTGTCCTCTTTTCAGCTGATGCAGTTTTTTTTCTTCTGGGTAAGGAAAAAAACAATCTTTTTTTTCCGTATTTTTGTTTTCTGCTTTTTTAAAAGTGGGTGGCCTCCGTGGGATTCTGAAATGAACAAAGTATGTGATGGGTTTGTTGGTGAATTGATGAGAGCGAATTTTGTAGTTTTGGGTGAAAGTGGTGAATTTGAGTTAAAGTTTTGAACTTTCCTTTTATTTATTTATTTATTTATTTATTTTTTTTTTTATTATGTTATAGTAGGTTTTTATTTCTAGTTCTGGGAATGTCGAACACTACGACTTAATGATGTTTGATTGATTTTCGTGGTTGATTATGTTACGACTTTTTTAGAAATGTATAATTTTCTCCTTTTCCAATTTCTGTTTATTTAATGTTAGCTTCTGTTTTCATACTTTTTTTTATTGCAGAATATTGGTCTTGTGATTTGTATCTTCTTATCCTGTTACAGTCTGATCTTGATGGGGATTTCGCCTAATAATCGATCATTATAAGGAATTGTATTGATTATTCTTTTTTCGAAACTTATTTAATGCTGTGGAGCTGGAATTAATATCAATGTAATCTATTCATCTGTAGAAAGGTATTTTGTGGACACTGTTCTGTATGATCCATGGATATTTGTTTCCTTTGTGAAGATATTATGTGAAAGTTTTTGACAAATATGTAAAAAATTTGGTCTTAACTTCTTTTACATATGATTTATTGATCTTAATAGCTGCTTCTTAGGAGGCTTCAGGTTTTTTAAGGATTTAGATAGTTCACTAAAGATAATCAAAAAGGATTTGTTGAGTGGTTTCAAGTTGTCCAATATAAACTGTTCAGACCAATAATGTATGCTCTTTATCATTTTGAATGATTTGTACTTCTTCTTACACTTGGTCTAAGTGAGTATTTTTTTATTTTTCTGAGGTGCAGTTTGCTTCCTTTTTTTTTTCTGCATTCGTTAAACTGTAATTCTTGAATTCTTAATTTTTAGGTGAAAATTGAGCAAAAATGCAGTGTACAAGCTACATCCCTGTATACCATGAGAGAGATCTTAGTGTAGGCTCGAGTGGCGTTATGTGGCACCTATTCAATGGATATACTAATTATGGAGAAGAAAATGGATATAATAATATTCCTTTGCAGCCATTTAACATGGAGCATTACTTGAATCATGACAAGAATGTGCTGAGGCAGATTATTCAGAATCATGACGCCACATTTAGACATCAGGTATTTTCTCGACTGACTGTTTTGTGAACTGGTTTCGTTTTTGGTTCACTTTTTCTTGATTTTCTATTGGGAGGATATGCAATGCTTGATATCATTACTTGTTAAACCGAACTAGGGATGAAAAAATAAAGGGAAACTAAAACTGATTGCATTTCGAAACTTAAATGCCCCAATGCAATTGTCTCTACTTCAAAAAATTGCATCTTGACGGAGATATGTATATTTTGGGTAAATATACAGTGGTGCTTATAAAAAATGATATGCAATGTCTCAAATTCTTCAAGACGATTGATTTGGCTGGTTGAAATTCGGCTACACTTTTGTGTAGTATCTGCATGATTGAGTGTTCGTATGTTATAAAGCACGAGCATTTTTTCCTCTCTGGAAACCGATAATCACTTAATATCGCGTGCACGAAAATGCCGTATATCTAAAGCACTTTTTTGGAAATTAATCACTTTGCGTTTGTTTGTTCTCTCAGGTCCACGAACTACATCGACTATACCAAAAACAAAAGGAGCTGATGGATGAGATGAGGGCCAAAAATGTCTTTCAACAACCTTTACCTTCACAAATAACTTCCGAGTTGAATCATTCTCTTTCTCATGCCATGTCAGCAGCCGAGGATGGAATCTTTATAAGAAAAGGAAGTTACAATGACGTAAAGTTTCCATTTCCATCTTTCGAAAGTAAAGGAAACCGGAACACAACCTTCTTCGATCTCGATCGTACAGCTGGCGGCACCTGTCATGATGACGATGATGATAATAAGAAAAGGATTCGGTTTGGTGAGAGGAATCTTTTCCCAGCAAGTAAACTTCCCGAAATCCATAATCCGAGAATGTTAGACGAGAAAAATCAACTCTTTATCGATCTAAACCAACCTCTAGATGATGATTCTGGATTTCACAACTCTAACAGTAGCTCTGATGGAAGAAATTCACCGGTGATGATCATCGATTTAAATACTTTGCCCGACAGTTATTTTTTTTCCGAGACAATGAATCCCGATCACATCTCAAATGTAAAGAAGGAAACTTCAGACGAGATCATGGAAAAGCTCGATTTTGACTTGAACTCCGAATTTGCTCCAAACGAGCCATCGAGCGTACAGGGGCCCGTGAGCCCTGAAAACGAGGAGACTCTTCCTCCGAGAGGCAAATGCATTATGTCCGAAGATCATCACACTCAGCTAAACCGAACTTCTTCGGTTTTATCCAACCAAGAAAATGGAGAACAGCTAATAACGGAACTCGATAAAAACGCTGCAGATATTTTGGTCTCGATTTCGTCAGGTGGGACCCACAATTGCCACCTCCTCTCCTGGTTTGCGGAAATCGCTGTTGTTTCCTCCTCTGGTGGGACCCACGAGACTGAAATTTTTTCAGCTCCCGAATCGAAAATAGTTGGGGAAAAAATCGGAGGTTTTCTTGAAACGGGATCATCGAGCTCGAGGAGGAGGAAGAAAAAGGCGGGAAAGAAAGCTAGCTCGAAATCGAGAAGATGTTCTTTGGATATGGTAAAAAAATCGATGAGCTCCATCCTGAAGCAGCATTTGGGGAGCTGGGGAAAGATAAAGAAACGTGAAAGAGGACTCAGACGAAAGGCGAGTAAATTTGTTTGCTATTAGATAATTAACGTGTACTATCTATCTAAGCGTTCGTTGCGACATGAAGATCAATGCTGTTTGTTGTATATGTTAATATTTGGTGATGGTTAAAACTTAAAACTCCTTTTTTTTTTTTCTTCAGAAGTCTTGTTAAATGATAGGCATTTTACATCACTTCAGTTGAACTGCTTTCTGCCTGTACATGAGATATTCGTTGACATTATGAGCATTTTACCCGACTTATAATATTCTGATTCCATCTGGCCAGAAGTTTCGGAGATCAATAGCAGAACATGAATCAGATTTCTGCAAAAAAAAGAAAAAAAGAAAAAAAAAAAGAAAAATGTCGATTGCAACTCAATTATTCTCTTAATTCAAGTACGAATCAGACTATAATTTGTGAATTACTCCATGGCACCTAACTATCAACTTATCTATATGAATAACCGATTCATATTGCATAGGCTGTCCACAACTAGCACTGGACCATCCCATATTGCAACTTGAGCTAAACTACAAATGTCCCATTTAATGTCTCATCTAAAACAATCTTTACCATATAACATCCTCACAAATCTCACCACAAAATTATTCCCAACCTTTCTCCAAAAACCATGGAAGAACCCTCATGGGAATCTAATGTCACAGATTCCATCAATGCCATTTATCTCCTATTTTCAGCTTACCTAGTTTTCGTAATGCAACTCGGGTTCGCCATGCTTTGCGCGGGCTCTGTTCGGGCCAAGAACGCAATGAACATAATGCTGACAAACGTAGTCGATGCAGTTATCGGAAGCCTATCTTATTTCCTCTTCGGTTTCGCTTTCGCCTTTGGCGAAGGCCCGAATAAAAACCCGTTTATCGGTACATCCCATTTTGCTCTAAAAGACATCCCATCAAGCTCATATGACTATAGCTTCTTTCTCTACCAATGGGCTTTCGCGATTGCCGTTGCGGGCATCACTAGCGGGTCGATTGCCGAGCGGACCCAATTCAGCGCCTACTTAATCTTCTCGTTTTTCTTATCGGGATTCGTTTATCCCGTCGCGGCCCATTGGACCTGGTCTTCGTCGGGCTGGCTAAGCCCAAATTCTCTGGGCCCATTACTCTTCGGTTCGGGCTCCATCGACTTTGCGGGTAGTGGGGTCGTTCACTTGGTGGGCGGTGTGGCCGGGCTTTGGGGCTCGTTTATCGAGGGCCCGAGAGTGGGCCGTTTCGACGCGTTCGGTAAGCCCGTTTCCATGCGCGGCCACAACTCGACCCTCGTGGTACTCGGCACGTTTTTGCTCTGGTTCGGTTGGTTCGGTTTTAACCCAGGCTCGTTCGACAAGATTCTTGTGCTGCCCAGGCAAGGGCACGGGCAGTGGAATGCCGTGGGCCGGACAGCTGTCACCACCACATTGGCCGGGTCGACGGCCGGGCTCACGACCCTTTTTGCCCGTCGGGTGCTCGTGGGCCATTGGGATGGGCTCGATGTCTGCAATGGGTTGTTAGGTGGGTTTGTGGCGATTACTTCAGGCTGTTCGGTTGTGGAGCCTTGGGCCGCGATCGTTTGTGGGCTTGTTGCGGCTTGGGTTCTTATTGGGCTCAATGTCTTGGCCCTGAAGATGAAGATCGATGACCCGTTAGAGGCGGCCCAGTTGCACGGAGGTTGTGGGGCTTGGGGCTTGATATTCACCGGGCTTTTTGCGAAGGAGGAGTTCGTGGTGAAGGTTTACGATTCGGGCCGAGTTGGGCCGGGGGCCCGGCCGTACGGGCTCTTGTTGGGTGGTGGTTGGGGTTTGATTGGGGCTCAAGTGGTTGAGCTTTTGGTTTTGGTGGGATGGGTTAGCTTGACTATGGGGCCATTGTTTTATTTGCTTCATTGGCTTGGGATTTTGAGGATATCAAGAGATGATGAAGTGGCTGGGCTTGATGTGTCTAGTCATGGAGGATATGCGTATAACAATGCTCATCATGAAGAGGAGACGGGTCCACGGGTTTATGGTGAATATATGCGGCTGCAAAATAGTTTGTAGTTTTTGAAATTTATTTATTCTCATGTGTATAATTTGAAAATTATTTGATTATGATTGTATGTATAATTTGTATTCACGTATTTTGAATTGTTGTTGAGCATCAAAATTAAAGTATTATAGATTATAGATCACCTTCAACTGCAGCAATATAAGTATATTATGAGTTCGTGTAATTGTAAGGGCATTTACAGTTGAATAACATAAATATTACATCTTGGCTGTATTTAAAGATAAAGATTCAGCCCAGAGTTTTATTTACAAGCCTACAGAAAAAGCATCAATATACTATAGCTAATCCCACTCGGAATCGAAAAAACCAGCATCTTTCATCTCTGAGTAATATGCATTATCCAAAAGCCAATCTTCCTCCTGCAGATATGATGATGTCACAAAAAAGTAAATAAACGTAACTTTTTATTCTTCAAGTGCCTGTGCATGTTTATGAAAATGTGAATTACCTGGAAAAAATCGGCTAGGAAAGTTGCATAGAGGAAAGGGAGATAAAGGGAGTGGCGGCAGATGATCATGAAATTGTACAGCCTGGCAGAACGATTGGACGAGATGAAACAATATGAATATATGCATTGGACATATAATTGTTAATTTGTGAAGGGGAATTTAAAAAATAAATAAATAAATAAATAAATAAAAATTACCAGAATCCTAAGCCAAAACCAATTCCAGCCAATCCACTAGCAAACAATCCCACAACATTTACGACGAACATGCAGACAACATAGTTGTAGAATGATGGCCTTGCTGCAAAAATTATGCAATTTGTTTATGGGTTCAGAGAAGTAAAAAAAATGTAAAAAAGACTCGACACCAGAGAAGATTTGACTGACGTGGCAACTTATCTTTCCACTTCGAATAATGAACAAACAGTATGTAGCAGTAGACTGATGCAAGCACCAATATGTGAAAGAACACTACACTCCACTTTCCCCAGTGTGTAGCAGCATCACTGTTGATGAAGATAGGTACTCCAAACCCGAATATGAAGATTGCCTACACAATGACAAAACAGCAGCTTCAAGCTATTTGGATATGAGAAAACGGGACTAGATCAATTCAGTACGATCTAGTTAGAAGTTCTTCCTAACTGAACAGCATAAAAAGGCATATTTCCTCGGGGTCATATGTGTGTGATGACATTATGTAGATGATATTATGACTCATCACTTCAAAGGCCTGCCGTCAACTCGAAATATTTTCTCTTTCTATTTTACCAAACCATAGTTTGCTTTTCAAAACCCAGAATCAGAAATGGTATTTTGGATGTAATAGCAAACACATCAACTTAGAAGCTTAAACTATTAGTAACGAGAGAGAGTTGCTACCTGAACAAGCAAATCAACAGCTACAAAGGAACCTGAAATAAGGAAAGTATGTGCAAGTGCTTCTAATCCATTCGCATAATTATCCTGGAGCAGGAACGCAACTATGCTGATCTCTAAAGACAGCATCCCACATTCAGTGAATAATGACAACAGGTTCCAAGCAACTACCTTATCAGGAACACACTGCCATCCCTGTTTTTTATCTCATAAAGATCAGTAAACAATAAACAGGTGATATCCACTTCAACTATTAGATGATCGATATTAAACATGATACAAGCTAACTTTACCAAAGAACATATCAAAGAAGACAAGTTTCTTCAGATTAAGGATGCAAGCAAACAATTACGGATGAAACCAATAATGTGAATCTTAAATGACTTTCCAAAACAGATGTTCTCAGAATGACTCTTTACGGAAATCTAGATTGAACGAAATATATTAGTCATTTTTAATAGACAATTCAGCTAGGACATATAATGCAAAATCAAAAGCTCAATATCAAAGAATACAACTGTATCAGATAAACGTTTCAAGAGAGGACAGGACAATCCATTTTAAGTCTAAACTGTAAATTCAAATTCTTCCTAAATTAACGTATACTCAATCTGATCCAACCTAGTTACCTTTCATTTTGTAATCTGTTAGTATGCGATTCAATTAAAATTCCCACTGAGAGTAACAAAATTTGTGAAGGTCGTAGATGCACATAAGTTCAACCATAATATCAATGAAATAATTCAAAGCAGACTTCAAATTCTAAGTACTGATACTACAGACTACACCACGCAAATATAAAATTGAACGGATGCTGAATATCCTGCTGTGATTCTATTTCCCCAAATTCTTGAGAAGTTTGTACAAATTCAGACGACTCAACAAGACAAACCCTAAAGTTACTCAAAGCCCAAACACGAGTAAGGTCCTAACCACACTGGATCTACCCAAAAAACGGAGCACACCCCAGCTCAAACTCCAATTTTAAAGTAAACATACACACAATCACAGACCAAATTCCCACCTGAACCAGAGACCAAGCCAAGTTGAGAAGAGCCGAGACCCACAAGAGCGCGTAGTACGCGATCATCACATAAGACTTCCTGTGCCTGAGCTTCTTCACATTGCGGCTTGCTTGAAACCCTAGGTACAACACCAGCAAAGCCGACGGTACAACCAGGGCCGCCTCGCGCCATAAGCTGTTGCACCCCGAGCTTTCGGGGCCGTGCCATTGAGAAATCTCCTCGATTTCACTACGAATAGGGGGAACCGCCGTGTGCTGCGCCGAAGCAGTAGAGAGAGCCAAATTAGGGTTTGACATTCGCGCGATTACAGTCAATTTTGAGGATTGGGAATCATTCAATCGAAAGGGTAAAGATCATCAAATGAAACTTGGTAGAGAGATGGAGCTTCAACGAAGGTGTTTTTGTGATGATTTTGTTTGTTTGGGTTTATTTTTATTATTTTTTTGTGATAATTCTTGTCCTGTGTTAATAATCACAAG
>BKCP01001558.1:591898-620950 GCA_008636005.1 Striga asiatica
TCTCTCTCTCTCTCTCTCTCTCTCTCTCTCTATATATATATATATATATATATATATATAATTGCTGGCTCATGAGCATTTAATAAAACCTATTAAATTATATATGTGGCAACATAACTTTTTCCCTCCAAAAACCGTTACTTTTTATTTATTTAACCTCTCATTTAATTATTAGATATGCAACACACAAATCACTTCAAAATTACAAAAATCATTTTAAACTTTTGATTTACTTACAACTGACCATATAATGTGTTGACTATTTAACGTGATTAGATGTTATTGTTGTGGTTACATTCATTGGCGGAACTAGTCAGAGGCCAGTAGGGGCACGAGCCCCTGTGCAATTTAAGAAAAAAGAGTACATATATGATATATAATTATATTATAAAATAATTACAAAGAGATCTTTTAAAAATTTAAGTTGTTTGTATTTTGTATTTGTATTATATTGTAGGCAACATATATAAATGAGTTACATCGATTTTCTACAAAAGTCAACATTGATTTTGATACATATTGAATTTTAGGTGTTCTTGAAATTATAATTATATGTATAAAATTAGCTACTAAATTGTGTTTGTCATTGGTTTTTTAACTAATAAAATATTTATCTTTATTATAAAAAAGTCCACGAGTGCTGATGTTGTAATAATATCCAATGCAAAAGAAAAAAAAATATTGGTATTTGAAAAAGATATATTTAATGAGATTTGAATTTATGTAATTATGAGTGAAATAGTTAATATATAAGAACATTCAGAGAATAAATATCATTTTTTATTTTTACATTTGTGCCCCCTCAGTTTTGCAAGCCTGCGTCCGCCCCTGGTTACATTTACATTAACTTCTTTTGGAAAATAAAAAATGTATTTGTAATTCCTAAATAAATAATAAATAATTCACAAAAAAATACATACCAAAATATACATTTCATCCAATATGATAAATGCAATTTAAAAAAATAAGTATTCCAGCTCCTTTAATTATAAATTTGGCATGCAAAAAAGTGCAAGAAAAATCATTAATCATTATATGCATACAATTAACTCATAATACTTTATTTATAAATGTGCAAATGCACAGTTCGAATACTAGGACATGTCCAACGGAGGCCACCTGATGCACAGTGCGTAGGGGAGTTCTACAGCGGATCGATGATGTAAAGAGAGGTAGAAGTCGGCCTAAACTCACTTGGAAAGAGTCGGTTAAGAGAGACCTTAAAGATTAGAATATCTCCAAGGATTTAGCGGTGGATAAGAGCGCTTGGAGGCTAGCAATCAACGTGCCAGAACCGTGACTTTTGCTCCTTTCTCTTTTGCTCCAGTCTCTTCCTTTCGTTTTGAGCCATTTTTGTGTTTCTCTTACCATTGGTTCTCTTGGGTTTCATCTCTAGCCTACCCCAACTTGATTGGGACTAAGAGACTTAGGACTAAAAGACTATGTTGTTGTTGTTGTATTAATTCACCTTATTAAATGAAATAATATGCTTTTTACTATTATTATATAATAGTTCATATTAATACCAATTAATTTAATATTTATTAAAACCAGTAAAATAGACGGTAAAATCGATTGAATCGATTGAACCGCGTATCAATGGCTCGTCTGGTATGATCACCGACACAGAATTTAAAACATTGAATTGAATTGAAGTATGCTCCATCTAAAATTATCCCAAAATAACTCACTTTTATCCAACTAAGACCGAGTTAAAAACTTAAAACAGACCAACTCTGTATCCAAAATATTCCCAAAAAGGACTTTTGTCCCATAGTCTGAAAAAATGAAACCCCAAAATCAAACACTAATTACACCATATTTCCANAGGAAATTATATTTTACTCATCCATCTCATCATCTATCTCTTCAATCTTCATTCTCTTCACCGCCGGAGCAGCATCCGAACGGCCCAGCCCATTTGGCAGCTGAATCAGAACATCAGATCTTTCACCGGTTGCAGCATTTACGAGCCCTCCGTTCTTCTCCACACGATAATTCAAGTCTTTTCCATCCAAACAAGTATCAATGTATACGGTTGAGTTCTCGTCGATTTCTTCTCGAATGAGCATTTTAGACAGCTCGGTCACTACCCTCTTCTCCAGCCATCTCCTTATCGGCCGTGCACCATAAACCTAAAAAAACCATAAAATTGATAATCACCAAAATCAGCATATACATATGTATTTATGTCAATTTCACTCAACAAATTTAGTGCAGACTGCAGTTTTAGTCTTGTTGATTTACCGTCATAGTAATTTTTAATCTCAAAGTTCTAAATTTTTGCTTTTTGCTGCAATTAGAGGACTGAAATTGCAATTGAATTTTAAATGTTAAATTACAGAAATTGCAACAAAATTTTAGAACTTAAATTGCTAATAAAAAATCTATAAATTTTGGAATTTGTTGCAATTTGAGTAGGACCAAAAGGCGACAAAAACTGCTATGACATTAAACCAGCAAGACTAAAAATGCAATCCAACCCAAAACTAACTACATTATAACTTCACATTGATATATAAGACAACTCAAGTTATTGCCGATTTAATCATATAAGCTTACCGGGTCATAGCTTTCGGCCAATATGAAATCGAGTGCATTTTCAGTAACTCCCAAAGCAATACCCCTCTCAGCCAATCGAACAGCGACATCTTTCAACTGGAGACGGCAAACTTTTCGAAGCTGCTCGTGAGATAAAGGATCAAACACAACAATCTCGTCCAAACGGTTGAGCAGCTCGGGCTTGAAATGCTTCCTCACCTGAGCCGAGAATAAGAAAAATTTAATTAAAAAATGAAAAAAAACATTTTTACCACTTACAAATCGAAAAAATCAAACAAGGAGATGTATTGTACCTCTTGCATCACCATCTCACAAGCGCTCTCCATAGTGCACTTTCCCATCAATCCTCTTAAGAGATGCTCGGCCCCGAGATTTGAGGTCATGATGATGACGGTATTCGTGAAGTCAACTGTTCGACCTTGACCATCGGTCAACCTCCCGTCGTCTAAAACTTGCAGCAAAGTGTTGAAAACCGATGGGTGTGCTTTTTCAACCTCATCAAATAGAACAACACTGTAAGGTCGCCTTCTCACGGCCTCCGTCAATTGCCCACCTTCTTCGTGCCCAACATAACTGTGAAAACACATTTACAAACATTATTCAAGCCACTCTAAAGTCCAAACCATCATCAACAAATTACAAAAGATAATTAGGCGGCCAGTTGTGAGACAAAAATGGAGACTTCTTGCTGGTTTGAAAATTGAAAGAGCCAGTCTTTTGGTAATTAGGTCAAAATACACTTCAAAATTTAACAGTAAGAAAAATATATTACCGAATTTCGGCTTACGGTTTACATTTTCTTAATTTCGATTTTCGATTCGGTTTGGATAACAGGTTAACTGAACCAATATATATATATATATATATATATATTTATTTATACATATAAGCTATTAAAGCATTAATTTGCTTCAAATGATTGATGATTTTCGAGCTTCAACGACCCCTAAAACGGTTCAAGCACAGATTTGGCTTCATCATAGTCTAAGTCATGGTTCGACCGAGAGAATATGAAATTTATTGAGAACAAGGTGATAAAAATCAAATTTTTGGGTCGGTTAAAAATTCTGAATTTATTGAAAAAATTAATTATTTATTGCGATTCGGTTACTGAAACTGACATCTTCAGAATGAGCAGCCCTAGTAAAAAGACCTCAAAAAAAACTTACCCAGGTGGAGCTCCAATCAATCGAGCCACCGAGTGCTGCTCCATATACTCCCCCATATCAATCCTCACCATAAGATTATCATCATCAAACATCTGCTCAGCCAAAGCCTTTGCAAGCTCAGTCTTCCCAACTCCAGTCGGGCCCAAAAACAAAAACGAGCCCGTCGGCTGCCGGGCCCTTCCAAGCCCGGCCCGCCCTCTCAAAACAGCCTCAGCCACTGCAGTCACCGCCTTATCCTGGCCCACCACCCTCTTATGCAGCCTATCCGCCATTCCAATCAATCTCTCCTTTTCATTCTGACCCAAACGAGTCACGGGTATTCCCGTCCAACGGCTCACGACCTCAGCAATCTGTTCTGGCCCAACAGTCTCTGTAAGCATCCCGTTTTCATTTCCACCGGCTTCGAGTTTAGAAATTGTGGCCTCGACTTCTTGAATGGCTCCGTATTTCAAGTCTGCAGCTCGAGCAAGATCATATCGCCTTTCAGCTTCCTGTAAGGCGTACAAAAGCTCGTCTCGTTTTTGTTTTAGCCTCCTGAGCTCGTCTATCCTTTCTTTTTCCTTTCTGTATCTCATCAAGAGTGGCTGCAGTTTATCTCTCAGATCGTCGACTTCATTCCGAACCTGAAGTTTGAAGTTTTCATCGCAAAATTGTCGGGGAATGGCTAATTAATTAAATGCAGCTAAAATGGGGAAAAAGTTACTTACTTCGACTAGGCGAGCTTTACTGGCCTTATCTTTCTCCTTCTCGAGAGCATGCAACTCAACCTCCAAATGAATCCTCTTCCTCTTGAGATTATCGATCTCCTCGGGTTGACTGTCCAGCTGGACTCTCACGTGAGCACACGCTTCATCAACTAAGTCAATAGCCTTGTCCGGAAGATGTCTCCCTACAATNCCACATTTTTCAAAATTTATTTAAACCAAACCGAAAAATCCAAACAAAATAAAAAAAAAAAAAAAAATCTTATATCCAAGCAAAACTTAGTATCTGCACACGAACACACCTGTAATGTACCGAGAAGAAAGCCGAGCCGCGACTATATGCGCACGATCCTGAATCTTCACACCATGATGACCTTCATATTTCTCCTTCAAACCCCTCAATATACTAATCGTATCAACAACGCTCGGCTCAGCCACATAAACCTGCTGAAAACGCCTCTCGAAAGCCGCATCTTTCTCCACATACTTCCTATACTCCTTCAAAGTCGTAGCCCCAATACACCTCAGCTGACCCCTCGCAAGCATCGGCTTAAACAGATTAGCCGCATCGATAGACCCTTCAGTCCTCCCGGCCACCAACACCAAATGAATCTCATCAATAAACAAAATCACTTTCCCCTCAGCTTCTTCAACTTCCTTAAGCACAGCTTTAAGCCTCTCCTCAAACTCCCCTCTGTACTTAGTGCCAGCAATCAACGCTCCCATGTCAAGGGCTATAAGCCGAACATCGGACAAATTGCTCGGGACATCTTTATTAACTATCCTCTGAGCTAAACCCTCGACAACTGCAGTTTTGCCGACTCCTGGCTCGCCTATTAAAACCGGATTGTTCTTAGTCCTTCTCGATAAAATTATGATAACTCGCCGGATTTCTTCATCCCGGCCGATCACTGGATCGAGCTTTCCGGCATGCTCGACTAAATCTTGGCCGTAGGTTTTCAGAGCTTGGAAGGTAGAGTCGCCAGTGGGGCTGTCGATTTTTTTTCCATCTTTGCCCCTCAGCTTCTCGACTTCTGCCTTAACCTTGGAGATTGTCACGCCGGCCTCGTTTAGAAGGTCTTGGATTTGAGAATCTTCTACAAGGCCGAGGATGAGCTGGTCGACGGCGAGGTGGGAGTCTCCACGGGACTTCTGGTGGGACTGCGCGCGGTGGATAACTTTTATGAGGGAAGTGCTGGGGGGGATCTCGTCGGGAGGAGGGGATTGGGAGGGGAGTTTTCTGAGAGCTTTGTTGATGAGGCGTTCGAGGGAGGCGGCGGCTCCGGCGACTGCCTGCCGGAAAATTCCGGTGGGGTCGGAGATAAGGGCGGCTGCGGAGTGGATAGGGGTGAACTGCGCTTGGCCGGCAGACATTGCCAGCTGCTGGGCTGTTGTAATGGATTCGTTTGTTTTGTGGGTGAATTTTCCGGGATTCATGACTGGAAAATTGGAGTTGTTTTTACTCGAGGGATTTCTGTGGAAAGATATTCAGTAACAGTCAGATTTAAGAGAGGAAACTAGGATTAAGATGGATTGTAAAAAATCAAAAAACTATAATCAGACAAGTGGATAGTCAAAAACTAATTTAAGGAACTATGGTAAAACAGAAAACTGGTAGATACTACAAAAAAAATTTCACTCCTAAAAAGCGAGCAGGACGAATAATTCTTGAAAATTGGAATAGATTCGAGAGCATTGAATAAAACAAGCTGATTTCATCGTGGATACTCAAGAACTTCTTCTCCCGCAAAATGGAAATTATTTAGAATATTACAACATACATGCAAAATGAAGATTCTAAACGTCAACAATCAAGAAAAAAACCCAGAATGCCAAGGTATAAAAATCATCATATGGTAACCAAAACGAGAACGCCACAAACAAGCATTCATCTCTTCAACAAAAGCACAAAAACAGGCTTCACAAAAACAATTGAGTAAAACTGCCAAGAAAAAGCGAAACTTTTATCGACCCAATTAGTCTAGAACAAACAAATAAAAATAAAACAGAGAAGAAAGCCGACCAGGTTACCCTGTTTCAACCTTCAAAACAGGGGCATCCGAAAAACACAACACGAAAAGTCGGAAAAGAACATAACCAAAAGTATGCATACCAACCACAATCTTCGACTGCGAGTAGATAATTATATACAAAAAACCTTATGAAACACAAAAGAAACACACTTTACAACGCACACAAAAGGCATACCTTTATGAACAGACAGCGAGGGAAGCGGAACAAGAAATACAATTGGGTTTCGTAGAATATCAACAAGATTTCTGAGTTGCGAAGGAGTTCGTGGGTTTTCCCAAAGAGCGCGCTGAGTCTTGAATGGCGATACCACGAAGAGGTTCGCTTTTGATAAGCGAGAATAAAGGCCTGGAATTTCGAAGGTTGAGGTAGAAGCTACTACTTCCATTTTAGTGTTCTATTTTCTTTTTTCTCTCTTTTATTTATTTATTTATTATTTATTTGGTATAATCTGGGCCTTTTGTGATCCTTTGGGGAAGGAGTGCTTATGGGCCTAATCACAAAAGTTCGACAAGGCCTGAGCTTTAAATAAAAAAATAAAAAATAAAAAAATTACATATATACACTTTAATTATACATAAAAATAAGAATAATTTGTTTTTAAATTTTCCAATATAAAGTAAAATTATCATTTTCGTGGTTTATCATTGATATTTATTAAAAAATACTCACAAATAATTTCTATCAAATAATAACAGAATTTCTTAATGTGAGGCGGCATCAGTCATACTTTGATAATAAAAATGTATCCTTATATTATGAAATTTCATACTTTTGTTAATGTTATTTTTTATTTTATTTTGTTCTAAAATTTCAATTGAAACGTATGCATGTTTGTTGAGAAAAGAATGATTGGCTAAACATTATGCCTACCTGGATCATTGAGCTCGTATTTGGCCTCACAAGACTTAGAAATTGATTTATCAACATAAGCATTATCGTGATAGGTACTTCCGATTAGTAATGTAACATACTTTTGGTCCCGAATTCATTCATTTATTCATGAAAATGTTATGTTTGCAATCTGGGAACGATGCTTAGACCATCACATTAACAATTTAACTAAACGATTAGTTTGATAACACGTGTGTTAGTAGTGATTATACGGAGTTGATCACGGTGGAGTCACTTTTAACCATTTTTTGTGTGATCCAACAGTGATCAACCTTATATGGAGTAGTGGTCAACTTCTATGGACACTATCACATTAACGTATTTACCCTAATTAAACACAAGTAATCACTTTAAACACATCTTTTCTCTTTCACAACTTAAATTTGATTTGATGTCATGTGATTGTAGTATTTGTCTAATGTTAATGTCTAATGTTATAGTTAAAAGTTTCATACATGTAGTTCGTAAAGTTAAAATATCAATATCAATTCCAACTTCAACATACACATTATTTTATCGTAGAGAGCGGATTTCACATCCTTAGATCATCATTGCACAACCATAACAAGTCTAACAGGTTAAACATGAAATCCCATCGACCCAAATGAAAACTCAATATGGGAAATCCCCATTGGTCTAGTTAACTAAGGTCCAATCATCCTCGGTGAAACTTGGTCCGGTCTAGTCAACCAAGGCCCGATCAACCAGGGCAAAACTTTAGTTAATAATGTGGTAGAAAATTAACATATACCCGATAGGTGTGCAATTGCAAGATCTTAACTACGTCTTAATGTTTACGTGGTGTATATGTGACCATTTTTATACTTCATATCAAAAATTGAAAGTAATATTTGCAACAAAAATAAATAGTACTAGTGAAGAATGGAAAATTGATACCATGAACCAACACACATTTTGATTGAGAACGGTTGCAGAATGATAAATAGCAGAATTTAAGCAAAACTTAATTATCAAAGAAATCAATAGATTTTTTTTTTTTTCAAAATTATAAAATGAAATAAAATAAGATAATAACAATATATGATGTATACATGGATGGGGCTTGCGCAGCTTTTAGGTTTAGCATGGCCAGCTGGGGATCTTACACCTGCTCTTCGGTTTTTGCTTCAAAAGGTTTCTTCCCGCACATCAACTTTAATGGCCAGCTACAGATTTTCCTATCAATTCCAAATTACAATTATATTAAACGAAATAATTTTTACCAAACAATTTTAGCCGACTTGAGAGATTGATATGAATGGAAAGAACTATATCATCGAGCAAGAAACTAAAAAGTATACGACCAGAACCGGACTTTAAAGCAACTTACATTCAGAGAAAGCCTTCAGATTGTAACTTAAAAGAAAAAAGCCTTTCGATGTAAAAAAGCCAAAGCTAGCTACCGCATAGTTGCACGCAAACAGAAAAGGATAAACATACATTTGATTATGAGCAATATTTGAGTAAATCCAAGGTCACAATCAATGTGTTTGAAGTCCCATGAGTTTATGAAATGAAGTGTTTTGCATTAAAATGCCGACAGGTATGCAATTAGCATACATATACACGAATGGATACACACATATCAGCATCATGTGTGTGCATATCTAGATATGCCTAGCAAAGGTTCATAAAATAGATAAGGAATCTCACAATGTGCACAATTTTAAGATAGTTAAGCAAGTTAGGGAAAGGCTTGCTGAAGAGAAAAATAAATGTCTGTTTCAATATACTGAATTTTTATGGCAAAAACTTACTTCCTCGTACAGTAACAACCTTGTCTTATTCATCGTCACTCTCGTAAACCATTTTCATCCGCCGATGAGTTGTAACTTTCCTTGGAGGAGAGTCCTCATCTGACTCAATGTTCTTCCTTTTGAGGCTGCCTCGCGAATCTCTGGCACTCTGCTTGGGTTCCTGGTAAATTATATTGACACAAGAAATGACATTAACATATACAATTCAGTGGATTGAAAATCTAATCGGTTATTTAGAGGTTTTGACACAGAAACATTAAATTAACACACACCATGGCTTTCTTTTTTCAATCTATTATATATATTTTCATTTTGGAATTCATGATAAACTTAAGAGTGGACTTCATCAAACATAACAAATTTAGTCCAACAAGGAACAGTACTGATATACGACAGTAATATTAGTGATATAAAGATCAAGCGTGAGGAGATTAGATTCGTAATACAGCCTTGGACAGTAGGTGACTTGCTTATTAAGAAAAGATGAATTATCCACAAAAAGAAATACAAACCAATCAACACAAGATGTTGTGATAGAAAAGGGCCAGACAAGTGGCATGGGAATCTGCCAAGTGCTGAACAAATATAACTCCAAAATTAGCTTTGATGTATTGGATTCAAATTGTCTTATATTTAAGGGGCATACATCACGAATTTAGACCCGCAAATGCTAAAAACAAAATTTCAACTCTCATTTTACAAAACTGAATCTTAATATATATATTTGAGAAACAACATTTATATCCAACATATTGTCGAGAACCTAAAGCACCTATATTGGAAAATAAGACTCCATTTCGAAATAAGATTAACATGTCAAATCATACACGTAACTCACCATTCAATGCATTGTCATCTCATGTGAATCCAGAGAGATGAGTTATACATACTAAGGCTGTGCTTGTTTATAGAAAAACTAATAAAAGAAAAACTGTTTTTTTTTTTTTTTTTTTTTTTTTGTGTTAACTAGAGTTTATCTGAAAATAGTTAGTATGGTTAGTTGTTAGTAGGATTTTAAGAATATATCAAAATAATATTTAAAATAAAATGATTAAAATTGATTTGATGTAAAAGTAGGAGATAAATTATTGGAAATGATAGATAGTTAAAATTATGTGAGTGGATTAACAGTGAATTAAAGTTGATGTGATATGTAAGAATGATTGAATGATACTATTTAATTATATTGATAATATTGAAGATAGTGGGGTTGAGTTAAAGTTTAGATTAGATTTTGATTGAGATAGATTTTTTTCTAGTTTATAATCTAACAAAGCCTAAACAACCAATAATCTATGAATCCTATTGACTCCATGCATAGAAGAAGAGAGGGAGAACTGTTCAGCTACAGTATCCCTTACCTCAGCCTCTTCATCTGTTTCTGCATAGGTCTCTTTCTCTTCCCCTCGTTCATGTTCTTCATCTTCTTCAGCGTAATCTTCTTCAGCTTCCTCAGCACCCCGATGTGGTGGGGAACCCTCATCTTCTTCCCCTTCAGTTTCATACTCGGATTCCTCCTTCTCACTTTCTGAGAATTCTACGGGCCGTCGTGATGATTTAGGTGCCGGATGGGATACCTTGCGATGGACATCTTTAGGGCCATGTCCCTGTTAACAAATCCATTATTTGTGAATACAAAGCATCAATGACAATTTCACCAAAGCGAGGCGAAAGAAGTGATGCAGTTAGGACGTGCCTTCTTTGCATTCATCATGCGCCTCTCAGCTCGAGCTTCCCTTTCTAAGTCTTCCTCAAAACGGCGGCGGCCAGAAGACCGACGAGAATCATAATAATCTTGTTCATCGTCCTAACAGAAAGTAACATGATAATGCTTATTTTCCATATTTATTATATATATAGATATATTAATGTGGGCGTGAAGGTAACTAGATATCGACAGACCAAGACATTTTGATAAAAACGAGCAAGAGAGAGGGAGAGAGAGGCCCCTCGAAAGAAAATTGAAGTGAAAGACCATCTTACCTCGTCAAGAGCATCCTCTAGAAAACCAGGCGAAAGCTGACGCTCCCGGCGGATGGGTTGCGTATACTTACGATTTACCTTCTCCTTCTTACGGCTAAGAAGTTCATTAGCTTTAATTGATTGATTAACAGCCTATGAAGCCAACAAATGTAAGGTGAGAGTCCACCTAACCTTATACACAATGCCAAAACACTGATAACTAATATTAATTACTACCTTCTCTCTTTTATCTTTCTCCATTTCAGGGTCGATCTCAGTGATGCAGTTCTTGACTTTGTAAACCTTTTTGTGACGCGAGTCAACAAGGGCAGTTAGCAAACGATGAGAATTTGAGAGCAACGAGGAGGGCATAAACCTCATTTTCGTTAAAATCCGCCCCTGGGATTGGAGAATACCCTGTAAAGATGGAAAAGAATATAAACTCCTTATCAGCCAAAAATTTGACCATAATACTTGATAAGAATACATGCATTCAATCAAAGATTAAACATCACAGGTCTTGAACACCCACTAGATAATTATTGCAAACGGTCATTGTAAGGATGGCGCTGTACAGCAAGTACAACAAAAGCCTCACCTTGCCATGACTTAAAAAAAGGTGTGTTTGTTCATGTTGAGCATCTTGCTTAGATATATCAAGCACTTCATTTCCGATAAGTAACTGCAGGCTTCCATCTGACCACTCCACGAAGCGAGCATTGCTCTGAATCTAGATACAAGTTCCAATTTACATGAGAAAACAACCAAACCAAACATTTAGAAATTCCACAAAGGATATTGCCTTAATTACAGTACATTGGGGAATAAGCAATTCCCCCAAAAGAATGCAAAGTCAGACACTCAGGAGTAATCAATGAGATAGAGGCATCAAAGATATTCTAGACATGGCAACATTTGAATGATGAGGTTTGCCAAACGAGAATATGTGGCTATGTGCTTAAAATTTTAAATGTGAAACAAACAAATAACGATAAATTGTCTGAAATTTACGTAAAAGATCATGTTAATGAATGTGCCAAAACTTACAGTATGCAAACTTAATATTTACTATAGGAGACTTACAAGCTCAACAGTCACAAGTGACTTTCTTCAGTGTTCTATATGGGAAACTCAACAAGCTATGAAATGTACATGTGATTTTTTTTTCGAAAAAAAAAAAAAATGTAGACATATATGGAACCTTCAGGTCAATCTTATAAGTAATCTCATTAAAATAAAATAACCAGTCAAAAACAAATCCAGAACCACACAAAGAAATATTCAACAATGGTTAGGTAATCAATCAACACATATCTGAGTACGGAAGGATATCAATGTGATGTGTGAGAAAACGAGATGCAAAATGCATCAGCAGATTCACTTACAGATGTTGTGCCATTTGGGTTTTTGACCTTCCTCCACCTAACAACATTGTTGTCCAGCCGTATTCGCTTTTTTGATCCAGATTCGTCAGTCACATAAACATCCTTATCCACATACTTGTGGGGGTCGAAAGGTTTAGGATCTATGCCCATTATATTAGAAACTTTGATCATGTTCATCTGCAATAAAATGACTTTACTATCATGATATCTACAATCAGATGATTATACTATATAATGTCTCCTATTTCCAGCTAAAAACATAATTTCTATCTAACACCAACAAAAATGCAGCCTTAACGTATACAGACACCATAAAAGGTGTCCATCCGGCATCCAGTTCAGCACATTTTATATATAGGTAAACCATAACCAATTACACTGCATTCTCACAACTAAATCGTTCCCAGGGATGAGAAACACCTCATTCATGATATGAATCCGGCGTAAATTGCAAATTAATTTGAACCAAAATGCACATTAATGACCAATTGATTGTTTTTGTCCCAACTAAATAGTAACCACTCATGTATAGGTGCTTAAAAGGAGACAGAACCGGACACAAACCTTTTCAGATTCAGCTGGAGGTGGCTGCAGCGGTACTTCCAACTCCAATGGGGGACCAACTGGCTTCTCCTTAGGCTTAGCCATTGTCTGATCTTCTTCAGAGTAATATGGAGCATCTTCATCAGGAATAATATCCTCCGGCCTCAGTTCTTTCTCATAATTCATGTCTTCATTGATGGGTGATTGCTGCATCAGGGGGGACAATTATTTCAGCAACACTACATATAAAACAACACTGGCAACCGACATTGCTAAAAAATTTGTTATTGTTCCAATAACATTTTTATATGAACATTTTCATCTTCTTCAATCTCATTATGAGTTTCATATGCAGCCTGTTCTTCATCCTCAGAATCCCCAAAAACATCACGAATCTCTGGAGCTGAGTTCAAATATTGATCTTCATCATTTTCTTGGGCAGGAGATTTACTGCAAATCGTTACATCCAGTCAATAAAACTTGAAAAATGATATGGAAGTAAATGATAGAGAGAAAATATAAAGTGTAAATTTGTATATAAAAAAACGACCAAAGCTTCGTATCCAGGATATCTTTATTTATGCACACCCTTCTTACAGACTACATACTATCCAGAATTTTGCATGGACAATTTATTTATTCAGACACGTCTAGCAGTCAACTCGTATCTACACACGTTTGCTTCTGAATATTCTCTGAGCTACCTCATTCATGAACAAAGCCAAATATAAAATATCTCCATTGATTCACATTTAACAGACCAAAACTTTCCTGCTTTGATAGTTATCCATCAGTAATGGACATTCACATATGAGAATGCAAATTTAATACGCAAGATAACAAGCTACATCAATTTCTCCTAGGGGTTCAAATGTAGAGGAGGGGGAATTAGCAAACGACCTGGGACTCCTAGCATGATTAACTTCGTCATTCTCATCAGCAGCATAACGGCTCTCCCCAGAACCTTCTGATTCACTGATAGCTTCATCATGCCCTCTGCTTGTTACAACTCGTTCATGCTCCTCTTCATCACTTTCCAAGTACCTTCCTTCGCTTTCTTCCTTCTGATCCCCAAATTCAACTTCTTGAGGACTGTGATCTCTCTCACCCTCACTCTCCCCATGTATATGATGCAGGTCCTGAGGTTCACCCTCATCTTCAATTGCTACTTCTCCCTCACCTTCATCTTCTGGTTCTGGTGCTCCATCCCCGTCATCCTGCCAAAAATAGTTAGCATAAGAGAATTAGAACTAAAATGGAGGTAAAAGCAGGGTCAATTATGTAAGTTCATGATACCCATTTGAAGCCTGTCACACATCCTACAAATTTATGGTTGTAATCAAAAATAAAAAAAACTAGCCACAATGAATTTGAAATACTTATACAGCAACCCTAGACAGTATATGTATGTACCCAATACAGACATATGCACATTTTTGTCGGGAAAAAAAATGAAGGGCCATAAACCTCTCAATCCTCAAAACGTTACAATAGTCCTCTTGAATGAAATCCATGAGTTGCCACATGCTTACAAGCTGGGCAGCATGCAACAACAGGGAAATGGCTAATTCTTCACACTGCAATATTTATGAGTCAATGATCTGATCATGCAATTGCAAACGTCAACCCTACCGAACTCATCATGTATGCAAAACTACATTGAACTGCTGGTGCTGCAATTATAATGTGACTTTAAATTCCAAATCCAGTTTAGCTTGCGATTGGAAGGGGAGAATGAATCAGATAAACACAAATGAGGTTGATTCCTCGTCGAGGAAAAATGAAGTCATTGCTCACTACATAGAAAACAACACCCTCACAATTAAAGATAAATACATAAAAATGGTAAAAGTATTTCAAAATCCAATCCTTCCAACAAATATGAACGGGATCATAAACCCAGTGGATCCAGTACGTTTCAAAAATTTTGTGTAGAAGCATATCTCATCACCATAAACAACCTGCAATTACAGTAGAAAAAACGAGTACAAGTAACAGAAAATTGGAGAAAAAAAAATCATGCATACGGAAGCATAATCAGGCCGACGATTGGACTCGTGTTCGGATTCGACCTCCTCTTCCTCTTCTTCCGACTGGTCGCCGAACAAATTCTGCATCATTTGATGCCTCTTCTCTTCCCCGACCATCCTGCACGTGAAATTAGGCGCGTGCTATAGACTGTACGAGATCGTAAATTTGAAGTCCCCGGAGAATGGAGCTCGGGCTGAGGATGGTGAGTTCAATTTAAAAAGTAAAAACGCCAGAAAATTGTGGATTAGGGTTTCTTTTGCTTTCTCAGGAAAGGGGAAATGGGGAATTACAGATTAGCCATGTTCATTATAACTAGTGTGTAGCCCGTGCGATGCACGGGAACAATATTAAATTAACAATATTATAAATAGACCTCAAGTTTGAGTTAATGGCGGAAGTGAAAACTACTATTGATCGTATTTAAAAAGAGGAAGAAAAAAAATAATTATAAATAAAAGAGGAGGATAAACAATACTTAATAATTATAAATTAAAGATTCGGGGTCAAACAATGTAAAATGATTTTGTATAAGAGAATATAAAAAAATTTGATTACACACCATTTCAAAATTATCATTATACTTTTTTGTATGGTTAGCTTAGAATATTTGTAAAAATATTAGTAATTAGACCGATGAAAATTAGCTTCTTAAAGTAGATAATGGATTTCTAGTAGTAATTATGAATTGGTTTCTATTTTATTTTATTTTTTCTTTTTAAAGATAATGATATTCTAGTAGTAATTATGAATTGATTTCTATTTTATTTTATTTTTCAAATCTGTATAGATAAGAGATGAGATTTTTTAAACACCTAAGATCGTATGCAATGGGATTTTGTAACAGAAGAGATAAGCTCGTGTAGATTTATACTAAAAATAGGAAAAAGAAAAACAAATATTTGTTGTTAAAACGATAAACTAAGAAACAGGAAAAAGAGAAACAAATCTTTACACAATTAATGAGCGGATTTTTTTGCCTATTCAGATTTGTCCAACAATTACTATATATAGGATATATTTAATGATTTTGGCGGGAAAAAGTTTCTAAATTTGTAAAATGGTTATTCTTTTTATATAATGATAGATTATAATATATGTATTAAAAAAATATTATAAAATTAATATAATAACTACAGTTGACTTTAAATGATGAAAAAATATCTTGTGCACTAAATTATTACTAGTTTCGTAAATTCGCCTTAGATCGATTTGAGCCGGAAATACCACAAACGAACACTGACCTCGAGCTCTGATGACCTGCATTATGTCGGGGTATACTGGTGAATGAGACGGAGCATTGGTCAAAGGGATGTATAACCCAAATGGTTTGAAAGGCGACCCCAACCTTCCCAAAGACCATTCTTGGTGGGAGCCGGCCCTTGAGGCCGCAAGAAAGCAACACTGGTCGAGGAAGCCCACGAGCAGGTCGATGGAACTTACTCGACTTCATAGTCCCTTAGGTATTTTGTTTTTATGCTTGTAATTGACTTATCTTGACTCTTGAATTTGTAATCTTATTTTTGTAATTCCTGAAAACTTTTAATATACGCGTTTTTCTTCCATCGACCAATTGCGATTGCTTACATAAGAATGCTTTTTCAACGAGCTCTTTTATTCTTACTTTAGCATTTGAGCTACTCTACTCGCTTCTGAAACCCTAATCGCAAGCGTTGAGACTTGACCAAGCGCTAAAAATGCGTCGTCTTATTCATGTAAAAAAAATAATAACAATTCCCCAAATCTTAACCTAGCCCTCGGTCGCTTCTACTTGTGCCTTTCGTTCGCTCGGCGTCCTTTTGCCCCTCGATGCCGTCCGGCCTTGCCGGCCTGGGCAAGCCGTGATTTTCCAGGTGGAAGTCAGATCTGTCAGCTCCGCCTAGTGTTTTCGCCGAGAAATAGGAAAAATGGTGGCCATGGCGGGGGTGGGAGCTGTTGGCTCGTCGGTGAGGTTGTTGGGGGGACTTCCAGCCCGTAGGTCCGGATCTAGTTAGCCATAAGGAGAGTTTCTAGATCCTGTGTTTTGGGCTGAATCGTTTTCTTTGGCTGGTCGCGTTGACCGGATGTTTGCCGGAGAGGGCTTTAGTATAGTTATTATTTGTGTTTTTTTGTTTACTAAATACAAAGTATCAATAAAGTATTGAGAATAATATCTAAAATATTATTTGGGAATCAATTTTCCACTTGATGAAATTTTATTGATTATTGGGTTAATTATGTATTTATTATTGAAAAACAAATTAATTAAAGGTAAAATGTAAAGTAAAAACTGAATTGTAACAGTATTATATTAAAGAAACTAGTAATTAACCTGTGCATTTGCACAGAGACGAATACTTTAAAAATATAAAAATATAAAAAAAAAACAAAAAATAAATCATAATTTAATTCATGAAAAAATATGAATTAAGAAAATAATTCTCAAAATTGGTTTTGATCAAGTAATTGCTATGGAAGAGCCGTTATAAGTTATAACCATTTTCTTTATGTTAATGCACCCGTCCATTTTCATGAGTGAGTGTGACTTAAAATTTGAGTACAATTTTGTAATTTCTTTGATTGGTTTATACTCGTAATTTATGACATTCAAACAAGTTATTTTGTAATTTAAAAATGAAATTGAATACTAAAAATTTTGGAGGGAGAATAAAATTTAATATATGAGAATAAAATTTAATGCATGGTAATAAAATTAAATGCTTTGTTTCTCCTCTTTATATAAATAGATTTGATAAAAAGCAAAAAAGTCAAAGATAACTGATTTAGGCGAGAAAATGGTTGAGGTTCTATTAAATGTTTTATTTATGGATTGACTAGCAATTATATATAAATTATTATTATTATTATTATTGTTATTATTATTATTGTCTTTATTATTATTATTGGTCATAATAATAATAAACCGATAAAAGGATACTACCTCAGTTTTCGAGCCACGCGAACCGTAATTATTGGTTCCTCGCCCCCTTATGGGACTTCTCTCAATCAAGCAAAGCTCCTGCCTCGGACCTCCGGAGCCTCAGCCTCGGCCCGAACCTAACCCATCTCGTTGAAAATTTCGCACAGATTTTATCTCGCACAGCAAATGCGCTCTTTGTTTATCTCACTAACAGCTCCGCGCATTTCTGCTCGCCGATTCAAAACCCTAGAACAAGATTTCTCCGTATTTGAAGATCGATCACTATCGCCAGTTCTCGTTAGCCACACAATTCCCATTTTTAATGCAAGTTACTTTCTTTGTCTGCTTCTTTTGTTTAATCTTCTTCTTCTACTTGTTCTTTGTTCTTGTCTGCTTTTGTGTGTATGTAACTGAGTGTAGGATGGAATTAGGGGTTTTTGGAGGAGCTGTATTTGGTGATGGCGCATGCGGATAGTGCGAATTAAGGGTGGTTTTGGGGATTGAGGTGTGTGAAATGTCCATTTCCAGTTTTGCTTGGGTACTAGTCAATTTGTCGGCTCACTCTATTGTGCTACTGTGTAGACGCCGTTTATAGAGCATATATTATCGATCTTGATTGGAGGGCATTGCTGAAAATGTGTTGCCTTGTTTTGTCTGTGTGGTGATGTTAGGGAAGATAGTGGTCTGGTTGATTCTGAGCATTTTGAGGGGAGGCATCTTTAATTATGAATTGGCAGTTTGGCGTGAACTTGAGATGGATTGTCTGACTAATTTCTGAGGATTCTGAGCTTGAACCGCGTGTCCAAAAATTTCAAATGTATCACCATTGTTTAGTTTAGGTAGGTTCATGTCCAGCTGTATTCGTATTTGCAACTTGACTCAGCTCTCTTTGTGCCTATGCTTGGGTAAATGGAACTGCTGAAATGTATGATGTTTTATTCATCATTAAAATTGCCAGACTTTCTTCTTTGTCTTCTTCTTTTTCTCTATCTCTTATTACACACACATATTTCCATGTTCTCCGCGTTGCTCATCAATGAGGGTATAATGCCGTTAGGATTTGTGGGTGGACGTTTACCTTTTTCAATTGGCAACTAAAGAGAAAGACCCCGTGTTTCATTATATTATTCTTTCTACATTCCACAACGATACATGCACAGTGATAGTGCTGGTTGGTATATCTAACATAATGTCGATATGTTTATGGATATTGACTATTTTAAGTATTTATTGTTTGACCATCCTTAATAGGATGGCTTCGGAGCACTTTGAATTCCATAGAAGTGTCATGATATACATTTGACCCCCTCTGGGTCAATGGATTTCACCATTATCTATGTATCACATCTTAATAAGTAGACATTCTCTATGAAATGGTTGGTAAAAGTTGGATGCCATCCTATTGGGATCCGATGATATATTTTTATCGTCGAATTTACTTATTGTTTTTCTTGTAGTAGGATTTGGCAGTGGTTTTGGAACGCATCGTAACACAAATGTTGACTGAAATAGAAAGCAGTATATTATGCTCATGGTTCAGAATTGATGATAATAGAAACTATTTTACTGATAAAAAATAATCGTGTAATGGGGATGTGATATCCCAAACCGAAGTTGATTACAATCTGAAATTTGAGAATCGTCTTCCCGGTTCAAATGTCAATATGAACTTAGGTGGGTATATTTTGTGGATAACGGAGCTTCAATATTTTGCTTTTGTGTAGATCTATGTTAAGTATATTTCTTCTGTTGCTCTGCAGTGCCTTCAACCTACCTTTAATTGTTTTTGTTTTCTTTAGAACTGATACTCTCTACAATTGTTAATCATCTCATTTAGTTTCTGTATTAGGTCCTAACAATTGTTCATATTTATTCAAGATACACTTCTGATTCATCTATCTTCTAATTATGCCATTAAACTAGTCCTGGTGGTACTTGCTCTTTTCCTTTTCTCTAACTAGTTGTTATCATGGGACCAGTCCCTTCATAAGTAACCTATGTGTCTGTTCAATTGTTTTTCAATGTTAGTTACTTTAACTAGGGTGTTGGTTTGCTCATTAGTTTTTCTTGGTAATGATTTTATTGAACAGCTTTTATCCAGGGGCCTGTCAGTTTGAGAAGTTGGCAGATAATTGACGGTTACTGGCATTGTTATCTTGTATAGATCTCGAAGATAAGAAGTTCAAGATTATGCAATAATTTCACCTAAGTTTATCACCTGAAGTTTGGGTCTCAATCATCTATGCCTGGGAACGAACTTGGAGATAGGGTTCACAATTTCTTTGCGCAAGACAATTTGTCGCAAGGGCAGCATCAATCGAATGTTCTGGAAGGTAACTGGCCTGTGCTAAACAGCAATTATTGGGTTGGCAGTCAGAGGCAGATTGATGTACTGAGCTCCAACAGTAAAAACTACTCTTCACAAAATTCCGGTATAGCTTTTACTTTGGCAGATGTTTAGTTTAAAATATTTCCAAATTTCTTTCATATTACAAAAAATTCATAGTACTTCTCAATTGAAACTGGTTGCTCTTTTGATACTTGTGGTTACATATGCAGAAATTGATAGAGGACAGGCCAACCATCCTGTTCATGTGCCTCATGGCTTGAACTTTTCCCAATCAAATCTGAGACCTGATTCTTCTAAAACTCAGTACGTAATTGAGCAGCAGTATTCAAATGGCATTGCGTATGGAAACCAGTTTCATCTGAATAGGCAGAATGGAGCAAACTTTCTGGCAGTGGATTCGGGCTCTAATCAGCGTCATCTACTATCCTCGAGAGGCTTATCTTTCCCGGAAACACATCAGGGGAGTGGCCATGAACAAGAAAAAGCTCCAGACAGATCAGACACATCTGTAGCTCCTGTAAGTCTTGATCTATTTGGTGGTCAGCCTCAGATGAACCATCAGCAAGCAAGGATGCTGCAGGCATTACAGCGTCAACAAACTGGCCTCAATGATATGCAACAAATGCAACAACAAATCATGATGAGGAAAATGCAAGAGTTTCAAATGCAGCAGCAACTTAAACAGCTTGATCATCAAAATCTCACCAATCCGGTTCCGGCCTTTATCAAACAGACATCTGGCAGTCAGTCCAATATGGGTAATGACAATTCAAATCCTGATGCTTTTCAGTATCCATGGACAGCTGAGACTGGTACAAGTTGGCTGAATGGTTCTTCAGCCATGCAAGGGTCCCCCAATGGACTTGCTTTTCCACAAAACATGGCCCAGGCACAACGTTTAATGGATTTGGCTCCTCAACAGGCTGATCAGTCTCTTTATGGAGTTCCTGTTTCCTCTTCAAGGGGATTGGCAGCGAACCAATATCCTCAGATGGTGACGAGTAGGTCTTCTATGTCACAGATGGAAGCCTTTAGCAATTCTCCTCACAGTAGTCAACATAATCTTTCATCTGATCGAATTAGTGTACAAGAGTCGACTCCCATTTCTAGACAGAAGTTTCGAAATGAAAATACTGGACATGCTTCAAGTCAATCGCTAAATACAGGGACTATTGATAGGGGACTCCACCAACAATTGAATTCTATGCCTAGAAATGAATCACAACTGCACTTTGTTGGAAAGCAGGATCCACCTGCTCAGTCAGAGACCTCACATGAAAGATCTACTCGGCAATTTTCTTCATCTCCGCGTGAAGCTGCCCTAGATCCTACAGAAGAGAAGATTTTGTTTGGTTCGGATGATAATATATGGGCTGCCTTCGGGAAGAGCCCTAATATGAGCGGAGACACTACAGGCAAATTATTTGATAATGGTGGTTTATCTAATGGATTTCCGTCCATTCAAAGTGGTAGCTGGAGTGCTCTTATGCAGTCTGCAGTTGCAGAAACATCTAGCGGCAATATAGGTCCGCAAGAGGAGTGGAGTGGTTTGAATTTTCATAGTAATGATGGTTCTTCCGCAAAGCAACCCACTTTGATGCACAATGATTACGTAAAGAAAGCGTCTTTGCCCGAAGACGAAATGCGAAACCCTTCAACCGTGAATTCTGGCTCAGTTCGTTCATCTGAGGATATAAACACTGGTAATGCTTTGGGATCGAATAGACTTCCGGACAAGTTCCAGCAGGAACCAGGCATAAGAGTGTCGACTGATAGATCTCAAAGATTAAGGCAGTCATCGGATGGATCTAGCAAGTGGTCTAATCGCAATACCCTGCCAAAATCAATTGCTGAAGGGAGTCAGATATATGAAAATGCCTCGCAACATTCCCTGAATGTGGAGAGGACTACCGAGAAGGTATCTGCTACTTGGTTCCCTGGGCAGACTGGAACTGTACTAGAACGAAATTGTTGGAATGCTCAGGCAACCGTACCACCTGGGGGAGATGCAGTGAAAAATCATGAAGCTCAATTGCCACAAAAGTCACACAACAACCAGTTGATGGCAATGCAAGATGTACAGGAAAAATCTTTATGGAAGTCGAATTCTCCTAGTTCTGCAATCGATTTTGGCCCTGTTAAAGTTGGAAACCACTTAGTGGATAAAGGGCTTCTGAGTTTAAATCATGCTACTGCTTCTGTAACAAACTCATGCAGCATGGGAGTTTATGATGGAAACAGTTCATTTGTTCCTAATAGTAATTTGCTCAATCAGTGGAAGAGTGCATATCCTCAAGCCAAATTCCAGGGGAGTGACTGCTTGGGGAGCAATCAGGGGTTGGACTTGTCAAATAGAAATAACAAAGATGAAGTTAGAAGACTGGATATGGACAATTTTCCTGTGAAGGAGAATTCTAGTGATAGCCACCTCTCAAACTTATCTCAGCATGCTTCTGGTGGCCTCAGAGAAGCAGGATTCTCTGATGCATGCGACTCCAGGTCTTTGCCTCCTGGGAAACAGAAGTTAACCAATCAGCTTGCTGGTAAAGTTTCTGTTCCTCGCAAGTTTCAGTACCATCCCATGGGAAATTTGGATGAGGATGTGGAACCTACTTTTGGGTTGAAGCAGCCTTTGCAGCCACTGTCCAGCTCCCTGCAGAATAACCATTTTGGTCAGACAAGTCAGGTCTCAAGATATTCTGCTGTAACAGATGAGGTGAATTATGAATTATACTTGGTATCTTTGCAGATGTTAGAAATTTACTATTAACTTTGTAATAATGAAAATTGTTATATTGGCAGGGTGAGCGCCGAAAAGACAATAAAGGGGGGAGTAGCAATGATCTTACCCGTGGCAGCGCCTCTAGAATACCTTTTCCGTTTAATCGGCCCCTTGATTCAAACATGCTGAACAACACCTCTTCACCTAGGTACTTATGGCGTGTCATTTTTACCTATTTTGTAGTTTTACCAAGTGCGGCGACTTTTTGATTTTTTATTTTTCCTGCTAAATCCAGTCAAAATATGTTGGAGCTCCTTCATAAGGTGGATCAGTCGAGAAATGATGGTGCTGTGGCTCATTTAGGTTCTTCTGATTGCAACATATCATCTCAGCCACAAGAAACGGAGAAGTCTGATGGGTCTGCTGGTCACATCCAGCATTCTTCCGTTTCCAAAGGTTTTGGATTGCAACTTGGCCCTCCATCACAACGTGTTCATGCTCCTGATCTTTCATTACCTTCTCAAAATGCTCGGGACATGGTCAATTCCATGCATACTAGTCATGCTGGTGCAGAAATGAGAGACAAGATGCTCCAAGCATCTTCAGTGCAATCTTTGCCTTTTTCTCATAAAGGATCTCAGTATGAAAATGACAGAGCTGCAGGTCCAGGCAATCTTGGGGATGAAAACTCTATGTTCATGTCGCCTCAACTAGCACTTGACACTCCATATGCAAGAAGTCAACTGCAAAATAAGCATATAATGAGAGGAAGTGGAAAAATGGCTATGGATGAGCAAATTGATTCCTCTTTCAGCGGTAATACTTCACATTCTTCACAAAGAGGATCTGCAGAGACTGTACCACCTGATGCTTCTAGCAGTATTCAAAAGCATAATCTTGCTTCATATATTACCGGTGCTTCTGATAAACAAGAAAGTGTTACTGTTGCAACGGCTTCAACCAGGGATCAGATCCACAGTTCTCATCATTACGGTATGCCCAGAAATTCTCAACAGATTTTGCAGAACATTTGGAACAATAATCCTTCATCTCAACATTCTTTGGGCACTCTGTACCCAAGGACCTCTTCACACCTTTCAGCATCACACCAGCCAAATATTGTGGAGTCAAGTCATGCTGATCTGCATGATATTAAAGGGGACCATCTTTCATCTAGATTAGGTTCAGTTCATGCGAATACTGAAGGTGTAGTTGATGAGGAAGAACATAGGTTGAAGGAAAGCGCTGGAAAGGTGGCGAACATTGATTCAACATCAAATGTCGGAGAATCTCTGGGCAAAACATCCTCCACCAAGGATAACTTGGAAGAGTTTCCTGATGATTCTGCTTCAACCCAGAAGGATATTGAAGCCTTCGGTCGATCCCTAAAACCTAATGCCCTCTCTAATAAAAACTATGCGTTGCTAAATCAAACGAGTGTCGATAAAGATGCACAGATTGATCCAAGCACTAGGGTCTCAAAGAGGATGAAAGGACCTGATCATATTTTTGATGTTCAGCAATTTCATCCCAAAGCAGGGCAGCAAAATGAAGATAATGTTGGAGATATGATTGGTTCAAGTACGCGAATTTCGTCTGAAGATTCTAGGATGTTCAGATTTTCTTCATCACCTGATATGATGCAGAGGAACACTGCTCCACACGGAAATATTGCATCACAGGATATTGTGCTTTCTGGTCTCGACGTTACTCAGAATAACCCTTCTTCTGGTTGTACTACTTCTGTGAGGGCTGAGGATCATCAGGTTGCCCCACAGATGGCACCATCCTGGTTCAACCAATATGGGCACTTAAAAAATGGGCAGATGTTCCATGTACATAATGCACATAATGTCACCTCTCTTAGGCCAAATGAGCCATCATCTACTGTAGCTAAGTCTTCAAACATTATGGATGCTCCTAGTTTAGAGGAGAATAGTCCTGCTGCTTCAGTTGGTGCTTGTCAAGTTGGTGAGCATCCGGTGATTTTAAGACCCCAAAAGCGCAAGACTGCATCGTCTGAACTTCATCCTTGGCAAAAGGAAATATCAGATGGATCACCAAATTTTTTGGTTGTCAGGTAATTTTTATGACCATTTAATACATAGGTTCAATATTCTGCTTCTATTGAGATTGGAACTGGAAGATGTATTATGTCCTTCAACCCTTTGTGCATGATACCATCAGAAAGCTTCTTTTTAAGGGCCATAATTTTTGGTAAAATCGACTACACCATGTGGACACTCAGAACTAGCCTCTACCATGGTTTTAGCAGATAACCCCGAGTCCTGGTTTATGTCATGTTGCAGTTTTCTTCATTTTGACACTCATTTTTCGACCATATGTAAAATAATTGTACTTGATTCAGTGGGACTTAGTAGCATTTTCTGCAATATGATATTAATCTTCATAACTTTTACCGATTGCAGTGCGACAGAAGGCGAGTGGAGTAAGGCAACAAATCGTCTCACTGAAAAGGTATGATTGGTTTGCTAGGCGTGTTTCTCTATTTATTGGTCATTAGTTTACAGGGTTAAAGGCATCCATTTTTTTTTTCTTCTAATGATAGGTTCAGGATGATGCTGAATTAAATGAAGATGGATTCCCACTGCTTAGATCAAAGAGAAGGCTTATCTTGACAACGCAACTCATGCAGCAATTGTTTCGCCCTCCACCAGCTTGTATTCTGTCTGCTGATGCGAGTTCTGCACATGAGAGTGTGATCTATGGTGCATCTAGGGTTGCATTGGGGGATGCATGCAGTGCTGTTTCTTGCTCGGCTGACGTTGATCGCCGTGATTGCCTGGACCTGTAAGAACTTGCTTGGATATATCCGAATTGATTGCCTCATGCAGAATGCTTCTTGAATCTCTTTTGTTCATCGTTTGTTTTTCTTTTAGTCTAAACAATTATCCTTTTTCAATGAACTATCTTCTAGACACTCCATGAAGGGCAAACTAAATGGCGATCCACGTTTCACAAAAGTCGTTGAAGGGTTGTTGGGAAAAGCTGGGAAGCTAGAGAACGATTTCTTAAGGTATTTCTGTGCACCTTATCTTGATCTTCTTGTTTCGTTGTGTCTGGAAATTTTCTTCCTTCTTTTTGGCCTCCTCTGCATCATATATGTAGGGTTAGCCAATTTGGTAATTGAAAGAACGAGCATATAATATATTGATTTGGAGTATCTGCATTTGTTTAGCCTGATTGCCAAACACTCCAGGTATCTTCCCAATTACATATAACCAAGTGTTGCAAAAACCCCCTTGAGGATTCTGGTTACCCATCAAAATGTGCGCCCTTTGTACCACCTCTCGAGGTGCAATTCGCATAAGCGAAACCATTACCAATAGAATATTTATAGTTTTTGAAGGATAGTTAAATATATTTTTCGTATAATTTGGCTACACTTCTCCGGTGGCTTTTGTAAGAAACCCTGCTTATCACTCGCGAATCACTCGGTAGATAGCACTACAACGTTTATTTAGTAGAACTTGCTAATGTGTATTTAATGCGTTGTCCTTCCACGTTGCTTTTTGAAATGTGTTATATCGTGATGAGTTTTTTTAAATTAGATATATTATATTGAGTTGCAGACTGGACAAGAACACATCAATATTGGACTTGAGAGTGGAATGTCAAGAACTCGAGAAGTTTTCAGTCATCAACCGATTTGCAAGGTTCCATGGTCGGTCACAAAATGACATTCCCGAGGCAGCATCAGTAACTGCAACAACTTATAATCCTCATATGCAACGATATGTTCTTGCATTGCCCATGCCCAGAAATCTACCTGACAGGGTACAATGTTTATCGCTATAAAATATTGCTCTCAAATTTATTTTGTATATTTCTTGTGGTGATCTGCAGTCTCCAGTAGTTTTTACTAACTGGGACATTGATCGACTCATGGAAGGCTGTTCGCATCTCGTCAAATGTGATAAGAGGGCTATTTGATGATCCCCTTCAATTAGGCAAAGGGTGTTTAATGTCTTTTGATGTTAGGCAATTGATGTCATTATTGGGAAAATTAAATATATATGGAAGGGCTATTTAGCTTTGTTCCAGTTCCTCATAATGTTATTCTTTCCTGTAATTTACGTATTTGTGCTCGAGTTTGAGATGGTCCAGCACGATTTGGCTGCTTTGTAGTTGTGTATCATACGACATTTGCAATTTTCCTGAAAAGTAACATGTACTCCGTGTGAAATTTAGGTTCGTAAATCTTCGTAAGAGTGCATAATAAAAATTCATCTGTTCGTTTGTAGTAGCATTAGGTTTATTACCTGTTTTATTGATTTCTGTATGTACATGGAGGACTAGACCCAGATTGGACACTTTGGCCATTATTGTTTCAATTTTGAATTGCAATGCATGATTCCTTTTCTTAGTTGTTTGGTGACTCGTGTATTCGTGTGTTTTCCATGTTCCGTTGGGAGACTTTGTTTTAGAAAGATAGTCGAGTCGTACTTGTATCGAGTCGTCTGTGTAACCACCTATCAAATTCCTCATTACCTCCTTTTTAACATGTTCTAAATAATAGTAATATATGCAAACTCAACTTAGTTAATTTGAGGACAAAAAGGGTATCCCAAAGTTGAGCATATCAATTGTCAAAGTCATAGCTAGAATATCGTTGTATTTTCTGGTGATGATTATAATTATCGAAGGTATCTAATTGGATGGCTTATGTTCAACTATCCAATGATACACTTAAGTAGTTAAGTTAGTACAATTATCTATGTCATTTAAGGAGAGCTTACAATTGGAGTTTCATTTAAGATGGCTGGATAAAGTAGATATATCACATAACATGACTACCAATGTAGCTTGTTTAGGCATAATTCATGTCAAAATCTCCATGCATAAGCTTTCAAGTAAAAAATATTACACGCTATTATGCGTGTTTCTAGCTTTTACAACCTAAAAATATTTTTTTCAATAAAATGCATTATGAAGTTCATGAAATTTCAAGTACATCTTAACCATATAAATATGTGGTTTTACGGATAATTTTGTGGTCATGATACACCTAATATTGCAAAATCATGAAATTTCATGAACTTTTAGATTGTATTTTATTAAAATAAGAAAAAACAAACTTTAGATTATAAAAAGTAAAACACATACATGCAAGTTGTACATTTTTCTTTTTTTCTCAAACTTTTGCATTTTTTCTATATTTTAACGACATCAAAAGTACACTTGCAAGTAAGGTTACCTCAAATACATTATCATTGAAAACTAAGTGCTGTCAATTGTCAAAACACACAAAACTAGAAAAATGTTACAAGTGCAGGATTAAACTTTATGATTTAGATTAAAGAAACCATGAAAAAAAATAAAAAAATATTGCCACACTAACAAGTTACAATAAATACTACCCCCAAAATATCTTAGCCCCTTCAATAAAAATTAGAATAGCTTGAGTAGAGAAAATAAAGTGCAGTTGACAACTGAGAGGGGGCCCCCATAACCTCATATACTATGGATCTTTGTTTTCATGTTATTGTAATTTAATTGTAATAAATTAATAATAAACATATGAAAAGATTGGAAAAAGTTCCAAAAGAATACTGCCAATGACAGAGAGTTCAACTTCCATCCTTCACTTTGACATTGTGGGATTATAATTCCTTAGTAAGAAGACAAAGGAAGGAATATCTTCCTTACATATTGTTTGTATTTGCTTTCTGCACATTTTTTTAAATAACAAGCCCTTGGATTAGTTTGCTAGGTCTTAGTCGGAGGACACATGTGCTCCTATTTTTCAATCGCTTCATTTTTACCTTTCTCTCTATTTTTTTTTGTTTCTTTATGAGACGGTCTAACTGTTGGACAAGTCGATATATTATAAAATATCATACTTTTGTTTATGTTGTTTTTTAGAGTATGACATTTCAATCTAAAAGTATACATATAAGTTGAAAAAGGGTCGATATATTATAAAATATCATACTTTTGTTTATGTTGTTTTTTAGAGTATGACATTTCAATCTAAAAGTATACATATCTGTTGAAAAAGTATGACGGCCTAATAGTAACATCA
>BKCP01001558.1:620988-673243 GCA_008636005.1 Striga asiatica
TTCTATTTTTTCTCATTTTATTGCTAAACATTTGGCTTGTTCATGTCATGTCCATCATTTGCAACAAAGGTAACTGACCCTTCACTTCACATTTTCAATATATAATATATATTTTTTTTATTCCCTCAACTTTCAACTAACCTATAGCTACTACTACTTAGCTTTCTTTTCTGCATACTTTTCTTGCTCACAAGATCTTGTATCAAAAATCAAGAAATTTGATAAAATCTTGAGAGCCCATTTTCTTGATCTTAATCTATCTTCAATGTATATGTAATTAATATTATGCTTCTTGTGCTTATCCACCTCATGTGATCAAAACACTAACATTTTCCTCCTTTTATATATATACTTTTATATATATATTTCATTTCCTCTGTTTTTCAAAAGCTTTCTGATTTTTCGAACTTTTCCGAATCACTTTTCTTGATCATCCATCTCCCATTTGTAATTTTCTTCCCAAAAAATTAAAAATAAATAAAATCAGCTCAAACTATGGATGATCATGAGAAAAATCACACTTGCAAGCTGTGTGGAAAAGAATTCCCATGTGGTAGGTCCTTGGGAGGCCACATGAGGTCTCACATGATCCTCATTTCATCTTCATCTTCTCATCATCATCATCACAAAAAACTCCGGTTTCTTTCTAACCGAAAACCCGTCAAGAATCCAAAGAAAGCAAACAAATCCTCAAGCCCAAGTGAAGTATATAATTCTTCACTTCAAGAAAGTCTCTGCAAGAACAAAGGTACTTCATCTTCTTTAACCGATGCTTCGAATTATTCCCCGCCCATTTCTGATATTATCAATCAGCAAGAACAAGAAGAGGTTGCTTTGAGTTTGATCATTCTTTCTCGGGACAAAGGCGATTGGGATTGCTCGGTTGATCCCATTTTTGAATTTTCGAACAATAGTTTAGAGCTCGAAAAAGCAAGAAATGGCTCCAAAACAAGAAAATTAGAAGTCTTTGATGATTTAGGGAAAGAAAGCGAATTCAAATGCTGGGATTGCAAAAAGGCCTTCTCTTCGTACCAAGCTTTAGGAGGGCACAGGGCAAGTTACAAGAAGTTCAATGGCTGTTGTGGCCCAAAAAGTAATAAGGTTTCGTTTGGATCGAACGGAAATAAAGATAAAAAGGCACACGAGTGTTCGGTTTGCTACAAAGTTTTCTCTTCTGGGCAGGCGTTAGGCGGGCACAAGAGGTCTCATATTGTCTTAGCCGAAAAAAACGATAAAGTTCGGAACTTTTTCGATCTCAACTTGTCTCCTGAAGATGAAGAAGAAGAGTGCAATGGTTTTGTGTTTGCATAGAAAATTAACTTGTTTTCAAGGGTGCATTTTGTAAAATATAGTTCAGGGGGGTTTGTAGCTTTAGAATGTAATAACTGGGTTTTCTTTTAACCCTCTTACAGTTGGGCTTATCATAGGGGAAAAAACAAATGAACGTGATTTTTTACATGTAAGAAGATCGTAGGTAGACAGATACATCATCAAATATCATGTCATTATTACAGCAAGTTTTTACCTTTAATTTACCATGTTTTGGACTATGTAGGTAAGAAACTTGATAATTACTACATTTGAGAATTAAGATCCTTTGCCTTAATTCTTGTGGTGTAATAATCAAATTGACACTAGATATTAAGTCACTGGACAGTTGGATGCATTTTTTTACAGAAAAAAAAATAAGGAGATTTTGGATTTTGTTTGATACATTAATGTCTCTAAACTTTTTGTTGATTATCTTTTGATCTCATTTGATTTTCAGTCTCCTTTGCCTATATATAGAAGTTCTTGTGTGTTATTGGGCTTGGACCATAATAGAAAGCATCCATTTTTTTTTTGGATACCCATGAAGTTGTACACTAGTTGCCAATAAAGAAGCTTTGATCAATAGTACTTGGATCATTATGATGGACTCCTTTCGTGTTATAAGCCCATTTATCAACATTTTAGCACCATTCTTAGACTGTAAATTTAGTTATCTTCTTCTATAAATTATGTTATTAGGCTGCCTAATAATTAGATAATTATATTAGTTTAATAAAAAATACATAAATAAAAAAAATAATATAGTTACTTTTGAATATTGAAAAATGTAAAATTAAATTTTAATTATAAAAATTATCTACAGTTCATGGGAAACTAAATAATCGCCAAAAAAATCATGCCGAAAAAAGTTTTCATATGAGATTTTTAATGACATTAACATTATTTAAAATTTGTCGCCTAAAAAAACCATATCCATTCGAAAAAGTTTTTGTTTGACATTTTGAATGATATTGACACTATTTTAAAATTTAATATCTTTTAAATTTTTTATTATTACTAATATTCTTAGAAATTTTAAGTTTATAGATGAGAATATGGCTATGATTTCATATATTTATAAATCTCATTAAATTTAAAAAGGTTTAAATAAATTTTGATGATAAATAAATTGAATGGCTCATAACCTTTATTAAAAAAAATTGAAAAGAANAATGTAAAACTCCAAACTTCTAAAGATCCTAAAAGTTACAAATGAATAGGGGATAAATTCGTTTTGAATTTTTAAAAACTTTTTAAGACTTAAAAAATTTTGGTGTATTTAAATTAGATTTTTTTAAATTTTTAATACTTTTAAAAGACTTGAGATATTCACTTGAGATTTTAAAAAATCTTACAAAATTGTAAGGTATTTAACTTATTTGAGATTATGATTTGTTAAGGTTTTTTAAAACTTGTTAGATTTTAAAAGAAAAAATGAAATTCCACTCCAAATCTACCACACAGACTTAAAATTTCATAAGATTCCTCCGAATTTGTGACCTTCAAATCCTTTTACCAATTCAATTCTCTAGTGAACATTTGACATTTTTTACACTCGGTTTTATTTATTATACGTGTTTGGCAGTTTAAAAGAAGGCCATGACCGAGTTTTTAAAATTCAGTCAATTGCTCACCATCTTCTTCACCCACCAATTCAATCAACCTCTCCAAGAAACTTCCTTTCACTCGTTTTTTTATAAAAACGAGTTGCAAGTTTTGAATTTAACTGATTTCTTTTTAAAATTCATTTCTCAACGTAGAACTGATTTCGTTTTTTTCAGAAAGGGGCTCTTCATTTCTATCTAAGACAAGTTATCCCTCTTAATCTTTCTTGAATTTACAGGTATCCTCATCAAGATTGTATCTTTTCTTCATTTGTACGTTTCTCAGGTGAATTTGTTATATGGGTTGTTCTTATTTGCACTCGTTGATCAGAAATTAGTTTTTTTTTTTTCTTGGTTGTGAAGATTATGTGATTCTCTTTTGCAATTATGGTTTTGTTTGTTGACAGATTTTATTTGCGTTCTTTTCCATTTGGGTGCCTTGACTTTTACTATCAGGGGTAGAAAATAGCTATTTGATTGTGCGGAAAATACTGTGTAAACCTTTGACTTTGTTATTTCCCCTTCTGGGATTTTTAGTCTTAAACTGATTTCTTTGATATTCGGCTTTTATCATATTTGAAAGTCTCTTTTATTGTACCTTGAGAATTTTTTGCACATGTTGTTTCTGGGTGTGGCTGATCAATATCCTATAAATTGGAAAGGGTGAAAATTGAAAAAGGGAAATTTCTTTTGGTTATGATATCTGTGAAAGCATAAAGGCTCAGATGATCCCAAATGTTTCTGATAACCTTTGTATAATTTTTTCATCTCAAATTTGTAAAATGCGCTCGATTGTTCATGATGGCTTCTGGTTGATAGTTTTGCTTTTTGCCTTTTCATTTGCTTTCTAATTTTCCTTTTATTTATTTATTTATTTATTTTTTTCAATATTGACTTGATTTTTTCTTTGATGGATTGATATCTTGAAGCCTTTACTTATCACTGAAAAGGAGAAGCATACAATTTACAGCTTTGATTGTCTGCCCCAAATATAGATTCATCTGTTTTATTGAACTCATATTTTCAATTTCCCATTTTTTCTACTTTATGTTAACAAGTATCATGCTAATTGAGCTTTCATTGAAATTATTGTCACTTACAATTGAACACTATTTTTTTTTTGTTTTTTGTACATCAGGTTTTCGTTGAGAATTCAAGAACAAATAATCCCATTTTCGGACCTGCACTTTCTTGAAACTAAAAAGAAAAAGAAAAAAAAAATGTTTGGTCACAAGAAATCTCCCTTGCATAGAATTTCCAAGCACAAGTCTGCCGAACCTGGATTTCCAGCTAACAACAATATCCGTTCGAACCCTTTTGGTTCAGACGATGAGTCGGACAGTAAACAAACCCTTAAACCTTCCGGAAGAACATCATCAGAACCTTCTCTCCTTACTTCAAATTTGAACACAAATCCTTTCGATTTTGACGATGAGGTTAAAGTGAACCCCACTTCCCAAGGCTTTCTTGCTTCGTCCGCAAGAAACAGATACAAGAATGACTTTAGAGACTCGGGTGGATTAGAGAGTCAAACGGTCGATGATTTAGAAAATTACGCGGTGTATAAAGCTGAAGAGACTACAAAGACTGTAAATGATTGTCTGAAGATAGCTGAGGATATGAGAGAAGATGCTAACAAAACTTTGGTCACTTTGCACCAACAAGGAGAGCAGATTACGAGGACACACATTGTGGCTGCTGACATGGACCACGATCTCAGTCGAGTATGGGCATTCCATTTTTCATTAATTTGTTTTAGACAATTTAGGGGGGTTCTGATTTTCTTTTTTTTTTTCTTTTTCTTTTTAATTATATTATTTGTCGACTGATTTTCAGGGGGAGAAGCTTTTGGGGAATCTCGGAGGAATGTTTTNACATGTTTTTAATGTCGTTAATGGGCTTTTTTATGCAGATGATCCTGTACAAAGAAAGGGTAACCATTTGGAGCAGAGGGAGAGGCTCGGGTTGAATAAGGCCCCAAAAGAAAGGCCACACACAAGCAAACCACTGCCCGAGCCCACAAATGCCTTGCAGAAAGTCGAGGTATGCTCATCATAAAAAAACTTGAATTAGTGACTTGTGTGTATCCAGTTTAAGGCTGGGTTTGGTAAGCATATAAGTTAGCTTATAGCTTATTTGATTAGTTTATAAGCTTCCTGTATTCAAATAAGTTTAGTTTGGTAGGACGTGCTTTTTTAAAAAGCTCGAGCTTATCTCATAAGTTTCATGGAGAAGCTTTTCAAATAAGCCTATTGAAATTTTTTGTTTCAGCTAATTTTACCAAACATTTTTATCATATAAGCTAGCTTTTCAGCCATAAGTCATAAGCTATCATCGATTATAAGCTCGAAATTCACTTAAAAGCTATAAGCTAGTTTATCAGCTAGGTTTACCAAACATAGCCTAAGACCAGTCTAATTGCAGAAAAACCCTTTTGCAATATGTGCCGAAATAATTAAATAACCCCTTAATTGCAAATGTGATTCAGGTGGAGAAGCTCAAACAAGATGATGGCCTTGCAGACTTGAGCAATATATTGGGGGAGCTAAAGGAAATGGCAATCGACATGGGATCAGAAATTGAAAGGTCTAGTGACATCATTAATCTGTCTTTACCGAACCTTGAGCATTTTTTTTTCTTGTTTTTGATTTTTTTTTTTCAAATAATGCAGGCACAACAAAGCTTTAGATCATGTTGAGGACGATGTGGAAGAGCTTAATTTCCGAGTGAAAGGTGCTAATCAGCGTACTCGCCGTCTGCTTGGGAAGTAAAATGTGAAAATATAAAATGCGTATTATTATTTGTTCGCTAATGTTATATGGTTCGTTTATTGAACAAAATTCGACACTTGGCCTCGGCTTGGGACTTTCTTTTTCATTTCGATATATATATATATATATATATTGTATTTTCTTGCCTGCATTATTAGTACTTTTCGACTTGATATCTACTGTTGGATGGGCTTTTTAGTTTTTATATATGTACATATTTCTCTACAGAAACTATATATTTTGAGTTGCTGCTAATAAAGGGATTTGCTGTTTTGAAGCTGATTTGTTATTGTAAATTGTTGGTGATTATGTTGTTGAATGCTGCTGTGAGGCAATGTTGAAGTTAAATGGTCAGTTCATTATACTGTTTTAAACAAAAACAGAAAGTTAAATGTATGCTTATATGGTAAAATGACACATATGTTTAGTGTAGAATTTAGAAACAACTGATTAAATGGATTGTGTGAAAAATAAAAAATGGGATTTATATGTTGGATAAGTTTATGTTATTTGTACATGATCGCAAGCCAAGTACCCGCAGAAAGTGTTTATTTTAATGAACATTATATTTAAAAAAAATTAATCATTATATTTCATAAAGTTTAAAAATATTACACCCATCCCATTATAGTTTAAATTATTGAATACTAGTACGACACCCGTGTACTACACTGGTACTTGACAAAAATTGATACTTTTATAAGAAAAAAGAATAAAAAAAAATGATATTATTTAACATGAAACCCGTGTTCGATACTTTATTTGTTGAAAATAATAATTGTTAATTATATTTATTAAATTATACATGTCCAAAGCAAATGTTATTTACAATTCCATAAATTTGATGTTGAATTTTGTAATTTTATTAAAAGCCTTATATTATGGTAATGATTGATTTCTTCATATAGTAATTTTTAAGTATTTTAAATTTATAATTTTTGATAGTTCAAAATATAAATAAATATATAAGTGCAATATTTTCTAAATATATTAAATATTTTTTTATGTTTAATTATGAATTTATTCTTATTCATATTTACAACATCATAATAGTGTCAACCTTTATACATACTTTATTTAAGTTGAGACATGATTTTTTGAATATTTATTTTATTCATTTTTGGTTTGATACTCAATTTCTACGTGTTCTACATATATGTAAAAGCAATATATTCAAATGGTTTGTTTATGATATATTAATTTATGAACTAATTTATAGTTTTATTTGATATTATCATTTGGTATGATAAATAAATTTAAAATTTATTAATATATATATATATATATGAAATTATTTTTATATTATATATACAAAATGGATATCATATTAAAAATCGTTAAATATGGTATTTTGATATATCATATATGAAAAAAATATACCTATAAAAAAGTTAATTTTTTAAAATAAGGATAAATAAATATTTATAATAATTAATATATGAATTAAGTAAGAAAAAGAAAATGTAGTGTATGATAATTAATAAAAAGAAATGTAATATATGGTAACTTAAAAAAGAAAAGGTACAATAATTTTTTGATAATTCACAAATTTAGTTGTTGAACCGAGTCTGTAAATTATTTAATTTTTATTGTACAAATACTAATATATTAAAGTACATGTGTAGTACACGGGTATTGTACTAGTTTTAAAATTTATTTTGTGATATTATCACAATAAAAATCTATTCTTAGTATCAATTACGAATCACTGAAATTTCTTATTCTTTTGGTGACCAACCATACAACGCGTATTCAAAAAACATCTATTAAATAGGTTTTGTTATTTAGAAAATATTATTTGAATATGCACGATAAAATTACAAATATGATTACAAAATAAAATTGAAAATCAGTTATGAAAATTTTATTATGATACATATCACAAAGTTACAATAGAATCTTATTTATCGATATTAATAACAAATCATTGTGATTTTTTATTCATTTGGTAACCAACCATATACCAAAATATTTTTTTATCATATATTCAAAAAATAATTTAATCAAGAGGATTAGTTTAGAATATTTTGATTTATCAATAACTTAACCGGTTCAGTTTTTCAAAAATTGTAAACGCAGTTTTCCATAATATTAAAAGAAATTTAACTATTTATTTTTATTAACAAAAAACAATCCTTAATAACAAATCATGTGTTCTTCTTTTTTAATAAACATCCAACCATATGTAAAGCGAAATATGCGTGAGAACATTTTCAAATATAAAGACAAAATAAATTTAGCAATCAATTGCAAAAATCTTATTTATATAACTAGCACAATATTACAATAGAACTGATATCTCAACATTAATAACAAATCCCTTCAAGGAGTTCAAAAATATCCTTTAATTTTATCATCCGAATCAGTCTTTTAAAAACTCATATTGTGATTCACAATATCATAACAAGTCTTGTATAAATTAATATATTAGAAAGAAAATTTGTAATATTTATAATATTTATAATATACATTATTATAAGTTATAAGAAAAAAATAAAATAATATTGATCTAGTTAAAAATTAAAAAAAAAAAAATCAACTTCAAAACAATATATATTACAGTCTTTTCAATTAAGTGTTGGTTTATAATATTTGACACAATTTTTCAACTTCAGCATAAGTTATTTAGAAATCGACATAATATAATGTAATAACGTAGGGAGAGAGAGAGAGAGAGAGAGAGAGAGGGAGAGAGAGATTTTGCGAGTATTATTTATTTGAATATGTTACATTTTCATTATCCTTAATTATAAACAGAAATTCTAAAATGACAAGTATTTTATAACGAGAGAAATAAACATATAAATCATATATTCAATTATTATATATCATGAAATAAAATAAAAAACTGTTAATATTCAAAACTATTTTTATACTAATCAACAATTCTTCATTAATTTAAAACATGTCGTTTATAATTATTGCAGCGTGCATCGCACGTGCTACATACTAGTTACGATAATCATGCATACCAATCAAATTAATCTCCCCAAACAATGTTGCAATCCAATCACCGACCTCTTCTTTTGAAATACTAAATCATTTTGTACATATTACAAAAACAAAACTAATCTCCATAGCTATAAATAAACTCCACCAATATTGCTCCATTTTCCTAAATCAATATCATCAATAGTAACACAACAATGGCTAAAAGCTTATTTTTCACTCTCATTCTTCTTTTCATGTCCATCATGAGACCAACACACTCTTGTTTCTGGAGAAGCAATAACTACACCATCTCCATATTCGACAGCATTCTCGACAAATCGGATAATATATGGTTCCATTGCGCGTCAAAGGACAACGATTTAGGGAATCACACGCTTAATCGGGGGTTTTTCTACTATTGGTCGTTTTGCACAAACTTTCAAAAGACAACCATGTTTTTTTGTCGTTTTCATTGGGGTCCCAAACAGAGGGCCTTTGAGGTTTTTAACTATAAGTTGGGGAAGAGAATGTGTAAGAGTGGAACTTGCCTTTGGTCTGTAGCTGATAATGGTTTCTATTTGAGCGACGGCATGTTAGGCTCGCCAGTCAAGCAATATGATTGGTAAAAAGTATGGTTGAATATACAAAATTAATATAGTATAAATTAAGGATGAATTGATGGCATTGGACTATACAAAAACAATATGGTATAATTTTTTTTTTTCAGCATTATTATCCATTTTTAGCTGGCTATTACATTTTTTTTTTCTTTGTTATTGTATATGTCAATTTATCTTGAAGGAAAAAAAAAATTCTAGAGGATAACGAAATATAAAAAGAAAATTTAAAATTTTGATATTATTAATAAATTTTTTAACAAATATTCAACGCATTTTTTTTTTTCTTTTAATATCATTCTTTCCACGCTAGAAAATTGGTGTCCTTCATTTTAATTCCATCTTCCAATAGCTAATAAATGGGTTTCTAATCTATAACTATGAAAAAGGAGAATAAGATTTACTACATATGGTAAGTCAAAATAATTTCNTTTAACTCGGATTAACAAAAGTTAATTCATATGATACGTGTTGGCTTCAATTTCTTTATAATTTTGAACTCTAAATAACTTAATAATCTCGATTTGACATTTTATTAAGTACAACTATTTAATTAACTTCATACATACTGAGTTCAAATTTTTTACATATTTGAAATCAAAATAATAGAAATATCTCCATTTGAGATTTGATTAATTATAGATTCTAATCAATTAAGTCATAAATAAACTAAAGTGCATTACAAAAATATTAGGATTAAGATATGAATAAGTGATATAATCATAGGTTAAGATATGAATTCCTCACTAACCTAAAAATATACACGTATTAGGATTATCTACAAAGAAAATATATTAAGAAAAGCATATAATCATAGGCATAAATCCAGCCAAATCTAATATGGGAATCTACCATAAAGTTAATGTAATGAAATATCAAATGTATTTAACTATTACATTCATCTTGCAATCAGATTTTATCTACCTCAATGAGTCCAAACCCATGTTCACAAACAATTTTACTACAAAATATATATATATATATATATATATATATATATATATTAAAAGAATATAGTTATATACAACAACAATATAGTCTTTTAGTCTCAAGCAAGTTGGGATAAACTAGAGATGAAACACAAGAGAACCAATGATAAATAAAGATTCTCATTAAGTTCGATATAAATAAAGATCCTCCCTTAATATATATCACAACCTGACAACCGCAACATTTCATGTCCATTGCAAATAATATCACTTAGCCGCAATATTCCATATATGAAATTGAAAATAGATATTCTCATTAATATCACTTTGCGCATTTGGAATTAATACTATACTAGTACAACACCCATGTATTACACGGGTGTTTGCTAAAAAAATATTTTTAAATTTTAAAATTAATGAGAGAAATTATTTTAAATTTTATTTTTTTTTTTTTACAAAAAATATATATTATTATATATTTTAGAATGACACTTGTGACTTCTGCGACTTACATGTGGTACATTATAGTAATTTTTTATAACTTATATCATATAACTAGTTGAAATATAAATATATTAATTGATAAATAATTTTATTTTTCTAATTAATATTAAAAAATAATTTTATTATTGTTATAAAGATAAATATAATTTATTTTTTTATACATACAATATGGATGTTAAATCGAAGCTCGTCAAGAAATGATTAATTTGATATATTATATATGTAAAATTGATAAATAATACAAAAGGTATTAATTTTTAAAATACATTTACAATTCAATGGTTATAATAAGAAATAATATTAAAATATAATTAATAAATGTAAAATGACCATAAATAATCAATATATTTATGGATAATCCGGACCTAATTATTTGGATTGGAAGTAAATTAAAATCTACCCAAACCTAATAACAAAGAATGTAATTTTGCCACATAGGGTCCCAAAGCATGCGAGTCTGCCACTTAGGCTCAGCACGTTTTGAATTAATGTATAGGGAGAATATAGGGGGATAATATGTTGCGTTACATGATTCATTCATTTTATTTATACTAGTGTTGATACCGGGGTGCAATAAAAAAAGTATTTTTTTTTATTTAAATATTATAAAATTATTTAAGACAATATGAAATTATATTCTCCACAATATTCTATTCAGTAATAATATATTTATTTACTATTATTGTTAATATTTATTATAAATGTATAAGATCATATAATATTTGCATACAAATTACTTGTATGTACTTATACAATTACCGCTTATCATAGTCTTATAATTTTTTAACAATTCATAATTTTCACATTACTTGATAATTTGACCAACGTTTAACCCATAATATTTATCTTCCGCTATAATTATTAAATGCTTTAAATGTTAAAAACTTTGATATATAAATTTTAATTTTTTGTGACTTTAATCCTTATGCAACACACAATTTTTATATGGTTAAATATTTAATTTTTATGTTTTCATTTTGTATTTATATTTATTTATTTAATTCATTTTTCCAACCTATATAATAAATTACATAGTATCTATTGGAATATTTAGATATATTATATATTTCCATAATTACCAAGTGCTATAATCTAAATTATTATACATTGCTTTTTTATTAACTTATTTTTCATTTATAAAATAGTATATAAGAAAAAAAATATATATTTTTAAAAATTAAATAGTTTTTAATGTAAATAGATATTTCTAAGATAAAATTTATAATTCTAAATTACACCCGACCACCAAATATTATTTTTATTAGTATATTATTTAAATTTTCAATAGCATTATCGCGGCATATGATACATTCAATGAGGATGTACCTTTTTATATTTAAAATGACTACATTTTTTAAATTTTTACTAATATTTTAAATTATTTATTAAGTTATTATGATTTAAACATATTTATTTTAATTATTTTATTATATATTTTAAGTACTTCTGAATAGTGAATATAATTAATTAAATTAATACCTACAACCACAGATGATAATATATTTAATCAAATCAATTTCTGTAATAATTTTTTGAACTGTGTCAATAAATTACGATTAAATTAATATAAGATCTTATTGAAAATATATCTAATAAATCAACGGTCAAAATTCCAATTTAATCCAATTTGTAGTTAATGAGCAATAGTCACTGAGGAAAACTTACAAGATAGTTCGGACGGGCTCTAAATTTCCCCTTCTCCCAGCAAAAAGCCCCAAATTCACAAAAAACCTAATCCGTTAATTCGCGTGCCTTCTCCCAGCAGGGCCTTCGGGCCACCACGACGGCGGCGTCCTCTGAGCCGTGCGGTCGAATCTCAGGACGTCGGCAGTGGCGGTGGCCTTTTCATCGGGTGAGATCGTGGGTCCTCCCCTTGGGTTTCGCCGTCTTGCAGGTTGCTAAGGTGGGTCGGGATCCCGCGGTCTTCTCGGAGTCTAGGTGGTGGCGGGCTGCCGGCGTGGACGTGAGTGCAGGCTGTGGCTCCTATTATTCCCTCGGAGGTTGGCGAGGTGGTAGTCGGGGCTGAGATCGGTGCGGTTTCACTCTCCTCCCTTCTCCCGATTTGCTCTGCTTTTGGGCCTTTGGGTTGTGTTAGCGGAGTCGGTTCGGATCGGGGTGGGTCTTGTGTCCTGGACCTGGGTTGTCGGGTCTTGGGAGGTGGAGTATGTTGTGGATCTCCGGTTGCAGGTCTTTGGTTTGTCTACTCGGGCGAGGGTTTGGGTTCTTTAGTCTCAGATTTGGCTAGGCGATTTATCTGCAGTTTCTGAATTTGCGGCTTGAATCAGGTCTTGTCCGTGTGAGTAGTCGGCCTTGGGTGTCGGTGTCGTTGGTGTTCGCGTTGGCTTCATTGTGCTGTGGGAAGGGCTTAGTGTTTGTTGTTTTGTATTCTTTTTGTTGTGTGTGTGTTGTGTTTAGTGTTTCTTTGTTTGAGAGTTTGTTGATGTGTGGTGTTAGTGTTGTTTGTGTGCGTCAGTGTTTTTTTTTCTCCTCTTTAGGAGTGTGAATTCTCCCGACGGGGAGTGTGTATTCCTCAATAGTGGGGTTTTAGTTTTTTGTGTGTTTCGTAGTGTGGTGATTCAGGCTACCTTCGGTGGTAGACCTCCCTCTTTCCGGTTAGTGAACCGGTTGTATTTTCATGTTATTTATAAAGTCTATCGTTTGAGAAAAAAAAAAAAAANGTCACTGAGTGTATAAAGATTAATTATATTTTCCATGCATAAGAATTGCTAATAAATAAATATTAATTAAATGCCAAATGTAGACGAAAAAATTTCCCGCCAAAAATCATGTCCATTATGACAATAAAGATTGGTACATTATATTGATATAGATATAGATATAGATAGTTATCTATATAGGTAACTAAATTGAATTGCATATTGATTCAATATTTTTAATTTATGAATATAATTTAATGAACATTTTTAATTTATAAATATTAATGAATATATCTTACCCGTGCATCGCACGAGATTCGTACTAGTATATATTAAAAGAAGTTGATTGAATAATCTAAAACATAGTTTTTAAACCCGGCCCGGTGATCGACCCGGGCAGGTCCTCGGGTCACCGGTTCAACCGTCGGGTCACCGGGTCAATTGCTGAACCAGATAATTAATTTTAAAATTTTTAAAATTATATATAGAGTATTTTTGTCATATAAATATACATAAAAGTAAAAAAATTAAATATTTTATGTATAAAATTTGTACATTAAAGTGTTAATAATATGTGTCTCATGATAAATATTTACCATATAAACATATATACATAGTTTTATTTCTTTTAAAGAAATAATAATTTTGACTTTGTGATTCGGACTGGCTTCGGGCTGGTCCGGGTCACAAAACACTGATCTAAAATAATAATTTTGACTTTGTAATTAAAGAGGTTGACTTAATATTAAAGAAATATTGTAAAAATTTCTTTAAAATTTATAAAAAATGAAAATCAAATTGTACGGACCTATTGTAAATCGTGCAATTTGGTTAATAGAACGAATTTCTATATAAATAAAGTGGTATCCATTTTGAAAATTATTTTGTGATATTATCACAATAAAAATCCAATTCTTCATGTTAATTACGAATCACTGAAATTTTTTATTCTGTTGGTAACCAATCATACAACACGTATTCTNACCAACAGCTGAATACAAGCAGCCAATAGCTGAAAAAGTGAGAGGACAGGTCAAAAGATTGCCTAGAACCGACCCCAACGGGGTAATACTCAAAAACACTACAAAGTTGACACTCAGGCTCACAGTGGCCAACGACCCAAACAAAAAACACAGGACAAGGATACACAGGTAAACACCCAGACCTAAAACACATGAACTGACACAAAACAAAACAACTACTATCTAAAAAACACTGCCTCCCTCAGCAGAAACATCCTAACAATACAGTAGACAAAGCCGCTTTCGAGGAGAGCTCCGAAGCTCAGATACCACGCCCGCCACTGCAGAAGGCCTAGCAAGACGATGACCCAAACGTCATAACAATCCGAAAGAACCGACTCGCATCCCGGCCGCAAGAAACCACAATCACCCCCCAACCGTCTAACACCACTAGACAATCCGACATTGTCCCGAACCTGCCTAACACCACTAGCCAAATCCGGAAACGGTCGGCCTCTCACAAGCTCTGGAACAGAGAAATAAGAGGAAGGGGGAGAATGGCGTCAACGCTCTGCCGTATCAACCCAGCCCAAAGGGACGAACCCAGCCCGAAACGACCACCAGTCCACCTAGCCCGAAAGTACAAACCCCGACCCACAATCTGATAGACCCCGAAAATCCACAGCCTGTTTGATCTCCAAGCCCGGCGAGAAGAGACGCCCCGACCAAAGCCCAACCCCGAGCTCTCATCCCAATCACCAAAGTCCAAACCCCGCCCACCCGCTGCCGCACCAGAGCACCGGCGAACAGAGAAGTGGACAGATCCGGAAGCAAGCCCGTCGGAATTGATGGAAATGGGAGACATTTGGACAAAGGAGCCGCAAGCAACGTGAGCCGCATCCATCCTCTGGTACAACCCTCCACCCACCTCACTACTAGGAAGCTCCGGCGATCGGCAGGCACAGATCTACGAAATCCGCCTAGGACTACCATCCTCACCCGACTGTTAGCGAGACGAAGGTAGAGTGCCGCCCATAGAGGCGTGGACGCGCGGCGGAGACCAGTCCACTGGCTTGTCGGATGGCCGCTGAGAGGGGACAAATCGCCAGCGACAAGGCTAGGGTTTCGAGCTGAGAAGAGGGGATTTTACGGGAGAGAAGAGAGAGATATTGTTACACTTAATAAATCCTACAACACGTATTCAAAAAAGCATCTATTAAATAGGTTTTGTTTTTTTTATAAAATATTATTTTAATATGAAAGATAAAATTACGAATATACTTACAAAATAAAAATTGAAGTCAGTTATGAAAATTTTATTATGATATTTATTACATCGGTATAATAGAATCTTATTCAACATTAATAATAAATCACAATGATTCTTATTTCTTTGGTAACTAATCATATACCAAAATATTTCTTACCGTATCTTCAAAAAATCATTTAATCAAGAAGATTAGTTTAGAATCTTTTGATTTATCGATAATTCAACTGGTTCAATTTTTCAAAGATTATAAACGCAATTTTCCACAATATCAAAAGAAATTTAACTATTTATTTTTAATAACAAATCAATCTTTATATTTAATAACAAATCATACGTTGTCCTGTTTTGTTGGGCATCCAGCCATATGTAGACTGAAATATGTTTGAGAACATTGCAAAATATAAGTACAATATAAATTTAGAAATCAATTGCAAAAATCTTATTAATATAACTAACTCAATATTACAATATAACTTATATCTCAACATTAATAACAAATCTCTATGATTTTCTATTCATTTTGTAATGGGCCATATATACCGAAATCCATCTATTCAAGGATTTCAAAAATATCTATTGAATTTATCAAGAACTGCACCGAACCAGTTTTTAAAAAATTCATATTGTGATTCACAATATCATAACAAGTCTTATATAAATCAAAATAAAATAATATTGACGTAATTAAAAATTAATAAATTTTTTACTTCAAAATAATATATATTACAATCTTTTTAATTAAGTGCTAGTTATAATATTTAACACAAATTTTCAACTTTAGCATAACTTATTTAGAAATCGACATAATATATTGTAATAAGGTATGTGACAGAGAGAGAGAGAGAGAGTCCGTGAGTATTATTTATTAATAATATTTGAATATGTTAAATCTTTATTATTTTTAATTATAACAGAAACTCGAAAATGACAACTATTTTATAACGAGCGAAATAAATATATAAATCATAAATTAAATTATTATATATAATAAAATAAAATAAAAAACTATTAATATTCAAAATTAATTTTTTTATACTAATCAATATTCCTTCATTGATTTAATACATACAGTTTATAAGTATTGCAACATGCGTCGCACGTGCTACGTACAAATTACAATAATCATTCATAACAATCAAATAATTAATCTTCCCAAACAAAGTTGCAATCAAATCACTAATCTCTTCCTTTCAAAAACTAAATCATTTTGTGCAGATTACAAAAATAAAACTAATCTCCACAGCTATAAATAAACTCCTCCAATATTTCTCCATTCTCTCTAAATCAATATCATCAATAGTAACATAACAATGGCTAAAAGCCTGTTTTTCACTCTCATTCTTCTTTTCATGTCCATCATGAGACCAACACACTCTAAAATTTGTTTCTTGTCAGACGAGTACACCATCTCCATAAACAACAACATTGCCGACAACAAATCGGATAAGATATCGTTTCATTGCGCGTCAAAAGACAATGATTTAGGTAATCACACACTTAACGGGGGATCTTCCTACAAATGGTCATTTTGCAATAACATTCTGAAGAGAACCATGTTTTTTTGTCGTTTTCATTGGGGTCCCAAACAGAGGGCGTTTGAGGTTTTTAACTATAAGTTGGGGGTGAGGATGTGTAAGGATGAATTTTGCAATTGGTATGTACAGAATGATGGTTTCTATTTGAGCGGCCTGTTAGGCAAGGCCCAGAAGCAATATGATTGGTAAAAGTATGGTTGAATATAATATACAAAATTAATATGGTATAAATTAAGGATGACAGCATTGGACTATACAAAATTAATAAAGTATCATTTTATTTTTTTCAGCATTGTTATCCATTTTTAGCTGGCTATTCCATTTTTTTTTTCTTTGTTGTTGTATATGTCTATTTATTTTGAAGAACAAAAGAAGATTTGATGATAACAAAATATAAAAATAAAATTTAAAAATTTAATATTATTAATATTTTTTTAACAAATTCATATTTCTTGAGCATAAGTGTACCGTAAGTAATTTATGAATCCGATCACCATGTAACACGACTTAGATCACAAACACATCCTTGATCACGAACGGGGTGGTTTTATGACCTTCTTCAACTAAAACGTCATATTCCTCAAGGAAGAAAAGAGAATTTTGTTTAATTTAGTATCCCTATAACCACAACCAATAAGATCTTTATATACTACTAGGGTAGATTATTCATTATCAACTAACTCAAATAATATTATGTATCCACTCATGCACCCTACTTTATTTAGATCACTTAATTGAGTCTATTGATTAATTGAATAACTAATATAATATACTGCTCATAATTAGATTATACATAGAAAATTAAAAAATTTCCTAACAAACTCCGACTTGGGCTACATATTAATTCATGAGCAATTATGTTAATTCTTTAGTTGTGCAATTTTATGTTATTCATATTCAGACCACCTTAAACAATCTCGTCCATCTCATATACTAACAATGGAGCTACCACAACTTTCACAACATTACAGTGTTAGTGTTATATACTAAAAGTTTGGCTTTTGATGTTATTACACTTTTGCCCTTTATGAATGAGAATTATGTTAGATTAAACAAGTTCGATGTTATGTTGTTTTGCACTTAGATAGAACGAGTCGTCATCGGGCGAACTGAAGATCATTCTATCAGTTACTTGCGAAACAAGAATTGTGGATCATAACCTAGATGAAAATGAACACCCCATCTGAACGGTTGTAGTGTCGACAGTACAATTGGTCTTGACTGATTAGTTGCACTAGTACATTTATGTATTGAACAGGATCCTAAAGAGGAGAAGTTCGTTTTATACTGATCGTCGTAAACGAACTAGGCTTCGGTTAATTATTGCATTCTCTTAACCCGTAAGATATTAAACAGGCATATATATGCAGTACATATTACTTTGATTCACTTGGGTGAGGTTCAGTTCACTGGATTAATATTCCTACTATTTTGGGTAATATTGTTGTATGTATGATGTGCTGTTAGGATATTTACCGTCACCATGTGCGTTAGTTTGATAATGTCCCTAGAGTGAGTTCATGAAGGATTGTTATGTTAAACCCTGCAGGTGAATTAAGTTCCGGCATAATAATAATGTGATGAACGAGCGCTAGCTTCGATGAAATAATAATAAATTAATTAATTCTTGATTGTCAGTAATTGAATTAATTAATGGACATTATATCTTATGCGTGGGGAGGTAAATCGAGTAATTATAATTGGAGTCTCAAATGTAATTTGGGCTAGGAAAAGGGAGTGCAATAATATTATGTTAGTGGCCCATAATATTATTTAATTAATAAGAAGAGTGAGTTTGTCCCACAATAAGTCTAATTAATTAAGGAATTGTATTCCTAATCTCCTAAGGGTCCCTACTGCAACTCTATATATACACCATTAAACTCATGAGAAGAAAAAAATCTGTCACAATTAACAGAAATCGGTCGCGCCCTATATCTCTCTCTCTCTCTCAGTTCTCTTTCGAGCTTTATCTTCTTCTTGTTGCTCCACTGGTACAAGTTGAAGAGGGTGTTTGAGTAATACAGTAGAAGATCCATAGGTAATTGAGACTCGGTAATCTTCTACAACAATCGACGATCCACGACACGAAGCCGAGGACCGCCGGCCAGCCGCCGTGAAGCAGTTGCTGACTGCCGCGACAACCCTGCCGCCAATCACAACCAACCGGCGAGCCGTTCGACGTGACACGACCAGCCATCCGCGACGCATATGACCCGTCCGATTCACGCAACTCGATCCTATCATCCTGTCGTGTGATCCAGTTCCGTTCGTGTGTTGTTCCCGGTCATCCCGAATCCGACAGATTCAGAAAATATTAAGCCGTAAGTTTTCTATGTCAAACCTTTAGATCCGCTGTGTATAGGTTTACGTTTGCTATTGAATTCGTGATTTGTACATAACGAGAACCTCACAGATCCAAACAAGTGGTATCAGAGCACTTGGTTAATTCATTTTGTAAAAAATGGTATCTCAATAATTTTTTTATTTTTTTATATTGCTAATCATTTTACTTGATATTAATGAGAGAAAAATCTGGAGAATATTATGTTTGTAAATGTGCGTGGAACATATCAAATTATTCGTGTATATATATATATAAAGATTTGTATTTACTTGAATCATGTTGTAGTCAAATTGAATTTCTGAATAAAATTTTTAAAACGACACCTATTTCGAAATGAATATAATGTAATTTATTAGTAGTTACTTGTACCGTACGTATCGTGTACTAATTTTAAATATACATATTTAATGTAATTTGCACAATTTATATTTCATATAATATTTTCAACAAATTAATATAGGTAAGTTATATTACATATTGATTCCATATTTTTAATTTGAAAATACTATTTAATGAGCATTTTTAATTTATAAATATTAAAGAATATTTCTTACTCGTGTATCGCATGGAATTCGTACTAATTACGATTATCTACAATAAAAATATATTACGAAAAGAATATAATTATAGACATAAAATAATCATTCTAAATCCGGCCAAACGTAATATGGAAACTAAATTTTTCTACAAAAAGTTAATGTAATGAAATATCAAAGATATGTTAACTATTCCAGTATGGAAACTAAATTTTTTCTACCAAAAAGTTAATGTAATGAAATATCAAAGATATGTTGACTATTGAAATTGATGTGTTATGGAATGTGTAACAAATTTTCTTCTATATTCAACTTGAAATCCGATTTTATCAATCTCACTAATCCGTCCAAACCCATGTATTCACAAACAACTTCACTACACAAAATTCCAATAATCATGCATACCAATCAAATAAACTTCCCAAACAAAGTTGCATCCAATCACTAATCTATTCATTTCAAATACGAATCATTTTTTTGCAGATTACAAATATAAAACTAATCTCCATAGCTATAAATATACTCCACCAACATTCTCTAAACCAATATCATCAATAGTAACACAACAATGGCTAAAAACTTGTTTTTCACTCTCATTCTTATTTTCATGTCCATCATGAGACCAACACAGTCTTGTTTCTGGACAAAAGGCTACACCATCTCCATATACGACGGCATTCTTGACAAGTCGGACAAGATATCGCTCCATTGCGCGTCAAAGGACGACGATTTAGGTAATCACACGCTTAAAGGGGGCTTTAACTACGACTGGTCGTTTTGCGATAGCTATTGGAAGACGACCATGTTTTTTTGTCATTTTTATTGGGGTCACAAGGAGAGGGCCTTTGAGGTTTTTAACTATAATTTGGGGAAGCATATGTGTAAGAGTGGGACTTGTACTTGGTCTGTAGCTAATGATGGTTTCTATTTGAGGGATGGTAGGTTTGGGACGCCCTTCAAACAATATGATTGGCAAAAGTAAGGTTGAATATGATGATGGCACTAGACAATACAAAATTAATTTGGGTTGATATGGCATAAATTTATTTTTTCATCATTATTATCCATTTTTCAGCCAGCTATTCCAGATGATAATAAAAGTTTAAAAAAAAAAGGAAAAATTAAAAACTTAATGTTATTAAATATTTTTAACAAATTCATATTTTTTATAATCTATTCAATTAAAATAATTATGTGTAACATAAATTGATTTCTTTTCCTCCACCCCTCATTCCTAATTTACAGCTCCTTTTGGTCATTGTGTTGCCTTTCAGAATCTTTTTCTTCATTTTATTTTAACTTTTCAATCTCATATTTATTAAGCGGAATAAAATTATAAAGGAATATTATCATTGTTTTAGTTTGAACCTAATATATACTAAATAAACCTTGTCCTAATAATTTATTTTTATTTCTCAATTGTTTTAGTGTGATCATAATATATACTACAAGGAGGATTCAAATAACTCTTAGTCTTTCTCTCTCCCGAAACCCTACCCCCAAATTCTCGCCGGAGTTGCCTCTCAAATTCAAGGTCGATTAGCCTTCTTCGATGACGGCGGACCTCTGGCCAGGGGTTGTCCTTGGCCGCTCAACCCCCCCGGACGAAGTGCGCCTCCGATGTCGCTGTAGAAGGGCTGCGATTGACGGTCTAGTTCGAGGTTATTGACGGTGTCCCGGTCGATGAGGGTCGGTGTTTGGCTGGCGACGGGATTCTTCCCCTTAATCGTCGGTGGAGCTTCGATTTGTGATGGTAAGCCCCTCAACTTCGCTCTGTCGGTAAATCTTGGATTCCGCCTCTTTAGGTGGGGTTCCGCCTCTTTTGGTGGTGGGGCTTGGGCCTCCGGTTGGGTCCCTTGTGGTGGTATTGGGCGGAGTGCGAGTCCTCGGAGGGGTGGAGCTCCGGTTGCTACGGCTTTCTTAGTCGTGGTGGACGGGGTTGAGGGATAGACCCACCTTCACCCTCCCCCGTTCGGCTAGTGGTGTTAGGCGGCGAGGGAACTTGAGCTCGGCTAGTGGTGTTAGACGGGTTCGGGTGGTCTGGTGTGAGGGATGGTTGGCTCTCTTTTCGTTTGAGGACGGGTCGATTCGGGGATTGGTTCGGGCTCGGTTTCAGCTACTTGTATAGGCGTTCACGCAGTTTCGGTAGTGGATTCTCTGGCTATGAATCTTTCTTGAGTCGATCGTTCACTGATGGTTGGAACCGCTTGTTTGCCGAGGAAGGGCTTTGCTGCTTATTTTGTCGTTTTTAGTTTTTCTTGTTTAGTGTGGTATGTGCTCGTGTTTGTATTTGTATTTGTGTTTTAGGTTTGAGCCGTTGGCCTCTGTGTTTCGGAGTGTCAAATTTATTACTCCGTTAGGGTCAGACACTCCGGTATTACTCCGTTGGGGTCTTTTTTAGTTGTGTTAGTTTTTGTTAGTATAGTTTCGAGTTTATCATTCTAGCGTTGCTAGACGGTTCTAGACGATCTTAGGATCTGCCTCCCAGTTTTATAGTCTGTTGTACTATTTAGCCTTTGGCTACTTTCTTTTCGCACTTTGTGCAGTTTCATTAATATAGTATTTCTATCGTTTCGGGAAATATATATATATATATATATATATATACTACATTTGGAGTTGATGAACTTTATCGTATTAATTTTTATTTCAAGATAAGCTATGTCCTATTAATTTATTTCTCAAAACATATTATTGAAATAACCATTAATACTCTGGACAATTTCGCCAATGTATTATCAAATATATTGTATTGAATTGTAAAATTATAATTAATAATTAATAAAGACTGAACACTTATATATGATAAGTTAAGTCTTTTTGTTTATCGCTATGCTCAAGATTAGAGGCATGTGAAACCATGTTCCCTATTGTATAAAAATATATCCGTTCAAAATCAATTTTTTTGGTAAACTATAGTTAAATTTAAAAAATTTGATAGGGTTAGTTGTTAGTAGAATTTTGAGTTTATATTACAAATTTAAAATAAAATAATTAAAGTTAATTTGATGTAAAAGTAGGAGATAGATGATATGAAGTGATGGTTAATTTAAATTATGTGAATGAATGAATATTGAATTAAAGTTGATGTGATATGTAATAATGATTGGTTGATATTATTTAATTATATTGATAATATTTAAGATTGAGTTAAAATTGAATTAAATTTTGAGTATAAGTTGAAATAATTATAAACAAACACACCTTAAAAAAGGCATGGATGACCTCCAACTCCAAAGTGCTCAATCCCACCCTCTTTGCAGGTCCAATTTGTGCAGTTAATTGCTTGCTTTTGCAGCAAACCAAAAATCAAAAGCAAGGCCAACAAATAACATTACACCTCAATCACCAACAATCATGGCACGAGCACCTCCGTGACTCGAAACAAAGAAAACCGACTTGAATCCCACGATTATTTTCCTATCGGCAATTATGGAGATGAACTTAATCGGCGTATGGATATCTACACAAGTTCTTGAAAACCTTAATCAAGGTACCCGGTTCAAATGCTGACCCAATAAGTGAATGAGCATTGGGCCGCTCAAAGACCATAGGTATCTTAATTAGATAAATATAGATAAGAAAAAAAAATAACAATTAAGTTGGCATGACTTTTCGTAAAGATTCAAAAAGTTTCAAACGTTTTATTTGGTAAATGATTAACTGGATTTTTGTAACCAAATTTATACATTTGACCGAAAAAATTGAAGGAATGATTGGCTGGATTTTTTGGAAACAAAATTTTCACGAGTTTTACTCAAAAATCTCATATTTTCATAATTTGAATTACGAATTCAAAGTTAGCCGCCTATTTTCAAAAAATTTCTGAAAAAATTACCAATAATAGTAAAATCGATTTTTTTTTATGCGGGAATTTACATGCTAATTCAAGTAAAGAGTAACATTGAATTTTTCAGGCGAGAATTTACATGCTATTTCAAGTAAATCGCTCTGCTTTTATACATTAGTAGATTCCACACTAACCTAAAATATACAAGTATTACGATTATCTACAACGAAAATATATTACGAAAAGAATATAATTATAGGCATAAGATAACATAATCATTCTAATTTCAGCCAAACCTAATATGAAAACTAATTTTTTCTATCAAAAAGTTAATGTAATGAAATATGAAAGATGTTTGACTATTGAAATTGAAATGTTATGGAATGTGTAACAAACTTTCTATATTCAACTTGCAATCCGATTTATCAACCTCACTAATGAGTCCAAACCCATGTTCACTACAAAATGACTATAATCATGCATGCCAATCAAATAATCTTCCCAAACAAAGTTGCAATCCAATCACTAATCTCTTCATTTCAAATACTAAATCATTTTTGTGCGGATTACAAAAATAAAACTAATCTCCATAGCTATAAATAAACTCCACTACTATTCCTCCAGTCTCTAAATCAATATCATCAATAGTAACACAGCAATGGCAAAAAACTTCTTTTTCACTGTTATTCTTCTTTTCATGTCCATCATGAGACCAACACACTCTTGTTTCTGGACAAAAGGCTACACCATCTCCATATACAACAACATTCTCGACAAACCGGACAAGATATCGTTCCATTGCGCATCAAAGGACGACGATTTAGGAAATCACACTCTTATATGGGGCTTTAGCTACGACTGGTCGTTTTGCGATAACTATTGGAAGACGACGATGTTTTTTTGTCATTTTTATTGGGGTTCCAAGGAGAGGGCCTTTGAGGTTTATAACTATAATTTGGGGAAGCATATGTGTAAGAGTGGGACTTGTATTTGGACTGTAGCTAACGATGGTTTCTATTTGAGGGATGACAGGGTTGGGAAGCCCTTCAAACAATATGATTGGCAAAAGTAAGGTTGAATATGATGGTGGCACTGGACAATACAAAATTAATTTGGGTTGATATGGCATAAATTTATTTTTTCAGCATTATTATCCATTTTTCAGCCAGCTATTACATTCTTTTGTTATTGTATATTTGAGTTTATTTTAAAGAAAACAAAATCCAGTTGATAAAAAGTTAAAAATAAAAATTGAAAATTTATATTATTACATATTTTTAACAAATTCGTGTTTTTTATAATCTATTCATGTTTCCAAGCTCTTTTGGTTACCTCATTCTCGGAATCTTTTTATTCATTTTATTGTAACTTTTCAATCTAATAATATTTATTAGGCTGATTAAAATTATTATGGAATATTATCATTTTCGTTTTAGTTTGAACCTAATATATACTAAGTGAACTTTATCCTATTAATTTATTTTTAATTCTCAATTGTTTTAGTGTGATCATAATATATATATACTATATATAATTGTAAAAAACGTTGAGCCTAAATGGCAAATTCGTAGAAAATCCTATGTGGCAAAAAATCATGCTTCGTAACTAGACTTGGATAAAAATTAGTATTTTTTTTTATAAAATAATAATTAGGCTGAGATTGCATAAAATATCTATATTATTCAATTAAATATGTAATTGATTTATTCCTTCTTTTCTTATACCATTAGTTAAGATAAATTATTTTAGATTTCCTTTTACTACATTACCATATATTAAAATTTTTTTTCTTAATTAATTCATACACCAATTAGAAGCGCTCTGATCCGACAACAAAAAATCATACAATGACGGTTCCATCTTCGTCAATGTCCCGCCTGGAAATCTGGACACAAGTCAAGAACTACAGCCGATCTTTCCCCGGAGTAGAGCATCAACCTAAAAAAGATTAATAAATGTGTCTTCTTGTTTTGGATTGAATCTCGATTCATAAATGTGTCTTCTTATTTTTAAACTTTTTATAACTTTTTTGTTTGTATTTTATTTTTTATATATGATATATATCTTTTAACGATCTTTGATTTGACATATATATTACATATATAAAATACAAAATACTAATATATATCCTTATAAATAAAATTCAAATTAATTTATCAAACTAAATTAAAAAAAACAAAAAAAAACTACAAATTATCTTATGAAACAACAGAAATTGAATTATATTAACATATCATAAAATATTTATTTTAATATTAAAAAATATATATAAACTAAGTATGAACATAAAAAAAATATAAAAAAATATTTTAAAAATTATGTCTCAACTTAAATAAAAACTACAAAGAAATTGAACATTATAATGATCTTAAAAATAAAAAATAATGTTAGTTTTACTTAAAAATAATAAAAATAATGATTATATTTCGTAAAGTTTAAAAACACGTTATATTTTACATTATTGGATATTACAAAGTTTAATATATTTGAATGCACGCCTATTGTTCACGGGTGTTATATTAAATGCATAATAAATTAATTATTCTATTTAATTTTAAAAATATGAATATATCTTAAATAAAATATATAAAATTTAATACAAAATATTTTTTAGAATTTAAAATAAATATTACAAATTCTTTTACTTTATTATTAATTAAAAAATTTCAAGAATTTTATTTCTTTTTATTCTTTGTTGCACAATTAATTTTTTCTTCAAATACCCGTGTAATTCAAGGGGGTTGTACTAATTACAAAGATAAAACTAATCTCCACAGCTATAAATATGCTCCACCAATATTTCTCCATTCTCTAAATCATTATCATCAATAGTAGCACAACAATTGCTAAAAGCTTGTTTTTCGTTCTCATTATTCTTTTTGTGTCCATCATGAGGCCAACACACTCTTGTTTCTGGACAAAAGGCTATACCATCTCCACATACGACGGAACTCTCAGCAAGTCAAACAAGATATCGCTCCATTGTGCGTCAAAGGACGACGATTTAGGTAATCACACGCTTAAAGGGGGCTTTAACAACGACTGGTCATTTTGTGATAACTATTGGAAGACGAACAGACGACCATGTTTTTTTGTCATTTTTATTGGGGTTCCAAGGAGAGGACCTTTGAGGTTTTAAACTATAATTTGGGGAAGCATATGTGTAAGAGTGGGACTTGCACTTGGTCTGCATCTGATGGTTTCTATTTGAGGGATGGCAGGTTTGGGATGCCCTTCAAACAAAACCATTCGAGGAATGGCAGGTTTGGGATGCCCTTCAAACAATACGATTGGTAAAAATTAAGTTCAATATGATGATGACATTGGACTAAAAGATTAATTTGTTGTACCAAAAAGGTTAATTTGGTTGATATGGCATAAATTTATTTTTTCACTAATATTATACATTTTTTAGCTCGTTATTACATTCTTTTTGTATTGTATATCTCAATTTATTTCCAAGAAAAAAAATAGATGATAATAAAGTTAAAAAAAATCTAATATTATTAAATTTTCTTAACAAATTCATATTTTTTATAATCTACACTTCTCAGCTTCGAGCCTCCTCTCCAACCTCCTGTGAAGCTTATTCTTGATCCTCCTCTGAAGCCTGTGGTTTATTTTATTTGAACTTTCAATCTTATATTTATTATGCGGAATAAAAATTATAATCTATAGAATACTAGATAATATTAAATTATATTTGGTTTATAGTTTGAAGATAATATATACTAGATATATTTATCCTATTAATCTATTTTTGTTTCTTAATTGGTTTAGTGCGATCATAATATATACTACATTTCAATGGAAGTAGATGAACTAGATCCTATTAAATTATTTCTCAAAATATATTATTGAAATAACCATTAATACTCTGGAGAATTTCACAATGTATTGTCAATAATGAACTTTATCCTATTAATTTTTTTTTTTTTGTTTCTAGATGAACTAAATCCTATTAACTTATTTCTTAAAATATATTATCGAAATAACCATTAATAATCCGGACAATTTCACCACCGTATTGTCAATGACTCAATATATTGTATTGAGTTGTAAAATTATAATTAATTATTAATAAAGACTGAACACTTACATATGACCAATTAACAAGTCTTTTGTCTATCATTGTGCTTAAGATTAGACGCACGTGAAACCACGTCCCCTAAATGCAGAAGGATACGTAAGGACAGGAAAAATTGAAGTTTGGTCATATTACTGGGAACCCGTGGTCACTAAGCGGTATATGCAGTATGCATATATGATATATTCAATCCAACCCAAGCACAAATAACAATATCGTAGAACTAACAAAAGAAGAAAACAAAAGTTCCATTAAAAAAAAAGTTAATTGAAGGATCAATCTCAGCATAACTTGGACACAAGTCACAAAAGGCATCCTAGTTGCACTATATTCCCCAAACAAAAGAATGTCAATCACAAAGCAAGAAATACTAGGAACGACTAATATTTTCAAGAAACTATATATAACTTTTATCTTCATCCAACACAACCACAGAAAAATTGTATGAACTTGGAGTAGACATCAAATGAACTTTCGATAGATTCTAGTATTCGACTCCAACTTTGATAACTTTCTCCTACAAAACACACCTGCTTCTCTTTTCTCAGAAGTAGATTCAAAAAAAAAAAAAAAAAAAAATGGAAAAAGGTTGCTAACAAATGGAGAGGACCTGAACTTTCATTTTGGCTTCTAAAGAAGCTAAACCAACACCAAATATTTCGTGTTAATTCTAACTAATTCTTTGAAATAATTCTACTTACAAGACTCTCAGAAATCATCTAGTCCTATCAATTTATACACCAATGTTTTAAATTTTCATTTGGTCTAACGAATTTGGATACCAACAGAGGATTTGAGATATATCTTTCAAATGACTATTTATACGATGACATAGAAACGCCACAATGACTCGAATATTAGCTGACAACAGTATTTTAAAGATTGGAATCCATTATGTAAAGAGCATTATTCATCATTTGTCATCAGAATTGAATCTTTAAACTCAACTAAATTCATAAATCCAAATGTATTTATAAGAAGATTATTGTAACCCAAACCTTTGGAAAATGACTAATAACTTTTTCTTTTTTCTCGATTATCATGATCTCGCCAAGGATTGAGAGAATCTCTCATTGCTTGAGCTTCAGGCGAATTCTCCCAAGCCCTCTTCTCTGATTCCAAAACTGTCACTTTATCGTCTGCCGAAAATGTACAACATAAATAAGCAGCTTAACAATTCATACAAATGAAATCAGCATCGGCAGTGACAAAAAGGATAACAAAACCAAACAACGAACAACATTAAAATCTAGTAACTTAACATGAAAGCAATAAATTTCATAAACAAACAGAGATTTATAAGTACTGAGTTACCCAAGAACACATTCATACCAATTGGCTAATCAACATTCCAAAAAAAAAAATTGGTTAATTATGACCTGATTTGGCTCAACTATTATCATGCTCGCTCACAAAACCGGCCATTCAAAAGAAAAATCATATACATTCTAAATTCCCCAATACCAGAGTTCAAATCACATTTCGATGTTCATGCTAACCATAGATTTCTTCAAGTTCAAGATAGTACTTTGAGCGGATATGAAATTAGGGTAAAAAGCACAATTTATATTTACAAATTGTAATACCAAAAGCGGCTAAAACCCACACATAATCAGTGCTAAGAATTATGTCCGAATTGGAAAGAAAAGCTACATAAACTAAAATTAACTTGTAAGTAATCGTATATGGGTTTTCCTCCATGACAATTAAGCAGAACCCATGGCGAAGTTCGATGAAGTTAGTGATGTGAATGAGAGAGAAAGAGAGAGTATGCAAAGGAAAGTTCTCACACAAAAGCCAGTTTTGATCATGAATAGCTCCATGGAACCTCCAATCAAGGCTGAAACGGCTGCTATCTTCAAGTACCAATCCAGAAACTTCATAGTTTTGTTCTTTAACCCAGATCCGTTGCAATATATAAAGGTTAGAGCACAAATTCTTTATTTATGTTTCATTTCAGAGTGACATGTTTTCAATCTACTATTTATTATGCTTAATAAAATTATAATTTAACAAAATACCTTATCATATTTGATAACAAATTTAGAAAGAAAAAAAAAAAAGGTAAACACATTTAGCTCAACAAAAGTCAATAAACTTTCACATAATAAAAATATATATATATATTAGCAAAGGTGCAAGTTTTCTTTTATTCATAACTAATACAATACTCGTGTATTACATGGGATTTGTTGAGAAATTTATATTTAAAATTTATAATAATAATAAAAATTTATTTTAATGTTCAAATACTTTTTTAAATAATTGTATTACTATTTATATTTAAAATAACACATATTTCTTATACGGCTTACCATCTTATATTATGATATTTTTTTTAAAATTATATCACTTAACAACTTTCCAATTAAATTAAAATAAATTATTTTATTTTTTAATTAATGTTAATAGATTATTTTTTTATTATAAAGATAAATATAATTATTTATTTATTTTATATGAACAAAATAGATGTCAAATCGAAACTCATCAATAAATGATTAATTTGGTAATTATATATAAAAAATTAATTATAAATAAAAAAAATTATTAACTTTTAATTCTACTTATAATTTAAGTTAGTAATTTTATCATAATTTTAGAAGTAAGATGAGGAAAAAAGAATGATTGAGGAAAAACAAAGTTGTCTTATAAATCATGTCTAGAATAGGAAACGTAATATTAATGCTTTTAAAAATGATCATAAAAATCTATTATATTTATGGCTATTACAAATTTAATTATTTTTTAATTGAAAATAAATTAAAATTCATCCAAACCAAATGACAAAGCATGAAAAATTGACACGTAGAATTCCGAAGCATGAGAATTTACCACTTAGGCTTAACACATTCTGAATTATATATAGGGGGATTCCTTAACACAAGCAAAGCTGTCAAAACATGCTGACGGGGCGAGCCGAACTATAACCTGCCAAAACTCATCTATTAGCAAGACGGGGTGGGCCAAAGAAAAGCAAGCCCAACCCATCCCGCCTCGGGCCGCAAGTTTAGAAAAATGTTTTAGCAGGACGCAAGACCGTCTCTAAAAATTTGGAGGCCCCAGACAATTTTTTTTTTCTTTTTGAATTTTTCGATTTAAACTTGCGTGCTAACTAGCGTTATTTGCAGATAAATTAATCATACAAAGATCTAATTAAACAAGACTATTAAATCAACAAATAAATAATTGAAAAATAAAATATGTTTTATTGTTTTTCTGGACCTTTGTATTGATAAATTATCTCTGGGTTACAAAGATCTTTAATAAATTACATTAGGACATCAAGGAGAAGAAAATAAAAATTATATCACTGCAAACAATATTTATTCTAACACAACTTGTTCTGACTGAACATCATAAGAAAACAAATGAAATATTTAGGGCCTCAAATTCCATCACAAAGTACATATTTTGTCATTAGCTCCATTAATTAGCCCCTTCATTTGTGTAATGGGTCAAGTCCATATTTAGTCATTAGCTCCTTCACTAAATAGGTCGAGCCCAAAACAATACATAATTTAAAAAAGGAAAAAAAATGAGGTCCCAAATAAATGGAGGCCCTAGGCATAGACGTAGCTTGCCTCCCCCAAGAGTCGGGCATGGCAGGACGGGTTCGGCTAAAGATATGCATTTTAATAAACTAATATCCTAAACTTTTTTTTTTTTTTTGTACAAAGAAAGGAGGTCGGAGCCTAAAAGCCTCTAGATAGTAATATTTCGTGGATGAGCGACACCAAAGACGTCGTGCTTTAAACCACGACTTGACTTCTAGTGGTGGATCAAGTAGTCATTGGCAACCATTAGGACATGAATGAGCTAAGGTTGCCAAGCAATCCGCACCAAAATTTGTTTCACGATAACAAGAATCCCATAACCATCTTAACGACACTTTGGTTATCCACATCCGTAACAACCTAATACCCCAAATCCCAAACTAACTGGAGTCCTTGGAATAAACCCCATAGCTCTACACCTGTGATGGTGGTATACCCAATATTCATGACGAAACCCCTAAGCCAGTGACATCCATCATTTCGCATGAGTCCTCCCGCCGACACCATACTTGTCGGCTGAATAAAGGATCAATCAGTATATATTTTAACCACTCATGTCGGTGGCATGTCTTCCCATGCCCAATCCACCTAAAAGCTTCTCAGCGGACACGATACTATTAACCTGTAGATGGAACCGTCGGATGGTCATCGGCCAGCCCACTCAGAGGAATACCAGGATGGCGATGGTGATCACATGACTGAAGATGGAACCTTGATTTCTCAGGTTCCTAGTTCTCTCTGACGAGTGTCACCCTCCTTTTTTATTAATTTTGTAATGAATATAATCTCGGAATGTTCAACGAGCAGCCTCGGGGAACTTTTTCCGAGCCTTCTCTAACATCAAAAATCACTATTGTTTGGACATTTTTGCTATTTTTGAGCCTCGAATCAGCTGTGTGAATGCCGATAAATTTATTCGAAGGAGTGGTTTTGAATGTTCCTTCCGAGTAGAAGCTTTCGGGTTCTCTAGAGGTATATGGATATCATGGAAAGAGAAAGCACATGTTGAAGTGTCATCGTCCATATGTCCATACTCGAGCGGTTAAGTATCATGGAAAGAGAAAGCACAACTCGGTGTTCTTTATGGCCGGAATTACGAAATTTAGCTCTGAGAATTAATGATCCATGGCTTATTGGAGGGGACTTTTGATATTGATTCTTGGAATTTAAACTAATTTATAAATATTTTAGTAGAACAAATTCGTACATTATACTATATGCAGCCAATGAAGTATTAGTAACTAACTCATATTTCATCTACCAACTAATAATATACAAAATAGATTCACGTGTTACGTGTAATGATCACATGATATTTAAAGCACAAATATATAACATGTCATTTTTCTCTTATATCACAAATTGCCATATCAAATGTGCCAATAATAGACAGGAGAGCATATTGACCGACTAACTCAAATATGTATTGATTAATAAAAAATATGTAGTAAATATGATTATTATTAACTTGATAATTAATTTAGTAAAAAATATCATTATGGTTTTTTTTTTAAATATTGATTGGCTAAAGGGCTTGACCTTTACAAATAGCTATACCATGCATCTATGTATATGATCAGTTTAGATTGTGCTTGCAATAATAATAACTATGAGTAGTATGAACTTTTGAGAAATTAGGTTTTCTCTGTAAGGAAGACGAGAGAGTAAAGGAGAAGAGAGAGAAAGTAAATCTGAATGTGTATTGATCAAAATGAAACGTTGGGATAAAAGAGTGTTTAACATTTGCTTATATACTAACCCTAATCTAACTAAAGTTGTCTTACAACAAATGACAACTCTTATTTTACAAAGGAATAACATTACAATGGTAAAATAGTAATAACATATATATTTTCACCCCCCCGCAAGCTAAACATGTATATTATGCAGGTTTAGCTTGGATTTGAGATGATGAAAGGCTGGTCCTTGTAAAGGTTTTGTTAAGATGTCAGCAGGTTGGTCTTTGGTGTTGATGTGCTGGAGCTGGATCAGACCCTTTGAGATCTTTTCCCTAATGAGGTGGCAGTCCAATTGTATGTGTTTGGTCCTCTCATGGAAAACAGGATTGGAAGCCATAGCCATTGCAGACCTGCTATCTGTAAACAAAACTACTGGAGAATATTGTGAGATATTAAGGTCAGACAATAAGTAAAGTAACCATTGGACTTCACAGGATGTGGATGCCATTGCCCTGTATTCAGATTCAGCAGAGGATCTGCTTATGGTACTTTGTTTCTTTGATTTCCAAGATATGAGAGAGTTGCCAAGAAAAACAAAGTATCCAGTTATACTTTTCCTAGAACTTAAGCAGCTAGCCCAATCAGAATCACTGTAAGCAGTTAAATTTAATGAACCAGTTCTAGAAAATAGTATGCCTTGTCCAACAGTTCCCTTAATATATCTCAAAATTCTATGAGCTGCAGATAAATGTGTGACAGAAGGTTTGGACATAAATTGACTCAAACATTGGACACTATAACTGATATCAGGCCTTGAAATAGTCAAGTAGAGTAATCTTCCAACAAGCCTTCTATACTCAGATGCATCAGTAACAGTGTCATTGTCAGAAAAGGGAACCAGTTTCAAAGTTGGATCCATGGGAGTTATAGCAGGTTTACAGCCCAAAAATCCAGTGTCAGTTAAAATATCCAGGGCATATTTTCTTTGGCACATGTTAATGCCAGAATCAGAATGTGCAAATTCTAAGCCCAAGATATATTTAAGTTGACCTAGATCTTTAATGGTGAAGCATGAATGTAAATGCTGTTTGATGGACTGAATTTTGTTCATATTATCACCACAGATGATAACATCATCAACATATACAAGTAAAGCAATGAAAGAAGAGTCATCAGATAGGGTAAATAGTGAGCAATCAGCAGCAGATTGTTTGAAACCATAGGAAATAAGACAAGAAGTTAATTTTTGAAACCATTGCCGAGAGGCTTGTTTAAGGCCATATAAGCTTTTCAGTAATTTGCAAACTCTTGTGTCTGATTTGGAACAGTAACCAGGTGGGGGAAGCATATAAACTTCTTCATTTAAATCACCATGTAAGAATGCATTATTAACATCTAATTGCTCAATATGCCACTTTTTGATAGATGCTAAGGCTACTAAAAATCTGACAGTTGTTATTTTAGCTACAGGGGAAAATGTATCAAAGTAGTCAATCCCCTCCTCTTGTGTGTAGCCTTTAGCAACTAATCTAGCCTTATATCTTTCAATAGTGCCATCTGATTTATATTTCACCTTATAGACCCATTTACAGCCTATACAATGTTTACCCACAGGAAGTTCAGTTAAGGACCAAGTGTTGGTTTGTTCTAAAGCTGTAAGTTCTTTAGTCATGGCTTCTTGCCATAAAGGGTCCTTAGCTGCCTGTGTGTATGTTTTGGGCTCAGTAATTTGGGAAATAGATGAGGTGAAGCATGCATGAGATGTTGATAATGTTTCAGTTGATAAATATGAAGATATTGGATAAGGACATGTTCCAGATGTGCAGTCAGTTGAGTCACAATGAGCTGTGTTGGATGATGGTAAGTTGTGATGGTAGGCTTTTAGATAAGCAGGTGGTTTTGTTGGTCTAGATGACTTTCTCCTGGAAGGAGAGTTAGATGGAGTTGGTGTAGGGTTGTTAGGATTGGTTGAATTCATTAAGTTGGGTGGAATGGAGACAGTGGGTGGTAAAGTATGTGGGGCTGTATTTGTGGTAGTAGTGTTTGGGACAGTATTTGTAGTAGTAGGAATATGGTTGTTGCTGTCAAATAAAAAGGCTGATTGATCATCAGGTTTTGGAAATAAAGGTGTGTTACTTGAATCAGGGAGTTGGTTGGCAAAAGGAAAGTGTGATTCATAGAATTGCACATGTCTGGAAATGAATGTTTTCTTGGTATCCAAGTTGTAAAGTCTATAACCTTTACAACCTAATGGATATCCAAGAAGTATGCATTTAGATGCTCTTTTATCAAATTTATGCCTATTGACAGAGAGTGTTGATGCAAAACATAGACAGCCAAGAACTTTTAAGTGATCATATGATGGTGGTTTATGATATAGCATTTCATAAGGAGATTTATTATGCAAAACAGATGATGGAACTCTATTAATAATATGAGCAGCTCCTAATATGCAATCAATCCAAAAAGGTAAGGGTAATGAAGCATGAAACATTATAGCTCTAGCCACTTGAAGTAAGTGTTGATGTTTTCTTTCAACCCTTCCATTTTGTTGTGGAGTTTCTACACAACTGGTTTGATGAATAATGCCATGTGAAGAATAAAAGTCATTGAGAAAAAATTCAGTCCCATTGTCAGACCTTATGCTTTTGATTTTGATGTTGAATTGAGTAAGAATCATATTATAAAAATGCAATAAATGTGACTTAGTGTCTGATTTGTAAGCAAGAGGATAAATCCAGGTAACCCTACTAAAATCATCAACTATAGTCAGAAAGTACTTGAAACCAGAATGAGATGGGACTGAGAAAGGTCCCCATAAGTCACAATGAATAAGATCAAAAGCATTATCAGAATGAGAAGTACTAACATTGAATGGTAATTTCTTTTGTCTAGAAAAATGACATACATCACATGGATTGATATTATTGACAGAGTCTGTGGAAAAAGGTAAATGCCTCAGTTTGCTGAAAGATAAATGCCCTAATCTATAGTGCCATATGCTATTGTTTGATGTAGTAAGGTTGGATGATACAAGGTTATCAGTATGTGTAAGTGTATCAGTAGGTACATGGTTTACAGAGGATACATGGTTCATATATGATGGTGAATGTAATGATGGCATAGAAGTTATGTAAGTAGGCACTTGAGATGATAGATGATAGAGACCTCCTTTTAGTTCAGCAAAACCAATCATTTTGTGAGTTTTGAGGTCCTGGATAATACAGTAAGATGATATAAACTGAACATAACAGGCATTTGTAGAGACAAGTTTGGATACTGAAATCAAATTGAAGGAGAATGTAGGAACATAAAGGACATCAGTCAATATAATATTTGGATTAATATGAACAGTTCCTATGCTAGATGCTATAGCATGATGACCATTTGGTAAATTGATTTTTGTAGAGATTGTTGAAGCAGACATGGTAAAAAATGATGTATCACATATCATGTGATCAGTTGCCCCAGTGTCAATAATCCAAGAGCATTTAGAAAGATGTGAGGATGCAGTACAAGATAAAGAAAACTTACCTGAAAGCTCAGCAAAAGCAGTAGCAACAGCAGGTTGAGTATTGAGTCCTGCTGCTGAGTTTGTTTCCTGAGATTTCTTAAATGCTAGAAACTCATTAAACAAACTGTTAGTAATGGAATCAGAGGTAAATTGTTCAGTTGGTGAGTCATTGGACATAACAGCATTGGCTGAGGGGTTAGGGATAATGCGAGGGCCTCTAGGACCTTTCCAGTGGGCAGGGTACCCAATAACTTGGTAACAACGGTCTGAAGAGTGACCAAGGTAACCACAGTGTAGACATTTTAGGCGTTTCTTGTCTTTGGTATCTCTGTTTTGGTATGTATTTGGAGGTTTGTGGGTGAAGTTTGATTTGGCCAACATAGCAAGGGAATCAGTGGCTTTAGTAGTGTTGTGAAGGGTGCGTTGGCTTTCTTCTTGAAGGAGTGTTGAGTAGACATTTGAAAGGGTGGGTAAAGGCTTAGAGAGAAGTATGTGACTACGGACAGAGGAGTATGATTCATGTAAACCAACAAGGAATTTCATTACAGAGTCATTCTGCTGTGCAACAGCCAAGGAATCAAAGATATTACAAGTACAGTTCACAAGCGCACCACAGTTACATTTAATCAAAGGACGATATGTCAAGTACTCATCCCACAATGATTTGAAAACAGTATAATATTGAGTGATCGACATAGATCCCTGAACAATGGTACTTAGGGATTTCTCGATCTGAAAAACCCTAGGTCCACTGCTTAGGGCATAGCGAGTGCGGATCTCATCCCAAACTTCTTTTGCAGTATTAAAAAACAGAAGAGATTGACGGATCTCTTTGTTAATAGAATTTAAGAGCCAGGAAAGGACGAGGTTATTCGCACGCAACCAGGAAGAGTAAAGAACGGTGTTACCGGTCGGTGAAGGGACGGCGATAGATCCGTCAATAAATCCAGCCTTGTTCTTCACACTGAAGGCCATGAGTACGGCGCGGCTCCAGGAAACGTAATTTTCGCCATTGAAGGGTTCGGCAACAACAAGAGCACCAGGATTGTCGCTGGCGTGTAGATAGAACGGCGATGAGGAATCATCAGTAGGATTTGCCATCGGCAACAAGAGATTCGAAGGAAAGTGCAGCGGAAAAGGATCGGTTTAAGCGAATGATACCATATGAACTTTTGAGAAATTAGGTTTTCTCTGTAAGGAAGACGAGAGAGTAAAGGAGAAGAGAGAGAAAGTAAATCTGAATGTGTATTGATCAAAATGAAACGTTGGGATAAAAGAGTGTTTAACATTTGCTTATATACTAACCCTAATCTAACTAAAGTTGTCTTACAACAAATGACAACTCTTATTTTACAAAGGAATAACATTACAATGGTAAAATAGTAATAACATATATATTTTCAAGTAGCATTGAATTATAAAATATAATGACCAATCCTTAATCTTGATGATTAATATATTTGATATTATATAATATATAAAATGTGCATGTTTGACCCTAATTCTGTAGCCACCATCAGTATATCCAATTGATTAATTTTTAATTGTATTTTAGATTGCATGGATCCTTTACTAATAAGGACAAATATGGGAAATCAAATATATACTTAAAAACTAATGAAATGAATTGTTTTGTAACAAAAAAAAAATTGAAGTAACACCAATCCGATTAATTACATTCACACATGATATAGGATAATAGTAACAACAGAATATTAAAAAAAAAAATTAAAACTTTGCATCTACAAATTAACGTATATAAATAGTTAATACATATAAATAATATTTACAAATGAGCATAAAATACATTATAATTTTTTAAATCAAAATGTTTAGCAAAAAATGAACAATGATAATTTTAACTATACACAAGCAATACTAATAAAAAATTAAATTTTCATTAGACTTTAATGATGACTAATTGCATATGTCTATAATCCTGCTTTTGTAGTTGATAAGAATTTGAGACCTTGACATATGTCCTCTATTACACAATTTTAGTAGTCTTTTGTTTTTCAACAAGTACACATACTTAAATGTTATATTTTAAAATATAAAAGTATGATAATTTTTAGTATAAATATGCAATTTAAAATATGGGTAAGGCTACAATCCCGTTACGGAACCATTCCGTTGGGATTTGTAACCGTTAGATCAAGCATCATTGACGGTTATTTGATGATCTAACGGTTACAATCCCAACGGAATGATTCCGTAACGGGATTGTAGCATTTTTCTTAATATATATATGATTTTATAACAATTAAATATTCTAATAGAGTATTTGTGTGATTTTGAATTGATTCATAGGAATTAGGAAGTTAGAAAGTCGTTTGCAAGATTTGGTTGGCATGGAAGCTTGGAGTTTTATTTTTAGAATTGACAACTTATTTATATATATCTAAAAAAAAAATCAATTAAAAACCTAATCTTAATCACGAAAAGTAACATATTACCTGAATTATTTGACTAAACTTACAAATGAAAAATCAATGTTTTGTTACAAAAAGACGTGTTGATTGACGAAAACCTATGAGCCACCCGTCTTACACTTGATGAATGATGAGTTAAGACCTGATATATTTTTTAACGAAAATATATACTTATATTATGAAATATACATTTTTTCATGATTTAATGATTTTTAGAGTACAGAGTAAATTTTATTATTTTGAATAATTATAAATTAGTAATAAAGAGGAGATTATCTTACATTTCGTAATTCATATATCAATTATGAAAAAGAAAATCTAAAGAATAAATGTTAATCATGATTTTCTTTATAATTAATTACTATTTATATTTATCAATTAAGATTTAAAATAACCCAAATACATATTCAATCGATTCTGAAAGCGGTAATATCATATTATATATAATTTCAATTTCATAACATGCTTAATTTCAGTTAAAGTTGCATGCTTGAAGATATCATCTACCTAACTTCTTATGCTAAGTGTGATATACTAATTCGAGCATAGTTTTTTTTATAATCTATTGATCTATTTTCTTATAAGTATTTGTTCAGTTGCATATCAATTAATTCATTTTTATATAGTCATACAAAAATTTTTAAATGATATACAAAGATGTTATATATACATACTAACAAATTAACGATTAAATAATCATATTTTTTGAATTAATGTCGTACTTAAATAAATATATATAAAAGTAATGTAGTTTCACGATAAAAATATACTATAAATTTTGTTATAAGAGTGTCTTATTATTCTCCCCCTCATTGCCATGCTTCTACCATACTCAACTTACCCTCTGCACAGAGAAAAAAAAAAAAGAGAGAGAAAGAGAGAGGGAGAGAAAAATTATTATTAGTAATGAAAAACTGGAGGAAAATTCATGAGGATATGTGTAGCAAAATTGCAATAGCTTGGAATTACTGTTAGTTTTGGGTAATTTGAGTGGAGTGATGGGGAAGAGCGGGGTGTTTGAAGGGGATCCGCCGCCGCCGACTGCGGCGGAGGTGAGGGCGTCGGAGCTGAAGAAAGAGTTGAAGAAACTGGCGAGGGAGATTGCGGACGAGGACGATGTCAATTTGGCGGCGGTTGAAAGGGCCCAGCAATTGCTGTTGGCTCTGAAGGAATCGAAATTGAACAGGTCGGCGTCCGTGAAGATGCGAAATCATCAGTGTAATTGGGAAATTGATTGTTTGGCGGCGCCGGAGGAGTTCAAATGCCCTCTTTCGAAGGAGCTCATGAGGGATCCTGTGATTATTGCCACCGGACAGGTTTTTTTTTAAATTATTATTATTATTATTATCTGCTTTGTTCTGTTTGTTTTTTTAGATTTTCAAATAATAATTGTGATCTGGGTTTGGTTGGAATTGTGAGAATTTTTGGTCGTGGATATGGAATTTCCGGTGGTTGGAGGAAATTGGTTTTTAATAATACTCTTATTCTCGAGCTTCAAACAGTTGATTGGAGAAAATGAAAAAATTAACTATAAAATTGTGTGTAGCAATGTTTTTGGGTAATAGCTGATAGCTACTTCATGAGGTTGATTGACATTATTTTACAGTGAAGTCAATTGAATTCTAGCTTATAAATGAAGAATTATGCTATTTCTAAGCTTTCTTCTGAACACTTTTGTTGATCAACTATAACTCTTTTCCTTCTCTATTCATTACTTAGCTTCTTCTTTCGAATTATCTATATTAGCTGAATTCTTTGTTTTCTGGAGAAATTCAGAATCACCATTTTCAAGCTCTGATATTTTCTTTTCCCTTACAAAAATCTCCAGACTTTCGACAGGCCCTTCATCCAAAAATGGCTGAAAACCGGGAACAGAACTTGCCCCAAAACCGAGCAAGTCCTCACACACACCATTCTCACTCCAAATCACCTCATTCGCAGCATAATCACACAACACTGCAGAAAAAACGGCATCACCTTACCCGACCCAAACCAGTACACCGATGAAAACACCCTAACACAGGCTGACCGAGACCTTTTCATATCCTTACTCGAAAAAATCTCTTCTTCATTACCATTACCCGAACAGAAAGAAGCCGCCAAACAACTCCGCCTCCTCACGAAAAAGAACCCATCTTTCCGAGCCCTTTTCGGCGAATACCACGATTCCATTCCCAAGCTATTATCCCCTCTTTCTCGGGTCCACCCGGACCACATTCAAGAAGATGTAATCACAACCCTCCTAAATATCTCGATCCACGATAGCAACAAGAAGCTCGTGGCCGAAACACCTCTAGTAATCGATATATTGATGAACGCACTCGAAAACTCGGGGACAATCGAGACGCGCTCGAATGCGGCAGCCGCAATTTTCGTGCTATCGGCTCTCGACTCGAACAAAGCCCTTATAGGGAAATCTGGCGCTTTGAAACCTTTAATCGAGCTTTTGGACGAGGGGCACCCTTTGGCCATGAAAGACGTGGCCTCTGCTATCTTCAACTTGTGCATAATTCACGAGAATAAGACGAGGGCTGTTAGGGAAGGGGTAGTTCGGGTAATTCTTGAAAAGATTGTGGGAGGGATAAATGTGGATGAGCTGCTGTCGATTTTAGCCATGCTCTCGACCAATCAGAGGGCGCTTGAGGAAATGGGGGAGCTCGGTGGAGTTTCTTGCTTGCTCGGGATCATTAGGGAAAGTTCGTGCAGTCGAAACCAGGAGAATTGTGTGGCGATTTTGTACACGATTTGTTTTAATGATCGGTCGAAGTTGAAGGAGGTTAGGGAGGAGGAGAATTTGAACAGGACTATATCTCGGCTCGCGAGGAATGGGAGCTCGAGGGCTAAGAGGAAGGCGAATGGGATTCTCGAGAGGCTGAATAGGGTCGTTAATCTAACGCACACGGCGTGATAATCGTTTGCTTTAAGGTGAGGGGCTTTTCTGTAAATTCTATGCTAGTTNNGTGGGGAATATGAGGTAAGCTTTATTTTCTGGTTTGGACTGTACTTTTGTATATAAATGTATCTTTCTATGCATGAGCAAGGTTTTGATCTTCTCTTAGGCTTATAATTACTGTTGGATAATGATTTGATGGCAATGGACATATTTGGGTGTCAAATTAAAGGTTAAAATGCACATGGTTTTAGGTGCTTTGCCTTTCATATAGCTAAACTTCCATGTGGTCTTGAAGTTGGTCTTGTATGAGATAATTTAGCACATGGGGTTTTTTATTTAGGTGGTTTGAGTTTTAGTTGAATCATTAAATAAGTTCTTGTTTTGTGTGTGTGTCTAAACAGTCCAAGTGCTTGCTTGCTAGTGTGATTGCTTTTGAAATAATGTTGAGAGACTATTATTTTTGGCTCTTATATTCCATCCCTAACCCTTTTTAAAACACTTCACATGGTTTGCATTCAAGTCATAGACAGGTCAAGTTCACCTTTAGGAGTTGCAAACTGTCAATTTTTAGATTCATTAGGAAAAATAGAGAAGGAAAACATTCGAGATGGGAGTCAGACTACTGTTAAACAAATCTAACGGTTGGACAGTTATATTTTTTTTTTTTCTAAACATATGCAGAATATAAAACCGTGTTAATTTTGTAATTTGACTAAATTTTGGGGTGGCTTTTGCAACTTATCATATTTCTTGGTTAGTTAGAAACCCTCTACAATTTTCAAGGTTATTACAAGGTGAACATGATATAGGGCTTTAATCTCAACAATGCTTTGTGCTTTCATAGTATTAGGGCCTTTTTAACATGTCATTAATTGGATTTATTTTAGCTCTTTTATGTACTCTTCATATGTAATTGTATGGTCAATAATCAACTCACATCGAGAAATTTTCTTTTGCATGGAAGCCAAAACTCATAGCATGATTGATTTTTTTATTGATGTTTTTTTTTTATTAGGTATTTTTTTTATTAGGTATGAAATAAATGAAAACGAGTAAACTGTGGCCATATTGAATGGCTTTTGTGTTGCCTTGTTCTGTGGTCCACATCCTAAAATATGGCACCCGGACAATTTTTGTCTTGTGAAATTCTTCAATCCAAATCCCACCCTTTTTAATATTTTCAGTAGAATTAAAGAGTGCTAGGCAATCATATTTTTTTATATTAAACATGCATGTCATACTTTAAAAACATTAACAAAGATATAACATAATGAGTTTGACATAAAGGATGACAAACAATGATATAGTTGTTGATCTTAAATGTATTCTAATGTATAAATTGATAAAATTGTGATATGTGTACTTTATGTCAAAATCTTCATCGTCTTTTATTTTACTATATCATAGTTAATCAGAAATTTGATTTTAACAGTGTTGATGTTGTTGATGTGGTGGTGGCTAAGAATAAAGTGGGTAAATGATTATAGTGTCATTAGAACAAGTTTGAGAAGGTGCGGAATTGATTACGCCGCCGTCAAAGGCGGTGTTTTGCCACCACTCTTTCCGGTGGTCCCCGGCGGTGGAATACTCATTCTGTATTCACCCTTTTACAAAACCTTTTTTCACAGGAATCAATTCTTTTTATTTGGTGGGTTTGAAATTTGAACTGCATTTGGTGCAACAATCATCTTCAAAGTTTTCACATGTTTATCTTATTCATTGAATTTAACATTGTTATTTCTTTTCTTAACAAAATAAGTGTAACGTATGGCCTAATTTTCCCCTTCATATAATGGTTAGTGCTTTTGAACTTGCACCATGTTGTGATTTTGTTTAGATGTATAAACAAGTCAAATCAAATTCAACTCATTTATCAATATTAATGAATTGAATTTGAGGACTATTATTTATTTGAACCCAAATATTAAAGTGTCGAATCATAAAAAGATATATAAAAAAAATTAATTTTCAAGTCTTAACCAGCCGAACTCATTAATTAGACGAGCTTTAAACGAATAAGTTGAGTTGAGCTTGAGCCTTCCAAACCAACCTTATGAGAGACTCGTTCCGTTTAACTAACACTTTACACATGACATTCAAAGGCTAGTAAATTTTTGTTGGCACTCAAATCTCTCTCTCTCTCTCTCTCTCTCTCTATATATATATATATATATATATATAATTACTAGCTGATGCATTTAATAAAACATATTTTCATTTTCCTCCAAAAGGTGTTACATTTTTTTTAATTAATTACTCACTAATCTGCTAAAACCGTTACACCTTAATATATATATTTTTATTATTTATTTTTTGGATCAGTTACTAAATTAATTCTAAATTTGGTAGCAAAATATTCAAATGTGTAACGGCAAATGTTGGAGCTTAAAGTTGATTAACACATTCAGAGTTGTAACCGTTATACTTGGTTGCATTGTTGGAAGAAAAATATGACTGACACATTTTCTTTTTTTTCTAAAAATAAAAAACACCAATAATTTTTTTTAGTTATGTTAATTTTCTTAATATATGCCACTAATATATAAATTATTTTATTCATGTTACTAATGTAAACGTTGCATGGTTAAAATAAAATTTAAATCTCAATTAATTTTGAATGATAAAAATAACGTAAGAAAAATTAATAATTTTTATATGATAGAAGTACATGTCTAATTAATAAATACAAACAAAAATGTGTTTTATATCTATGCAAATACACAGGATCAAATACTAGTATAATATTATTATTTGCTTTAATGAACATTTCATGGAAAAATTAGGTGGAATGGGTGATTGGGTTACCAAGTATATGATTACCTATAAAATTCCATATTTTGAAAATAAAATTATCAAAACTCAATAGAACTCCCCCAATCAATAGTGGAACCTCTAGAAATTTTATATTATTGCAATCTGCCAAAAAAATGACAACACATCCGAATAAAACGCCAATCACAATGGTAGAAGTACTCGAATTATTATTATTATTATTATTATTATTATTATTATTATTATTATTATTATTATTATTATTATTATTAGTTTTGTGCAGTCTCTATTGCACCCAGAAAGAAAACAATGGGTAATAATCTTCCGAAGAAAAATATTCATAAAATCTACCTGTGAAATTTAAACAAATTGGACAAAGTTCCTATCATCATTTAACATTCCATAAACTGTTCACAGTTGCTTGTATTAGTAGAATATATATTGTCTAAACACAAGTTTTAAATGATTTTACATGTGAGAAGGTGGTAATTTTTGATTTTTAATTTTTATCAGAATTTATTTAATAATCATATTTAGCCTTGTATTAGCATTTGCCACGGACTGTGACATGGCTATCTCCTGAAATGAATTCGTGTCATCACAACATCACCTCCTAAATCCATTAATATTTTCAGCACCTCCTTATTTATTGACATGTCAGCATCTCATTTTTATAGTCAATTCAAACAATNAGTTGAAAAAAAAAAAACAAAAGAAAAATAATAACTCGACTACTGGCACATAAAAATGTCTGGTTAGCAAGTATAAAATTTTTGTAATCCTTCAATCTAATATCTAATCAGAGAAAGGCTAATGTTCTTTCACCTTATTTACTTTATATAACAATTTAAATATTAAGTTTGTTCAGCCGCTCGTAGGGTCAAGTTCAGCTCGTTTGGAGTCATCTTGTTAACACTCGCTAGGTTTGAAAAATAGGGTCTTTTATGTAAATTTGTAAACCATTATCTTAACTGGACCTTATTATAGTTCGAGCTCATCTCAGTAATTTTAATAAACAAGTCGAGGTCAAACTCATTTATCAGCTCAGCTCGATAAAAGCTCGAGTCGACTCGTTTACAGCTCTTATATTCAGTATATCAACTAGAATCATACATATGATAGATAAGTGTTTGGATAGCCCAATAATTTGCATAGCTGTTTTTTGGGACACTGGATAAAATGAAAGGAAAAAAGGAATAAAAAAATTGGGTCTACCATGTGTGATTCTTGAACTTAATTCTTGTAAGAATATGCATAAATGGGGGACATAACACTTTAGCTCCAACTTTTTGGTACCCAAATTGGATGTGTATAATTGATGTGATCACAAGGTAATGTTGATCTTATTTCATGTCAACAGTTGCAAAAAAAACATAAAGTGTACGATTCCATTTAAATGGGATGGAAAAAGAGAGCACACACTTTTTAGTTTTACCATAGATATATATAAATTCTTAACTCGGTTAATTCTATAACAAAATATTTATCAATTTAGATCCATCGACGTTCGTAAACACAAAAAATCCTTTCAACGGATATACATATTTTTTAAACCGAAACTCAATAATCATAAACATGACCAAGCACAACAGAAGTATCGGGTTGAAGATAATAAGCTCAAGCACAACAAAAAAAGGCTCAGCACAACAGAAGCTCAAGCGAAAACAGACTAAAGAGGATGATAAGCTCAAGCAAAAACAGTCTCAAGAGGATAAATTGTCATTCGCAAAGTTCAGATGAAATAAGAACGCCACAGTAATAGAAAACAAAATTCGCCCACTAATAAACCCTTTCAAGATTTCAAATCTCCATATCCCACATTTATAGAAAGGGAAAAGGGAAAAAAAAAAAGAAAAAAAAAACATCACAACCAAAAGGGCAGTTAACTTAATTGCAATGTCACACTTACTCGTCTTCCTGGCTGCGCAACCTTGCAAGCTTGTTGGTCACAACAATATCCAGCTGAGCAGCTCGTTCAACAATATCCTTCCTTCTCTTAGTCGAGACATTGTGAGCAATCTCAGCACAATATGTCCTGATATTATTACGGGACAAAAATATCAAAGAGTCATCAGACGAACCACTCACTCAATATTGGATTATCCAAAAATGAGGCCAAAATTAATATGTCGAGAGAAATGTAAGGCTACCTGTTGTGCATCATCAGGATTTCCAGCTCCTTCACGTTGTGAACAACAAACTTCTTGAACCCATTAGGAAGGTAATGACGGGTCTTTTTGTCTGACCCGTAACCTATATTTGGCATAAGTGTGCATCCTTTGAACTTTCTCCTGACACGGGAATCAATACCCTTGGGCCTGCGCCAGTTTGGCTAGACAGACACAAGAAAACCGAAAAGTTTGGCATAACAGATAAAAGAATTATAAATACAACCATTAAAATCAAAACAATGGGAGAAAAACTAGGAAATTCTACTGTAGAAGAAAAACCAGGAAATGAAAACGATGCTCCGTGATTGTTTATCAGTCTTTACATGTTACAAAAATAGGGACCAAATGCAGATAACTGATTTTGCAGAAACTAATATGTATAGGAATAAATAAAGTGCCGTATCTAATAGGCGCTAAGCAACATTGCTCATAGATGGTGCTTAGGACAAGGGAAAATAGTTGCTTCATGTCATATGATTCAACTGTGCAACAGTAAATGCATTATATGATGATCGAATTAAAGAATGGAGCGCAAGACAACCTTAACAGACACAAAGCGATCACTCTGGTGCCTCTTGAACTTCTTCACACGCTTCTTAACAATCTTCTTGTCGAGTAAAGGGACAGCCATGACTCCTATGAANGTCGCAAATCAATCTTACTTCCACCATGCCTGAATTCTCAGCACTCACAGTGAGGATTAACAAAACATATAAAAAAGAAGAAAAAAAAAAGCAAGGTATTCACCACTTCTAACTGAGAAAACACACCAACCCTTTTCCAAACTGAAATACAGTGATTCAAAAAGCACTTATATTTCAGATTTTTCGGCCAAAAATCCATAAAAACTTTCTACTGAAGCTTGCATTTTGCTGACACTCCAAATATCACACCAGAAATAACTTTAGAGATCCAACTACATGCATATCTCCGAGAAAGCAAATCTAATCAGCTCCGAATAGCTAAAATTGAGCTCCGGAACAGTCACAACCACAGATAGACTCAAGAACATAATTACAGCTAACCCAATGGGGGAAGAACGCATCTCATAGCAAAAAACAAAGCACTCCGAGCTCGTAATTGCTCACAAGAACACACAGTTTGCCATTAAACTTAAACGAATCGCTCCTCTCAGGTAAAATGTAATAACTTAAAGCAATAATAGCTGAACGCCCAGTCACATAAACATGGCGGATAATCATTTTGAGAAAAAAATAAAAATCTCCATAATCATGTATACTATCAGATGCTAATGAGGATCAAGATGATCGAAGTAAAAAGACTAGTCTGGATGCGAACCTTGTGAAGCCGATCGGCTTACAGCTCCTGAGTGGTGGGAAAAGGTTCTGCGAGGGACAATGATTAGGGTTTGTTTAGGTTTTATTCAAAGGGGAAATGGGCTTTTGTGCAATTAGTTATAAAAATGTTTATTGGGCCTTTATGACTAACAGTGTAGTATCAATAATGGGAAATGGTCTTTAGTGTTATCATTTGTAAGAATATAGATTGGGCCTTCACAATTTTCAGCCTACTTTAGTGGGTATGTTTATATTGTCATCTACATATATCAAAAAATAGATTAGTATTCATGGCAAATGGTACAAGAAAAACTTGGATATAATTAACTACTTACTTAACATAGTAAATTTAAAAATAAATGAAATATACATATATATTTACATATAATTTTCCAAAAAAGATAAGAATTACTAAAAGAGAAAATTATCTAGTTGTATTTCCATTTTTTTTCTTTTTTTTTTTCGAAACAATAGAGAAATTTTATAACTAAAGACCGCATAAAATGCGAAAAGAAAACAGCCAAAAGTTGAAAAGTACAACCAAAGACTGGATAAGACTGGGAGGACAATCCAAAGATTGCCTAAAGCCTATTCTATTGCCTAAAGCCTATTCTAGCAACGCTAGAATAACAAACTCGCAACAACACAAATAAAATTAAACAACTACGAAAAAAATCCCAGCAGGATAATACCCGAGTATACGGTCCCAACAGGATAATACGCTCACACTCGTGCTTCACAGGGTTAAGTGCTCAAACCAAAAACAGAAACCTACCACACAAAACAAAAACAAAGAAACATAAAAATGAGAGAAGAGTCCTTCCACAGCAGAACAACCGGGCCGAGCCAGCAGAGCAACAGTCGACTCCAAGAAAGATCCAAGCCCGAGGGACTGCTTCCGAAACTGCCGAACCGCCTATACAAAAGCTGAACCCGAACCCCGAACCAAACCCAAAATCGGCCTACCCCCAACTGGAGGAACCACAACCGACTTCCTACACCGGCACTGCCCGAGCTCGTCTAACACCACTAGCCGAGCTCGGAGTCTCAGTTCCCCCTCCGTCCCCAACACCAGAGAATCAAGGAAGTGAAGGTGGCTCTGTCCCTCAACCTTGACCGCCCTGATGCAAGACAACGCCGCCGCTGGAGCCATGCCCCCTCCACTGGCCCACACCCCGACCAAACACCATCGCAGACAAGGGATCGGCGACCAGAGCCCACAAGCCCTGCCGGAACAAGCCAAGCCAACAAAATCCGCCACCAGTAAGCGTAAAAACATAAAACTTTCGTACAACGTGATTTTATTTCGATCAAACGATGTTGTGGGTGCAATCTCTATATATCTCCTCTGATTCTTCTCTTCATGGACTAGGATTTGGATCTTCGAATATGGATTTGGACTTGGATCTTCTTTAGGCTTGATTTTGAATTTCTCTAACATCAATTTGGGGGTCGAGTGATTTGTTCCCATATTAAATGTTAGGATTTGACTTGATTGAAGAAGACTTCTTGGAGGACTTGTTTATTTGATCTTCTTGAAAGGCAGATTTTGACTTGAATATCGTTGACTCGAGGGCTTGATAACTTTTCCCCGGATCATACATTATGTTGGTTGAACTTTTCGACGAATGCTGCTTGATTGTCGTTTGAACACCGTTGATATTCTTGAATTGATTTGAGATGAGTGGAAGTCGTTTCTTTACTTCTTGAGGAAGAGTCGCCGCCTCTTTTTCTTCTTCTTGGTCATCATCTTCATTGAACGGACTTCGGTGGTTTGAATGTTTGGTTGCGGGTTGAACGCCGATCTTCAACTTGAGTATCTTGGATCTTCAAAAACTTCTTCAAATCTTCAAGAGAGGGTTCTTAAGAGCTCTTGAATTTGAGATTTTGATTTTTGAGTTGTGATTTGACTTTAAAGAGAACCCTATTCATAGGTGTAAGAGTAAGAGTCTTTGAGAAGAAGACTTTCATTTCATTGGTCCTTCAATATATAATTTTTTTTTCTTATTCTAAGATGTAATATATAATCTTTTTCATAGTCTTAAGATTTGACTTTTTCTGGGCAAGAAATAATAATATTATCAATTATATATTTTATTTATCATAGATTTATGTTCAAAAATAAATAAAGACATTAATTAATAAAATATTAAAATTTCGATGCCTACAATATTATATAAAACAAAAAATGTGAGTAGAGAAAAGAGAAAAAATTATATAGATAAATAGTTTATTATTTTTTGGTGGTTGACGAAATAAATTGGATAGATATTTTAATTGCATCCGAAGTTGAATGTGAAAGCAAATTTTTAACCGAGTTTTGTACTATTTTATTCCTATAACTACAAATCTCTGAGCAAGAGATTTGAATGTGAAAGCAAATTATTAACCGAACTTGTATTAATATTATTCCTATAATTAAAAAATCTATAAGCAAGGGATTTGAACGTAGAAGCAATTCACGGCGCCTGTCGTTGCATAATGAATTTCGTTATTTAAAAAACTTTTATATTAACTTTTGTAGTAGTCCAAGGAAGACCTAATATATAGTCATTGTTAATAATTCTTATAGTAAGAAATATATATATATTCTTAAGTCGTTATTTCACATTCACATTGCATGTGATTGTTTTCTGTTAGGTCAAACTAACTTGATTAACTTATTCACTGTTGAAAAAAATTGCACCATTTAAAAGTTGGTAAAAAACACATGATCGTGAAAAAAAAAATGCATAATATATACTGGCGTGTCTGTGAAATTTGTATATATATAGTTGATAATTGATCATTTGTCCTTTTTTTAATTAATATAATTGGCTATTCTTGAGTAATTGATCAAATCTTGAAAACATTTTACCATCCTCATTTAATTCGAACAACTATATATAAACAAAATACAATATCCGAAGTACTATAATATAATTAACCAACTTAATTAGATCATACACTTACAAATGCTAAAAATATCCATGTTGACAACACATTATTGATGTTACATTTCATTGTATTTATCATAGTTATTTCATATTTGAATCATTACGTCAAAGTTTGAACTGCTTTCAACACCAATTACTTTTGAAAAATTGCAATCTGAACACGTTTTTCCTAGACAACGATTAAAATAACCATATTTGCAACACAAATTAGTCATATTCCACTTTATATTTTAGCACAGTGATCATCTAATCATTACGTCAAAATTACAATAAGACTATATATATAGTAAATCTAGCTGATAAGCAAATTTATAGATTTTAAGTGAATTATGAAGAGTTTATACCTTATAATTTATAGTCGAAAAATTATGTTATATGATAAAAGTGTTTGATAAAATTAACTGATAAGCTAGTTGAAATAAAAAAACCAATAAGTTTATTTGAAAAGCTACCCAATGAAGCTTAAAAGATAAACTCAAATTTTTTTAATTAAAAAACTCTTCCTACCAAACTAATTTGAATACAGAAAACTTAAATTATAAGGTAGTTTATATGCTTGCCAAAAACAATCTAAAAAAACAACCTGATCACTTTTTTCGTCAAAGCTTGAACTTTGAACTGCTACTCGACACCAATTACTTTAATTGAAAAAAAAAAACACAATCTTAATTAGGGTAACAATAGTCGAGCAGCTCGACTCGAGCTCGGTCAAACTCGAGCTCGAGCAGTTCAATCGAGCAAATGAGTCGAGCTTCGAGCATCATTTCAAGAGGCTCGTAAGTTTGACGAGTCGATCAACTTTTTTATTTACATAAATACCTTATATATTTAAATTATCAATATTAGAACAATAAGACCAAAATTGTCAATTTAGATTAAAAATAGTATATTTATATTTAAAATTTAGGTATTAAAATTTCGAGTCGAACTCAAACGATGTCAAGCATGAGTCGAGCTCGGACAATTTTATTTTTTGATGAATCTAGTCGAGCAGCATTTTAAACGGCTCGTCGAGCACGAGCTCGAGTAATGAAGAAAAAAATACGATCTGCGCTTGACAAGATTCATACTCGACTGATTCGAGTTGTTTGCAGTCCTAATCTTAACCCATTTTTTCCAATTAGTAAACAAGTTCATCGAAAAACCCAATCC